>WOFM01000206.1:192309-324051 GCA_011428145.1 Ericerus pela | reverse complement strand
CTACTAACTACTACTACTACTACTACTACTACTACTACTACTACTACTACTACTACTACGTAATAATGATAATAGGCTATAGTAGCCACTTCAGGTGGGTGCTGCTACAGGCCAAGTGGCTGCGCGTCTACGCGTTGAATGGTGCAACGTTTGGCCGCGAGGTGTGGGGTCGTCTTTTTAGGGGGTAGCGTACCTACCGGTGCGAGTTGTTGGTGGCGGGGAAGGACTCGCAAAGTTTGGCGGCCGTCGTCGCCGCAGAATGCGTTTTGCAGCCGTAAACCGTCTACGGTGGCCACACATTTATGCGCAATGTGGTCGTCGGCGGCGGCGGCGGCGGCGGCGTCGGCGTCGGCGGTGTTGTCCGATTTGCGGGTGACGAGCTGAAACGGACGAAATGAAAAACGATTAGCAAACCGCGGTTTGGGACCCAGTTAATCGAAAAGCCAAAGACAAGAGGCCCTTACAAACGTATTGCGGCGACTCGCTTCCCCAAACAGGGCCCCTTTCGCGTCCAGCTGCAGAAAATACGAAATCATAAAGCTTCGGGGATACTGCAGGAACCTTGGGTCGCACACTGGCGCGCCTGCTTGCCGTTCGATCGACTCGAGCAGCGACTGCAATCGGTTGGCAGAAAATAAAAATGGCCGTTACGACGTTTCGCTTAAATACGAGTATTAGGCCAGCTGATAGCTTCGACCGTGTGGTACCTACTGGAAGAGTGAAGCTGCGTAACAGCGACGCACTTTTTAATGTCAGGACAATAGGACAATAGGACAATAGGAGAATATGCCGGCGGAAAGGTAGGCAACCCGAGAGCAGCTTTTTGCTCGGGTGGACCGATTTAGAATGGGTACCTACACCTACATCCGATGATGACACCCATTCGATTCGCAAGGCTGACGCGCATAAACGCACCAAGCAAACTACGTCGAAAGGTGCGCACCGTGGTTGCCTATTAATCAGCTGCAGGCGTGTCCAACCAGAATCAGAAATCATCTTTCTTTACTGGTCCAGTACTCCGTGGTCAAAGCAGTATCGGTATAATGGGTACAACGTATCGAATCAACGTATATACCTACGGATAGGTATCTATAGTTGTTCTCCATTAGTGCAGCGAAAAATATCGATACGTCGATACGTATCGATATTATTCTTGAAATATCGATATTTTCCTCAACAGTATCGATACGTTTTATACGTATTTTTCTCACGTTTTGCCTTCAGCTGCAAAATTTCGAGGTTACAGTAAGATAGAAATATTCTGGCGAAATTCTCCCAACGTTTGTAAGTTTTATTTCTATCCGTCTTAAAAGATTTTATCATTTAACGATAGATGTAATTATTTTAGAATTTTCATCGTACCGTACCTACTAACTCATTTACTAGCGGAAAATTAGGTACCGAAAATATATCGACACGTATCGAAACGTAGCGATATTTTCAATGAAATATCGATACGCGTTGATACGAAAAAATGTTGATATTTGGCACCATTAGGGTAATGTAAAATAATTACGTAATATTATGTAGCTCGTGAGGTACCTATTAGTAGTATAGGTACCTAGGCTGCTGGATTTCCGCAATAAATGGGTGGATACCTCGTTGAACTATATTCTGTCTAAAGCTTAAAGCAGTCGGATTTTTCGCATTGGCGATTGAAAATTACGAACGATAGCGAAACAGGTGAGTAAAGAAAATACGTTTACACGTTCAAAACGCGTTTTTAAAAGATGAGCTTTTTTTTTTGAAGTGAAATAATTTCGTTGCGTACGGTAGGTAGTAAATTAAGAAACGGCCATGAAACGCCTCACCGTGGTCGCGAGAGCTTGGCTCGTTCAACTCCAGTTGATTCATCGAACGAAAATCGCTTACAAGTTTCACTCGAATCGTGTGTATACCGTCCTTCCAGTAATGGAGGGCTGAGTGTCCCAATTCCGTTCCTCAACCACAGAGTGTTTCGCGCAACGACATTACTTTCAGATGCAAGTAGGAGGTATACGGTATATCTACATATTGGTATATATGTATTATATAGATATACCCCTCTACCTAGTAACGAGCAGCACGGAGTAATATTTCATTGGCCGAAAACGCTTTCTAATGTCCGGTAGTATCTAACTACCTGCCGTAAAGAAATGTTATAGGAATCAGTCCTCCTCCATTACGTAGGAAGGTAGGTAGGTATAGGTAGGTATAGGTAGGTACCTATTTACGTACGTACTCGACGGTATTTTATGTTTCGGCTTTAGCTTCGTGCCAAATACCATAACATTATTTCGTTGTGCGAGGTTGGCCGCCGTGTCGGTATATTTTATAAAATGGCAACGGCAGTCGTGAGCAGAATAAAAGCTATCGGGTATAAGGAAGCTGCGGGAGCGCAAAAAAGAGGAAATTACACCTCCTTCCGCGGTACAAGGTGCTAATTAGGTATTTCGAGCGACGCCCGGCAGATACCGCCACGTGCAGGGGTATCGCTTGCCCTTTGGCACCACATCCGGTCCAGCCTCTACAGCTGTTCAGCCGGCGCGGGTGTTACTCGCACAGCCTACCTGTAAGTATTCGCGTTTCGTCTTCATCGTTTCCAAAACTTGGTCCGTCGGCAAAAAACGTTCGACCGGCGCCGATTCATCGGCCAGCCAAAGAATGGGAATTTTTCCATTTTCGATTTGGCCCCGAAGGTGCTCCAGTTGGTCGGTCAGATAGGCGCGACCTGCGTACCAAAACGTCGTCGAATAAATCGTCCGTTCGTCGCAGTATCTCGAGTATTCGTCATTCTAACGGCGAATGGGCACCGAAACCGCGCAGGCAGCCCACGTCTGCAGGTTATTCCTATTTCTCAGCGGATGTTTCATGTGCTCGGCTTGGTGGGAGGATGGAGGTATGATATTCGACATTCGGCGCTAAACAGCGTCGCAATTTTTCAATCGCACGCGCCAACCCCGCAATACGACCGGACCCAACACCACGCCATTCGGGTCGCAGATGTGACGCAGTACCCGATCTCGAACCACTCCACCACCTAACCACCCAATTCCACTCAGATGCCGTCCTGTCCTTTCCAATCACTGACTACGGCCAAAGGAAGAAGATATTTTTCTGATCGAATCGACGTGGCTGAAAAATATTCTTTTCGACTACGGCTGGGTATTCGTTTACTTTTTTTGCGGGGTAATTTGGTTGGGCATTTTTTCTCTCTTCTCCTCATTTCTGAAATTGTTTTGATGGATAGGTGTACGCGTGTTTGTGCCGCCGTAAGTAGAAAGGTACACCTTACAAAAAATAAAAAATCTTCGAAAACGAGGGGATCAATTGAGGAGCTAAGTACGCTAAAACCGGTACCATGATTTTAAAATACGTAATTTTCGATCAATGGTCATCAAATTTGGTGCAGACGTTGAATATCGTATTCGAACGTTCCGAGTTTATTTATAGCCTAGATGTTTTCTTTTTTATGTTAAATAATCTAAGTTTCCATAAATGCGTCCTGCATCTGGTAACCCTCAACGTGTGCTGGACATGCACACGCCCAAGTAGGGTAGTGCAGGGTGGAACTCATCACTCTTCTTCCTTCTACAAGTTGCTGATAGATGGTGCCCTATATTTGCGAAACTGTGGCCATACAGGTAGTGTACCTAATTTTATATATATATATATATATATGTGTGTGTGTGTGTGGTTCCCCGCTTTTGGCTGGCAAATAATATGTAGGACGCTGGTTCGAAAACCCCCAACAGCGGTCTTACATAAATCAATAAAAGAATAAATGAATAAATAAATAAAAATCATTTCTTTCTTGGAACCACTTGTGCGCACGAAATGAAAGACGTTCACAATTTGTTGGGTTACATTTCGTGTGAGGTGAAAACTCGTTAGGCGCAGGTATCTACATATTTATATTTTGTGATTTGTGGAGGGGGGTGTATGGTGAGGCAGGAAAGTCGATCAGAAAGCTGTTTCACTCAGATTCGGTATTGTTTATGCGGACATACAAAGTGGAGAAGCGAAAAAAGAGAAAACATGGACCGTTGCTCACCACTCAGCGAGTCGATCAGATGCGACAATTTGGCCCGAATGTGCGCGAGCACGCGATCGAACCACGTCAGCTCGTTGGCGAGCGCGAGCTTCACAAACTCATCGCAGCCCTCCTCGGAGGCCTTCCTCGAAGGCCGGTCACCGCGGTCAAAGGGCTCCGGCAGCGAGTGTGCGAGCTGAGTGATCGTGGTGAGCACCGATTGGGTGCGTCGGCGACGGGTCGGGCGTGTGGCCGGCTGCGCCAGAAAAAAGGCACAACACGTGAGAACGAACCGCAAGTTCGGCGACGCTATTTCAGTCGACGTCGTCGCCTCATATGTGCAGCCAGGCATTTGACCCACTTGCGTACCTGACAACGGAGCAGCTGCTCTGCCAAAAGGTCCGTTCCAATTTCCAGTCGTTTCGCTTCGTCGGGCAACTTGGCCTCCGCAGCTTCCGCAGCCCCCGCAGCCTCCGCAGCCTCCGCAGCCTCCGCAGCCTCCGCCACCAACTTATCAGCCGAGTCTGAAATTGTTAGGCTTGATTTCTGGTTTCAAATAATATTATCGACGCGAGTAGATCAACGATAAAACAAAACTTTGTTCACGCTTTTGATGAATGCACCGATTGTGTCTTTTTGCCGATTAATGGGCGTCGCCAGTCGCTTTGGGGAAACAGTTTCCCACCCACATCGATCGAACAAAATATAAAACACGCTTCTCTTGGACAAGTTAGGCCTTGCACTGTACCTACACCCCACTCTCCCTCGTTAGGGTCAAAAGTTCGAAGAGAAATTAAGTAGCTAATTGCGTCAAAAGGTTGTTATATCTCCGAAAGTATGATCGTTCCGAAGCCGATAGGCTAAATGGGAAAATTGAATATTAACGTAAAAGTAAGTAGGTACCTTATAGGTAGGCTTACTATAATTATGAACTTCCAAAACTGGGACAAGGATATAGGATGGGTAGACTATAGTTTCACCAGAAAAATTCTGGATGAAAATTTTTCAAGTAGGTGCCTTACCTTCGTTTTCTACAAAAATCTACTTATTTAAATTGATCTCAAGAAACAGCATGGGAGAGGGTGTGGGTACATTTAGTCGTAAACTTTGGGACAGACGTTGATTTTGTTTTATTTTAAAATTCTATCGATATTTCGTTGCCATTGGATTTCCAGTTTATGCTCTAAAATAGCTTCCCCATTTAAAGAGAGTTATCTAATTCTTTTTGATAGAAAACGTCTTTCAGAGAGGGATACCTCGTAAATAAAATAATGTAACAGCCAAAATTATGACATCATCGATCTCTCCTCCTGCCAAAGTTTCCAAATTCAAAATTGCGTAGTCATCATCTTTTTCAGTTGCTAAAATTTCCGATGTTAAAATTTTCTCACAATCAATCCACAATTGTGACGTCTTCAACCCCTCCTTCTGCCAGTTTTCAAGTTCAAAACTACGACGTCATCATCCCCTCTAACTGCTAAAATTTCCAAGTCCAAAATGATGATCCGTATATCGTATTTTTCTTGACGAACCCCGCAATATCTTCAGACTGCCCTCTATATGTAAATAAATAAATAAATAAATAAAATTAATAAAGTTAATAAATAGATAGGTATATTTACCTAAATAAAATGAATTTAAATAAGTAGATAAGTAGATAAATAAATAAATAGATTTATTGAATATTGATTTGAATATGTTTAAATGTAGAGTGATGGGGTAGATGATGTCATAATTTTGGATTTGGAAATTTTTGGGCGTTGTCAGTGGTTTGAGGAGCATCTTGTTGAGATTTTAGGAATCTATTTATTACAAATTTACACGGATACATCGAAGATGTTTTCCAGAAACATCTTGGACGCTAATATTTTTTTTTTGGACAAATTTTGGGTAAAACTGGAAACAAAGATATGAAGCTCAACCAACCCAGACACTGGGACTGGTACCTCAAGTTGGTAGCGATGCCAAAAATATCGATATTTCAAGTATCGATACTTTCCCTTCAATATCGATGTCCGTTTGAAATTACAAATTGGAAATTGGGAATGGGAATTTAAGTTTTTATGAAATGAAAACTGTACTATATTTTGTTAATCGTCAGTTTTAATTTTTGAATCGTGAATAAATAACGATAATATTCGGTGTCTTGTTTTTAAATCCTACTTCTCTTCCTCATTTTTTTAAATTTATTGCTAAATAAACTTATAAATGGCACATTGTAAAAAATATCGATATATCGATATTTTTGTTGAGACCACCAATCCTTCTCCCCTCTCACTCCTACGAACATACGATCACATATCAAATACATTTAATTATATCTATTCGCGGCTACACTGATATACCACTTCCGCCGCTCACTCGTTCATTTCCGTTACCGTTCGTTCATTACTCTAAAAATGTACTTTGCTTAAATTATGTAACTTATGAAATAAACATTCGCTTCTTGGACGTAACTTCGATCAAATCTTTCTTTTCTGTTACACCTCTAGTCCTCAACCTCTATATGGTAGCATCACTCGGTAACAATCCTTGTACCTGCAACAGATTTTGAATAATAATAATTTAAAATTTTTAAATATTGTGAATTTTCTTTGTGTTTAAGTCAAACTTTTAAAATTTTTTTTTTCGTGAATAATTGTGTTTTTAATATTTTCGTAATTTTATTTTGTGTTGGGTAACTTAGTTCCAACATTTTCGAGTCATAAATTTTTTGTTCTCGAAAAATTTAATTCCACATTGAATGCTGTAAACGTTCAATGAGTTTCGTCGTTTGCTGAAAGGATTTGCCCCGTTTGTGTATAATCCAGCCAAGTGTATCGAAAAATTCCAGGACTCGACGATTGCTAAGTTGTTTAGGAACCCTGCTTGTGTTGCCTGAAAACTAGTAAATTCATTAGTGTCTGCCCTGTTTGTGTATGAACTAATTCGTCGGAGTCATATATTGGAAGTAAATCGCCTTGAGCAGTCACAAATTGATCTGAAACCAACGTAAAAGCTTCAATTCAACAACGTCAAAATTGGTATTCACCGTCTCAATTCAACTTCACTTTTGGTATCATCTTTAAAACTCAAAAACTTAACTCAAACTCTCATCGAAATACGTTCAAAACAACCGAAGCGCAATTCAAACAGCAATTCCAGAGCACCAACTTCATCAATTCCAGAAAACGAACCTGAAAACAAAAAACCAACTACTAAAAAGGTACAACTTTGGAAATCTCTGCTGAAAAAGGGTAATAAAAAATATATTTTTCATAATTTTTTCGTATTTTTCGTATATTTTTCGTGTTTAATTTCGTGTTTTCGTGAAACTTAACTCTTTTGAATCAAAATTTAACCCGTATATTTGAAAATAACGGTAATTTCAAATAATTTTGGCCTTTTCAAAATTTTTCTAAGCGCAAATTTTGGCAAGTTGTGTGCAAACTTTTGCAGCCACTTTTGTCTTGGAGTGTACAACTCGTGACGTATGCACGGCTCGTTTCGTTCATTCGTTCGAACTTGTACATTAACCTTTTGTTAAGTGCAACGAACCTACAAACGCTTATCTTTCGCCCATTCAATAAATACGTTGGCGCGGTTTTTCAGTTTCAAACCACCATTTTGTTGCAACTTGAAAATTTTTGCAGTTGCACAATTTTGTCGAAAATAATTAACGATTTTTTTTTGAATATTTTTTTTTTCTTATACGAACACCTAAATTAAATTAAATTAAATTTTTTTTTGCTCTTTTCCTCTCGTGAAACTTTAATCATTTATTCGAAAATATTAAACAAATTTTTTAAATTTTTTTTTTCTCGTAATTTACTTTTTTTTCCTCTACTGAAAATTTTTCTTCTTCGAGTTATCAGTGGAATTAATTTTACGTTATACTTGGTGAAATTTAAATTTTATTTTACCACATATCATCTGATATTTTTTTTACTTTTCAATTTTACTTCGATTTTTTTTGTTTTTGGATATACTATTTCGAACAAAATTTCCCCTGTTTTCTTTTATTTCCTTCCGAATTCCCTTGATCTGTAGGTAGCTAATTCATTTTCACCCTCACCCTTTCATTTTTATTGATTTTAATTAATCACTTTATTGAATATTGAATTCTTATACGAATCAATTTAGGTTTAAAAGTCTTGTCTTTTTTTATTTTTTTTATTGGGAAGCGTCCAATCTCATCTCTAACGTGTGTGATCTCTTGCCCGCAGTGGACCTACTCGAGACACACACAAGGACAACTTAAATACTATCGTAATATTTTAAAATTGTTTGGTTAACACAGGTACGGCAATCCTAGTCTTGCGGCATTTGCTGGGGATTGACATCCGTTTGTTTTATTTTTTTTTATATTTTTTTATTTTTTTTTAGTTCAGTCAATTCATTAATTATGAACACTGAAAATAATGATAGGATCTCAAATGTCTTCCGTGGAAATGGCTATGAGGGATGGCGGGCAACTGTCATCAGCACCCTTATAGGTAAAGGTTGCCATTCCACAATTTTTCCAACTGCTCGTGAAACAAGCTACATTTATACGTCATCAGAAGAACGTTTAACATCCAAATGGCTCAAATTCTTCCAAACTCAAGAACGAGCGAAAGCTCATATATTCGAAAGACTTGATAAAAGAATACTTCATCATGTCAAAACATGCGACGTCGTTTCTCAAATTTTTGAAATCTTAGATGCTCGATACAGGAATCAAACTGCTACTAACATCATGGTATTAAAGTCAAAATTTCAGTCCCTTCGTTTCGATCCAAGGAGAGGTACCATCCGTAGATTCTTGGAATATTTTTCATCCATTGTGGAAGAACTACGTGATGCTAATTACCCCCTATCGGAAGCTGATGAAATTGATCAATTAATGATGTCATTACCCGAAAAATTTGATACTGTTTTCTCAGAATTCCGCCAATTAGAAATAGAAAAACGAACTACTGTCAGACTTACAAAAATGATACTGGAAAAATGTGATCGAATCGAATATTCTAATAAAACTTTTCCCGGGTTTGATCAGCCCAAATCATCTTATCAACCGATGAATAATAATAATAGAAGAAACTTTAGAAATTTTCGCAATAATAATAATAACTCAAATTCTTCTAAACCAAATTATAATACAACGAGTTATTTAAACGATCACAAAAATAATCAATCCAAACAGAATAGTTATCCTTCTAAAGATAACGTGTCCCAAATGGATATTACGTGCTTTAGATGTAATAAAAAAGGACACATGTCAAGGACATGCCCTAATGAGACAGCTACTGCCAGTAATACTCCACAAACCCAGAATCAGAACAATAGTTCGAAACCCCAAACTTTAAACAACACGAACTCCCAGAAAAAGTCTGATGATAAATCCAATTTTCGTGTCAAATATTCTATGATGTTGCATTCAAATCTTAATCATTTAAATTTTGATGACATCGAGGATGAATTTCAATGGCCTAAACCCCCTACAGTATCAAAGTCCACCCCCCCAAAAAACCAACTTCACACGATGTTACTAGACAATGGAGCAGATGACCACATGGTCAATGACATTTCAAAATTAAGAAACGTACGCAAAGTTGACAATTCTCGTAGAGCACTCTGTGCTAAAAAAGGTGTATTCGTAAACCCTACCCACGTTGGATCAATGTACGTTAATGTCTGCAATTCTAACGCAGAATTTTCCACTATTCACCTAAAAGAGGTATATTATGATCCTGATTTAAGTCTTGATATTTGGTCAGGAGCTAAAATCATGGAGTCTGGCATATTCAAAATCATAACCGACACGGATCACGCAGACATCATAAATAAAAATACTGGTGAAATTACGATAACCGCTCCAAAGAGAGGTTCTATGTACTACATTGATTACGAAATAGTTGATGAAGATCAGGAAAATAAGGTCTATCAGGAGCTTGTGTGTATGCCTGTACCTAGTACGTCTACAGAACAGGAAGATCATTTAGATGATCCTCAACAAAATTTCGAAGAACCGAATGAGGCTGAAACAAGCAATCCACAAAGAGAGCAGGAAAACATTGACCATCCTCAAAATTTTCAAGATACCGAAGTGGATACGGTCACTCAGGAGATTTATTCTGAATCTGAGGATGAACTAAACGGAGAGAGTGTCGGAATAAATAGATTGTATAAGAAAAACATTAACAAAACTAAAACTCTTTGGCATAGAAGATTAGGTCATCTAAGTGGCAAAAGCCTAAAAGCACTATCGAAAGTAGTTGTAGGTATGCCCCAAAATTTAGTATTTAAGGATGATGACTTTGCCACTTGTGAAATCTGTGTAAAAGCAAAATCCACCCGACTTGGTCATCACGGTGTGAGAACTCGACCAACGAGAAGAATGGAAGTAGTCTCATCAGACATCATGGGACCCTTTCAGGAAGCATATAACGGAGAAAAATTCATAATAACCTTCATTGATCATTACTCGAAATATACTCTTGCCTTCCCCATATTAAGAAAATCCCAGGCTTTTGATAAATTTAAAGAGTACTATTTATCTTTTAACACAAAATTCCCCAATGATCCTATCTCAGTATTAAGAACTGATCAAGCTAAAGAATACTCCGACTCCAAAATGACACAATTTTGCTCCGAAAAAGGAATCACATTAGATGATGGCGTGGCGTACACCCCCGAATTAAACGCTATAGCCGAAAGGCAAAACAGAACCCTGCTCGAAAGAGTTAGAGCTATATTATATGACGCAAAAATTGATTTTAAATTATGGTCAACAATAGTATTAGCCGCCGCCCACATAATTAATAGAAGTCCGACCCGCGTCAATCTAGGAAACATGACCCCTTACGAAAAATTATACGGTACAAAACCCGATATTTCCCATCTTCGAGTCTTTGGTGCTATTGCATATAAACACGTTCCTATCGAACAAAGACAGCAATCAGCAGTAAAAGCCAAGAAGAACGAAGAGGAGCATCTCGACCCAAAATTCTTGCCCCGAGCCCTAAAAACAATTCTGATCGGCTTTTCGAACGTAGGTTATCAGATACTTGACCCAATCAAAATGAAATCCTACAAATCCTGCGATGTTAAATTTGATGAGACGAAAACATTAGCCGACTTCACAAGTAAACCAGAGGAACTTCAAGTAAAACCCTTAGAAGAAGAAATTGAGGCAATCTATAGGGTCAATGTACTTAAACAAGCCTCATCAGAAGACTTAATATTTATAGAAGACTGTATGCCAGTAAGCTTCAGTGACATTTTCAAAAATCCTTTTAAGAAAGAGTGGCTTAAGGCAATCAATGATGAACTGCAATCCATGTCAGATCTTAATGTGTGGAAAATAGTAGATCGTCCACATAATATCAAACCTATAGACACTCGATGGATATTCACGGCCAAAGCCAATGAAAGAGGAATAATGTGCCCAAAAGCTAGACTTGTTGCTAAAGGCTTCATGGACAGATCCGAATACACTATGACAGAGACCTATGCACCTGTTGTGCAACTCTGGTTAATCAGGTGGATCTTGTCCGTAACTAACCTACTGAATCTACAACTTGTTCAATATGATGTCAAAACAGCCTACTTAAATTCTAAAATTAAAAATGACATCTTTCTTAACATTCCCCAAGGTTGCAATGTCGAAAAAAAAATTACTTAAACTTGAAAAATCTATCTATGGACTTAAAACATCTAGTAAAAATTGGATTGAGTTATTAGATTCTCATCTTCAAACATCCAATTTTACAAAGTCAAAAATCGACAGATGCGTATACATACGTAAAGATGACTCAGAAGGTATTGCCTTCATGATAATTTACGTAGACGACATCCTCCTTGCAACGAATCGTCCTGAATGGATCAATGAAATAACCACTCATTTTGAAACTCGTTTCACTATGAAGGTTGTAAACAACCCTACCCATTTTGTAGGTTTCGAAATTGAAAGAAATCGTGAATCACAAACAATTAAACTCACCCAAAAACAGCAAATCCAGAAGATTCTCCAGAAATTCAAAATGTGTGATTCAAATCCTTCCAAAACGCCTATGGAGACAGGCCTCAAATTAAGTAAATCTGAAGGCACAGATAATAAAGAATACAGATCTATGATTGGTGCACTGTTATATGTATCTAGAGGCACAAGGCCAGACATATCCTTTTCAGTCAATTACCTGTCAAGATTTCAAAATTGTTCCGATGACACAAAAAAGAACTATGTACGGCGTATCATCCGGTACTTGAAATCTTCAATCGATCTTGCAATTGTCTATAGATCTAACTCCGAAGGCATATCTGCCTATGTCGATGCATCTTATGCCCCCGACATTGACGATCAGCCTATAAACATGTCTGAACTGGAAAAAGGAAAATCAATAACCGGATACCTAATTACCATGTATGGTGATCTAATAAATTGGGGCGTTCATCGCCAAAATATCCATGCTTCATCATCTACAGCAGCGGAATTAATTGCTCTTCACGACTCCTTTGAGGACATTGAACTTGCTTGGCTCCTCAATCGTGAATTCTTCTCAATTGACACTCCAGTAACTGTCTATGAAGACAATATCTCTGTTATACACGTCATCTCTGGAGGTGGTCAAAAACGTCTACGAGCTCTTATGATCAAATGTTATGGACTTGCTCAAGCCTATAATGACAAAATTTTCATATTTAAACAAATAGCTACTGAAGATCAACTAGCTGACTTACTCACAAAAGCCTTATCCAGTAAGCAGCACATTTCACTTACAAATAAAATCCTAGAATCCCCAAACTGTGATCCATAAAAAAATCAACTCCATCATCAAAATTTTGTCTGAAACCATAACCAAAACATATTTTGATTATAATTATCTATTTTTGCATGTTACTTATTTCGTTACCTCATATTATTTATTATTGCATGTTACCATATTTATTATATTTTATTCATATTTATTAATCAACATACTTACCATAAGCGTCCAAATCAATTACCATTTTATATATACACTTTTTCAATTTTTAAAATTTTTATTTTTGTATTTTTGTAACTAAATATAATAAACTTTTTAAAACACTTTTGTGACACCCGCAGTCGTGATCGGTTCAAAAGATTGTAGGGGGGTGTTGAGACCACCAATCCTTCTCCCCTCTCACTCCTACGAACATACGATCACATATCAAATACATTTAATTATATCTATTCGCGGCTACACTGATATACCACTTCCGCCGCTCACTCGTTCATTTCCGTTACCGTTCGTTCATTACTCTAAAAATGTACTTTGCTTAAATTATGTAACTTATGAAATAAACATTCGCTTCTTGGACGTAACTTCGATCAAATCTTTCTTTTCTGTTACACCTCTAGTCCTCAACCTCTATAATTTTCACAGAGATATCGATATTATATCGATACGAAAAAATATCGCTATTTGGCATCGCTACAAGTTGGCACGTATGGTAAGCCCACTTATAGGTAACTCTTGACAAAAAACAAATTTGTGAGTTTTGCTGTGACATTCTCATGAAGGATTGATGTGTAAACATAATAATAGTACGCTTGTGTACATTGCGCGCCCACACAACCATACCCATGTGTAACACATACAATTGAGACTTAAGATTATAAGAGCTACGGTTATGCGAATCTGATGATTTTAATTCTCATTTAGCGCCTACCATAGACCAAGCACTAAGATGTTTACATATCAAAAAAAAAAGAAAAAAAAAAGATGCGAGTTTTAATGGGGACTCGTGAAGGATTAATGTGTAAACATAACAGTGATTTTTTCACCGTGCATATTGCACATCAACTCAGCTGCATACCTACCTACACACCAACAGTAATAATGTAGTAAGACTTACAAGTTACATTCATAATTCTTGTTGAAGCCCCTAGTAGAATACTGGACTGAGCACTAAGATGTTTATACATCAAAAATAGGTTAAACAGTTACAAAGGCCGGTCTCCTATATACTTGACTGGCTGCGCTGCCATTCCAGAAGTCTTTTCGAGACACAAATTGACAATTTTTCATTTCTTTTAACTTTCAAATGCATTTTTGTTTATACATTTACTCGTACTGCACATACACGACATTTCATTTTACTTTAATTATGGTTGGTAGGTGGTAGATAGACTATAATTACAGACAATTGGTACAGTTTTCAACCAAAAGGTACGTAGGCCCCAGTGAGAGGAACTTATGCTTCAACGAATGCATCGTTTTCTTCCATCATGTGCAAAGAGGTTAATTTTTCTCCACGCATAGCTCCTTACTACCTACTAATGGGCAGTAAATTAGGTATCTTTCAGACTCATTAAAATGCGTTCTCGGCGAGGTTCTGCTTGATCGGTTTATGTAAACCCCTACAAACGAAGCGTAGCCTCCACCTACCACTGGACAGAGTTATCCTGGTTTCGTTCCAAAATGATTTGATGGTGGCTGCGACGCACTTTCGCTGCCATAATCCACCTATTTTGGAGCCGTAACAGCATTCGCTCAAAAAGTTGACCAGTTCGCCAAATGGAATACGCTGAAACACCGCAGCCGGCCGTTAATGTACCGCGTAGGCTAACCCGCAAGAGAGGTGAAGGTACCTCACAGATACCACCCTAATTGCGAGTTGGTCACAGAATCGAATAATTTAGTACGGTACGCAAATAAATTTATTGTCCAATTGTTCACCTCGTAGCGACTGACCAAGTGGCAAATTTCATCGAACGCAATTCGCGTTTCCATGTCGCCGGAGGCGGGCCCATCATCGGCTGCATCCGCATTCCAACCAGACCAGAAGTCGCGCAGCTTATTTTCAAAGCGGACCACATTTTCATACACAAATTGTCGGACGTGCGTCGCCAATGTCGGTCGCGCCAAAGACAAGCGTCTAACCTCGAACTGGTTTCTGTGGGGGACAAAGGGGGAGAGAAAAAAGAGCCAAATAAAAAGGTGCACGGATGCCGGATGAAAGGCGGATACGGTTAGGGTGCTACGTTCCGAGTCGAGTCGCAACATTAGTTTGGCAGTTGCAAGCTACTCATCAACTTGACGGTGCGCACCTGAAAGTGGAGAAATTCTTGGCTTGGGATGTCGTGTACGGAACAATCATCACGCCGTTCGACAATACGGACAATAGACAGACATCATTTGATTCGCAAACTATCCAGAATCGGAAATCGGGGTGCACCGTGCTCGGAGTCAACGTTTCCAACGCCTGAAACAAAATTAGACGTATCGTACAACAGCCAATATCCTGCAGCAAAACGTCTGACAGACCTTCCCATTGCAGCAGATCCGCAGTGCCAGCAAATTTCCTAATTTTGTGAGTAACGGATGGATGTTGCCCGCATGAGTGTACAATCGACTCGGGTCATTGAGTGGCTACAGTCAAGCGCAGAACCACGGCACTATAAGGCTCGAACCACATTTTCTCGAAAGAAGAAATTCAACTTCAAAAAAGGTCTCACAAGGGGAGGAAAAATGAAACGGTCAAGAGTGAAATACAGTTGAAATTGAAAAAGGTGGAAATATTGTTGGGAAAATGAAAATTGTTTTTACAAATTAAAAGGAAAAAATTCCATAATTCTAGGTGCCAAATTGTAAAATTATTTACCATCGAGATTTGAGGCCAAAAATCGAATGAGAAAATGTTGATAATGAAGATCAGTTATTGGTGAAATGATAATCACGAGATGAATACAAGATTTTATCGCTCCAAATTGTTTCTTCGGTACGTACCAACCTTCCTATCTTAACGTAGTCAGTCATGCAAAGACTTTAGGAAAATAACAACTGGAATCCGATGTGTTCGTGAAGACAACTCTGGGGAAAACCATTCAGTTCCTGCCTACGTAGCGTTTGAAGGGTACCCACTGTCTTAAAATGCTACCGTTCATTGAGAAAAATAATCTTAATGCGTACCTAAGTTACAAATAATCTTAAGGTTTTGGATGGGTGTGAAAAATATACAGAATTCATTCACAAATATGGAAGAGTCTCTCGAGTCAGTGTGATATCATTATACAGAAATGTTGCTATGGGAAGGAATGCATAGGTATCCCTTCAGTGAACTTCGTAGCGAATTCAACTTCTTTTTAGTTTGTTTTGGAGGTGGAGAGAATGGCAATAATTTTTTGAAGCTGAAGTTTTAGTTTTGTGTTCTTCAACAAATTTGGATGCTTATTTTTATCTGCATTCTATGCCATACTTTCATTTTTTCTTTTCCTCTTTGTCTGTTTTACATTGTTTTGGGTGTTTGGGTGAAATTTCTGCCCTTACCACCGTCAATCTGTGCGCTATTCATCGACCTATTTGCTCGATGATAATGACTCCAATTGTCAATTTCCGTTCTCTATGGGTATTATATGTTTTCATTATAATTTTCTTGAACTGTAATTTCTTTCAGAATAAATCTCTCAAACAATAAATATAGGAAAGTACGTTGTAACATCGAAAGTGGTTCTAATTAGGTACATTACCGCCTCTTTTGGCCGTTACAATATGAGGAT
This sequence comes from Ericerus pela, assembly GCA_011428145.1. Classification (NCBI taxonomy): domain Eukaryota; kingdom Metazoa; phylum Arthropoda; class Insecta; order Hemiptera; family Coccidae; genus Ericerus; species Ericerus pela. Next base: position 307,555 of record WOFM01000206.1, on the reverse strand, counting down.
TCTATATACTTGGAATTTTAACTTTCTCAAAATTAATTACCGTAGACTGTGCGGTATCATTCTTATTTTGAATCCTTAGTGCATGGTGTGTGTAGCCAAGCTTCAAGTACTTAAGCTTCAAAGCCAAACTGCATAAGGTATGTCGGTATAATTGCTGCCAAAAACGAAGAAACTGTGAAGTCTTAATCGATTAGAGTGTTGAATAATATTTTGTTTAAGTTTTAATTTTGAAATTTAGGTACTGGATGTGGGGTTCACACCGCCGCATTTTATTGACCATTTGTCCATTATACCAATCAGTCTAATTTTATTGCACAGCTCTGAAAGCAAACGTGAAAGACTGCGAGTGCATTTTCTAGTGAAAGCCCAAGAGGAACTGTGTAAATTTTTAAAGTAGATCGGACTTAATTTTTTGAGAGGGGGTGAAGGCTGGAGTGAAGGGCGCAGAGGAACGTACGGATAAAATTGAGCCACACCCGCACCTAGTGCATGTTTGGCTACAGGTACATCATAAACATACAATTCACCTAAAATGGGCATAAGATGAGCAAAAGTGGCCTCGGTCAGGGCATCCTGCAGCTTCGTGTATTTTCTGAAATACCGAGACATACAAAAAAGGTGGAAACAATGACTGTACCATGGTCTTGGTCTAACCTTTGCTTGTCACTGACATGGGTCAAGTTGCAAAGTTGCAAACAAGTAGCCTAAAGTCGATCTTGTTAGTCTATCGGACAGCATACTTAGCCTACAGTCATATTCGCATGGACACAGCGAATTGTCTCATTGTGTAACAGCATCAAGTCAGACTGAGTAGATGGAAAAGGGAAGGGGAAAGGAAAGGGAATTTAGCTTAGCAAGCCCGATAAACGGCACACTTGCGCACCCAACTGAAAAATGTGCTGTAAGTTCTCAAACCGCCAAAATTGCTTCTTTCAAATGGATCTGCGCGAGAAGCAATCAACTCGCAGCTGTTGGCCACAATCACTGAGCCGACGATAGACACGGCGCAGTGCTTCGTATTTGCTTCTGCTCACTGAAATAATATGTAATAGAGGACCAAATGCCCAACTAATGACTTACAGTGTCCAGCTGGGCGACAAATTTGGGTGTTGGTTCGATATTTGATACAACGATCCAAGAGCCAGTGGACTTGGCCTTATGAATCGCATCTCCAATGGAGGCTCCCCCATTTCCAAAGGGGCCCAGCAACGCGAACTTCTCAATTGTTATGCCCTGCAACAGTCCATCGCACTAAATTGTTGCACTCTGCAACCGTGAAATTTTTGCGCTGAGTGCGTCTTGTGTTTTACGCCTACCCGTTCTACGGCAATGGAGAATAGTTCAGCAAGTGGATGCGAGGAGCAGGAGAAGGTGGGGCCTGTGGTAGTGACTGCGGCCACTGGTACCACAACAATAGGCCAGCAGCAACTCGTCGCTTGGTAAATTGAATCCAAATCGCATGGCACTGTTTCCACGTACACAGCCGCCAACGTTTCTAGCAGATAGTTGATGGTTGACATTAATTTCAGTCCTCGAACCAATAATTACAACTTATCACAGGTAGGTATGTCTGCGCCTATAGGTATCCCTCCCACCTCAATTCTGTAAAGTATATAAATGGCCTCTCTTTAATCGATCGTACATTTGAAATACTCGAACAAGCAGCTGTATAGTTTAACCCTCCAGACCAAAGGTAGGTGTAGCTGCAGAAAAAGGTGTAGAAGAGTAATAAAATTGCCACTAGTTTAAGACAAGTGGAGAAATAAAAGCACACTGGTATTAACTGAATAAAGTACTCACAATTAATTGAAAATAGTTTGTATTGATCTAAATTATTATAACAAATAGTATCTACTATTCTAGAGTAGACCTTAATAGTAGACAACAGTACTTGACAACTCAAGTGACTGTAGAAGAAGATAATTTTCTTAAAGATTGTCTAAATATTTATAGCAAAAATTAAAATCAAAATTGATTTTAATTCAGCAAATCAGAAGCTTCATTTGCAAGCTGTAATTTGATTGGTTTCTTAGTATGAACAAAATATTAGTGCAGAATAAACAGTATTTGAGAACTGGAATCATGCAGGTGGCCAAACTGCGGATTTCATGAAAATATACTAATGTCATCAAAATAATTATTAGAGAAGAAAAACAATCACAAAAAGGAATACACAAAATGTTTGCAGATGTTCACAATACAATGGATGACTACCGGATGTCTTCGTTGTTCAATAATTTCAAAATGATGACTACATCATTTTTTATTGATTTCAAATTTCTGGGGAAAATGGTAATATTTTTCTGTTGGGAAAATGTACGTCTATATGACGAATAATTTCACTAAAGTAGGCTACGCTACAAATATAGTTTTCCCCATCATTTAGACCCGCTTTTTCAAGCCTGTGGTCTACAAAGTGCAACTAACGGGTCTGTGGCCAGCTACTGCCTTCAAAACCTTCCTATATACATATATATATGTATATGTATATTATTATAAGTACATACAAATCTTCCATCTGTATGGGAATGTATTTGAGGGTGTGCTAGGGCGCAGACTCCACACCGAGTGGTTTGGGCAGTTATGGTCTCTGCGCCAATGGAGTGGGAATTAAATGATTGAGGCAGAAAATTGTAATATTCTTTGCACGTGGTATGGCGCGAGAGCACAGCCTCTGCCCTTTGCCTATTCATTTGAAAGACTAACCTGCGACAAAGTGGCAAATGCAACTTTTGACATTCTCCCCACCAACGCACTGACAGACAATCGTTCGCAGCACGCAATTCGCATCATGTCCGCAATCCACACTCGAGTTCTCATCGTGCACTTCGGCGGCCTTTTGTATTGTAGTCTGAGGTGAAATTCAAGTAAACCAAAAAGAATAAAAAAAAAACCACGAATTTTGATCAAATATTAATTGTAAATGCGTTATTGCATTAGTAAAATAGTGCGGCACCGTATATGTGGCAGCAACGTACCGGCAACGGCTGCTGCGTGCAAATTTGATTCGACATTGAGGTGCTGCTGGCAGCGTTGCCCTTTTCACGCAGCCACTGCGCAAAGAAACGCAGCTCTTGGTCCAGTTGCGCCGTCTCATCGACTGTGCGAATGGCCAGCAACAAGTCAAAAACTGGTTTGTCCTGCACCAATTTCACCAACGGTTACACGTCATCCGTAATATTACAACCAGAAGGAAGATACCTGCGCATTGTCCGCGATTGGAGAGAAATGAGCAACGAGCTCGTAATGAAATCAAGCCCACAGCTATACAGCGAGTGTATTATTCTGTTGTGCTGTATACATATGTGTGTATAAACAGTGCTGCGCCCACCAAAATAAATTGTTATCACATCACATCGGCTGCGTCTACATTCCAATCAGCTAGCCAAAGGCTTTTAAAAGTCAAAAGTGGATTTCAGACGATGCCAGATGTTAGCCACCTTGCACTCATTGCGTGGCGCTCTACAGCTCAAATCTGAAGCTAAGAAAGAGGATAGCGCTGACGCAATTTAGGCGCACCCTACGCGCGCCTATAAAATGGATCGTCGTGCATTAGTGCCTACCTACCGTCTTGGTCAGCAACTGGCACACTGACGAGTAATACATTTTCAAAAATATCTGCGACAACATTGCGCAACGTTTCTGCGCGTTGTCCATCTTTTGCGCCGCATCGGCACTCGCCTCCGCCAAATTCTGCAGCCACTTGAGCGAGAACTGATAGGCCGCATTGAGCGGGCGCAGTTTCTCTGCAACATAGTATGCGCATCTTACAACTGGTTTGCGACATGGACATAGAGTAGGCACAAAAATAGCGCCGCCAAAAGTTGTTTATTTTACTTGTGATCTCAAATAAGGCGCAAAAGTACTCGGCATTTTGGCGGTAACTTGAAACGAGGGCTTCAATCGACTCGAGTTGCGCAGTCATTTCCACAACTGTTTTTGCATTGTTGTCCAACAAAATTGCATTTGTTAATATGCCATTGACCGCCATTTCGTCATCTAATATCTCCTCGTCGCACGCCAAAGCGCTCAAAATTTTTGTTTCCACCTCGGTAATTGTTCTGAAATTTTCAAAAAAAACAAAAAAAAAAAAAAAAACTTGGTTTGAAAAACTAGCCCGAGGGAGTGCTGAAATTAAGCCGATATAAAATAGTGAGGAGCTAGCCCTTGAGCAAAGCTTCATCATTATACAATTATTGAAACCCTTGTCAGAAACACGTGATTAAGGAGACAACTGCTTATTTGGGACGAATCAGCAAGTCCCGAAACAAATACATAATAATAAGAATGAAGGAAATCAGACCATTTATGAGGGACAGCACATCTGTTTGTTGGGAAAAGGAGCAGTTGATAGATATGGGAAAATTTCTGTTTGAACTCTCCGATTTAAGAGGTAATAAACCGGTTCAGTTCAATTGTTCTCTGTCATTATTCCGCCTGTCTATCCTATTTTATTGCGCAAATCAATCAAACACCATCAGGACGATGCGCCACAACGCACCAAATTAGTACCTATTATCATATTTTATCGAAAACCCTCCTTATACCCTTTTTTTTTTTTTTTTTTTTTTTTTGAAATAAATATTGAACAATTAGAACTATTTGGTAACGTGTGCTCAAATTTGTCGTTGAAAATTGCAACTTTCATTTTTTGTTGTTCTCTTTTGGTTTCCACAGCTAAACACTGGACATCGAATGTATGGGACACCACTTATTTGGGGAAAAAAGGGTACTGCCCAATGTGTCCCTCTTAAGCGGTTTCCACTGTATTATGTACAGTGGTGAGAGTATAGATAGGCCAACACAACCTATATTTTAACCCTTTAAGGTCTGACATGACTCACTTTCGCGCGTTTATCAACTGCACAATGAAGCCGTTTCTTTCTGCCCACAGACTCGCGTTCTCCTTGTTCAGTAGTGATTTCAACAGAAAGTTTTTTGTTCCACTTTCACTCATCGTGCAATTCACCACCGTCAGCTTTTCGTAAATTTCAATCGAGTGACAAGGAGCCTCCATCTTGGTGCGAACGAACAACCTGAAATGCATCATTTTTACTCGACATCTTCACAGGTCAGGCTTCCATTATTTTTGGCTGCCTAGGATAATCAGTTGGCGCCAGCCGCCAGTTTACCATTTGATTTTCAGTCCGCAACAATGGGCTTACTCCTGCAGTCTGCGTACTGCCAGAAACACTACAAATTGTTTTATTCCAGTCTCTACGTACTCACCGGAAATTTGGATCGAAATCGATGATATTTTTGCCCAGTCTGATTCCAAATCCGGTAGCAGTTTTGAAACTCTGCTTCTCCAGCAACGGATACAATGACGCATCCAGATCACCGTACCAATGTTCCAGGATCACCTAACCAACAATTTTTTTTAAACTGGCTGTCCGTTTATCACGTAATGTACGTGTACCCGCAAGCACAGTACGCACCAATTTGTGTTTTTGTTTTTTTTGTGGGTGCAGCAAACATAATATGTCACCAGTGCATCATTTTGTGGGCGCACCGAAGGGGACAGAGAGTGGTTATCATCCATCCCCTCAGAATCTGACAAATTGGTATTCTAGATTTGGCTCGGGTGGTAAATAAATTGATGACCGTATGTTGGTAACAAAAACACGCGTCGCATTACCTACGTTACAATGAGAGTGACGCTGGCAGGCAAACGAACAATTACTTACAATATTAAAAAAGTTATTCTCCTAATAAATTAATGGGGACAGGCAGTCTACCCGTACCCTCACGCACAGATTTAGGCCTGGTTCACGCACATGACTATGTTTTATGCTACTGGCCGGCTACTTGGGGTACTATTCTGTTAACAGCTGAATTCATTACGCCGTTTCAACTTTTAGCTATTTAAAATCAACTTAAACTTGGCAACTGGCCATACGAGATTCTAATAATAGGGGCCCAAGTTGATGACTAGTAGTTAAAAAACTAGAAAAGTATGAATCAGGCTTTAAAGAGTGGGTGAATGGGCCCCCTGTTGTGTACTCAACTTACACCTCGTGCAGATCCTCAGCATCTGCATGGGGTCTTCGGGATATATGGGCCTCGGAGAAAGCCTCAAACGTTCACGCTATGAGAAGACAAGATGATGACAATGTCTGGGCACACTGTGCACGAAGGGTCCTGGGGTATGAGTTGTGGTGCCTGAGAGGCATGTAATGCGTGCACACATTTCCACATACCCCACTGACATTGATCTGGCAAAAGAAAGAAGCGCGCTGATGGGGGGAATGAGCCACACTTGCCGAACAGTTGCGGGGAGAAGGCAATTGGTGGGGTAAACCGGTTCGCATTACGCATATTACAATATTGTACCTGCGCGGTGTTGCCAAATCGCATAGCGCATTGTAAACGAGTTGCGAAGTTGCCTGGCAGCCTTTTTCTACCCATTTCATCGCCAAATTGAATATAAGGCTTGTGAAACAAATGGTTTTTTGCCATACAAGTACCCGGAATTGGTGCAGATGGTTTACACTGCGTGGCAATGGTCTGTTCGTATCGGTAACATTTAGGGACTAGAGGACCCACCCGCCAGTCAGCGGATTTGGGCCGCGATATCGATCAATAAACAACAAAAATAGGGCCGTTGTAAACTACAATGGTAGGTGGGTACGTACAATACAACACATAGGCAATCTAACTAACCGGGTAGCCAGATGATACAGCATTTTCCAAATTTCGTGCCCAGTCCTCGCAATCCGACTGAATGGCCACCAAACCGTTTGAACTTTGAGTGCGCGTTAGCCAGTCGCTCATCGCGTTTTGCGGATCAACGAGCAGCGTGTATCGAGACGAATTGCTTCATTACCAACCAATAACAACAACAACAACAACAACAACAACAACAAACAGTGGGTAATGAAAAAACATATGAAAAAGTATAGCGAGGACATTGGGTCAAGGGGCGGGGGAGCTAAATTAAACGATAACAGGTAAGAAAAAAGAGTAAAAACAATAGGTAATATTAGCATCTGCCATAAATACATTGGCATCGCCCACTACTTATATCGCCCAATGCTCACCCGATGATGGCTAAATTATCGTAGAAGAACGGATCGGCAAACGCGTCTGTCAGTCTTTCCATTTCCAGATCCTCCTCATCTAGCAGCGCAGCCGCTAAGCTGAAATTTGTATTCGAGCCTAAAGTCGAGCCAATCAGCAACCGCCATTCGTCGGTTTTCTGTTTGCGAACACTTTGGGGAAGCGATGTTAAGAATGTTAGAATTGCGGCACACATCAGCGAGTCACCTGAAACGACAAAATTACCAAACCGTAGCCGCTGTCTGTTGGACAAGGTGAAAATATTTTATTGGCTGTTTGATTCGACGAAATGTTGCATCTGCCTTAAGAACCCAGAAGAAGCTTTTTGCTTTGAGGTTTTACCAGCGTACAACTTGATGAAAAAGTAATCTGCTTAAAAAGTGAACAATACAAATCTTTTGACCAGACTTGGTGGATATGTTCGTTCACAAGAAAACAAGTAGCTACATTTGTATCACACGATGCGTACCATTCTTAGGCTAAATAATGAAAAAGTTGTTTATAATATGTTCCATTCCAGATAGGTGATGCCCTTTTTGGCGTTTTTACTCTGCATCCAGGTACCAGGTACCAGGTACGGCCAGATGAAGTCGCACTAAAACAATAAAGTAGGTAGAACTGCAGAGAGCCGATGTTCGAAACAACCGTAGGAGGTTATAACATGTTTATATAATGTGTTTGTAATGTTTATCTTCTGCAAAAAGAACAGAATTTTAAACTTTGTAGGCTGTAACGAAAGTAGGTGAAAAATATTGCTCGTCCATTCGGAAAATGTCCACTATTCGTATTTGAAAATTAAAAAATCATGAACTTGGGCGTATCCACCAATAAGAGCTACGCTCATTCGGATTAACACAGTCGACTTTTTTTGTGCGAGTTTTTTTGTAATAAAATTTATTGCACATCGAACACAGCTCATTTAAGCATCCATTGAATACCTACACGCATACTCTTCGAATCTTTACTATTCAATTGATGGTCATAACAACAAAAAAAGAACGCCGAATCACCTGAGAAAGAGGTCTAACCTAATATAATAACAACGGCGAGGAGCGAGGCAGTCGCCATAATGGAATTAGCTTAATGCAAGTTTGGTGGGTATGTGAAGTGAAATTAGGAAATTGTTACAGGCAACTGTCTGCCTACCTACTTTATTGTTTCTCGATAGGTATCTGCAAACAAAATTACGAACGTTGCATCCGATGTGATCGTGAAGAGGAAGGATTTGTATGCTATGCCAACATTTTTCAATATCGAAGCGTTCATTCGGTTTGGGAGTTGACTTGCGCCATGTGCATTCCATTACCCCCCACCATGGTTGTTGTTGTTGAGCTGGCCAACAAGTCTACCTGGTGGCAGCAAAACTTGGCACCCATAAAATTAATACCCCAACATTTAATGGCCAACTAGAAATACAAGAAAGGCAGTCGTTCCCCCCCCCCACCTGCTCATCGCCAAAAAAAGGAAGAATCACGAACGTTGACTTAGCGAAATATCGTGAAATTTGTCGACCAGCTTTTCGAGGCCAAGGCACATACATAATTATATGTACCTACATAAAATACGTTCGTTCGTTAGCGTTACCTGCCAATGTTTTCTGCAGGTCGATGACAGACGACTTTTTGTCCATCCAATGGCCAGTTCTGTCGCCCAAAACGCGAACCAGTTGCTCGGCTTGTGCGCATTTCTGGTTGCAAGTCGTTTCTCTGTGACGCAGCTGCTGCAGCTGCGCCTGACTCACCTGCAGGCGGCTCACGCAGTTGTCACGCTTGGCACTGATCTGCTCAAAATGCTTTCGGTGTTGGTCGAGTGTCTCTTTGGCGCTGGCCAACTGTTGGTCAACCTGGGTCAGCTTCACCTTCACCTCCGAATCCATTTTCACAACTCGATTGTAGTCGCAAAGCACGCGTATCCACTGGTAGATGGCTGCACAATGACACACTTAGTCATACCAACCATTATGTTATTATAATAAGCATTACGTATGTAATTAGGCGTATGACGTACCCACGTCAAACAAAAATACCAATACCAATATCCAATATGTAGGCAGGTGTAGGTACTTGGCTTTGACTTGGCTGATGCAAAGTCGACGCCGATAGGTGGATAGGTAGGTAGGTACGTGCGAGCCGCTGTTTTCATAGTTGTTGACTTAAATAGTTTACAAGTCCTTATGAGGGACTGGTTTGGTGGTAGGGGTGCGGCATGTAACCAATTACAATGGCTAATGGATAATGATGTGGCTACCTAAGGTACCTCCTATCATAACGCAGGTAATTGCATTGGTATGTCGCCCATAACATTATACCATACTACGCGATAATTAGTTACTATGTTCGTTGTATCGATTGAATTTTGTTTTTTAAAACGATATACAGCAACAGCAACGAATGGGTATAACAGTAAGGAAATTATGGTCGAAAGAGAGAAGTAATCCGTTCTCAACTTTGACAATTCCAACTGCTGATGCTTCTCGACGAGAGTTTTCATTCAGAATGAAGGGACCGGATACGTTAGTCATTAGGAGAAACGATACCTATTCATATTATTCAAAAATGTCGAGTTTCACGCAGGACACGATCACTGAATCCGATTACATAACTATAGGAAGGTACAGGTCAGGATTGAAAATAATTACCTATATAATGATAACTCGCGTCGTACTGATTTATCGTTGTTCCTCTATTTTATTGAAAATGAAAGTCTCGTGATACAACGAACAAATCAGGTAATTGTTACCTTCATAATAGGTGTTGTATAATTATGACCTACTCAATTACCTACATTGTTATAACCATACATCATTAATCGTTATTCTTACCGTAGCATGGGGTTATACTTTGTGACAAGTTTTTTGTAAATACCAAGTTGCGCTGCCTCGATAAAAGTAAATACGATCTCAAGCATATGAAAAGAAAGCTACGTATCTCCCCTAGTGATCCGTAACAAAACGAAAATGTAAAAGTTGAATGTTCAGCGCACAGAGAACGCTGTTTGTATTATAATGTAGCCCACCCGGTGGGGTAACTTTGTAACATGTATGTTTTAACCGTATACTCGTTTCAGAAAACCTCCTATCACAAAGTTGAGCACGTAGATCGAAAGTACGTGTAATTTAAAACAGAATACAAAAAAAAAAAAATGCAACAAAAGGCTGAAAACAGAAGGAACTACAAGTGAAAAAAGGTTCAAAAAACTATTTCAGTTCAGGCACACGGAAAAGAGCCCTGTGGCTGATCTGGAGAGGTGGTTTTATTATCCTGACAAATATCCTCAGCGTCGTACTCGAGTTCATCTGGTGGGGTGGGCCAAATCCACAGCCTCTGAGTGCCCTTCCGTAGCATACAGCTAATTGTATACTTTGATTCGCAAATCTTGATGATTTTACCTGGGTACTGCCTTTTGTCATATTGAACGATAGGAAAATCGGTACTCGTTGAACTGATGTTGTAACTGTCTAATCACTCATGGAGCTTTCCTCCAAACTAAAATACTCCAACTTTTTCCTTTGCGCAATCTTCGAATACCTTTTTGTTTTGTCGCTGTGACTGAAAGTTGGGCACTTTTCTTGCTCAACCTGATATCACGCATTTCACCCAACTAATTCTACAGGTCTCCAGAGATCACTAGTCAAGGTAGTTTTACACTCAGATTGTATATCAGTGCTTATCCTACCAATTCCCCCAATAGGTAGCGCTTCAGTCGTCCATTCGTGCTGCCATCTGCAGACTGCAGGTCTGGAAATGTGTTATCACAAAGTTACCCCACAGTCACAAAGTAACCCAATGCTATGGTATTCATTATTCAATATGATTATTCGTTATTTACGTCCTGTACCACCAAACTAATGGCTGATGGGACTTGTAAAGTTTTCAATTTAATATAAACATAGGTAGCTGCGAAAGAGGGTAAGAAAGGCTCAGAAGGTTCAAATTTATTCTCCGCTAATGAACAACTTAATGACTTGTAATAATACAAGATGACGAGTTCGGTGTGTTGGCAACAAAACGTATGCTAAAACTAATTAACTAATAATAAATTAGGTTAAAAATAAAATTTTAAAAGATACTTGTTTTTTGGCTTTAGCTTTATGCAAAATAAACATTATTTTGTTGCGAAAGGTTGGCTGCAGTATTTATTTCAAAATCGCAGTAGTGAGTAGAATACGTAGAATAGAAGTTTATAATAACCTTGGACCATATACATAATGGACTGCGCATACTGATAAAATGTAGAAGGCAACAAAATGAAATGTACATTCCATTCAAAAGTTTTTTCCCTTATCAAACTGTACTTTTCACAGAATTCATCTACAAATTCTTTAAATTAATTAGAATTTGTTGCCCTTAAATTAATTAGGTTCAGAGACGAATCAAAGAAAATTCACCTACGAATATTAAAAAATGAATAAATGACGCTACTTAATTTTAAAAACACTTTCATTTTGCAAAAATGACAATGCAAATCCCTCTAAATTATTTAATCAATTGACTATGATATTTGATAAATCCTGAAAAAAGAAAACTTTTGAAAGAAATGTACACCTTTGTGGTGTCTCCATATAAGCCAATGTTAATTTTATCAGTATGCGCAGTCCATTATGTATATGGTCGAAGATAATAACAAGAGAGAAATACCGGCAAAAGATAAAAATAAAACAACTGATAAAAACAGATACAAGTGTATGTGTGCGTGTGTCGCAACTCGTGAAATCAGCATTGATGTTGGTCATCCTGTGTACTTCAACAAACTGAGTGAGTAGAATAAAATCGTATAGAAATGGCAAATGTTAATAATTTTCAGTTTCCACGTCATCGTGTTAATGAACTTTGAAGTGTAGCTAAACGAATCGCGATTTTTGCAATCAAATAAGTATGCAGACCAATGTGTTCATTTGAAAAATGGCTCACATTGAGAGACATACATTTTGAGACTTGGTGCCGCTGCTCGATGCAGAAGCTGTGCACAGTGTTGACCAAGAGAGTCCGGAAATGGGTAGCCTAAACTGAGTTATCCCCTATTTGAGATCCATCTTGTATGAGTAAGTAAGTTGGTAAGTGAGTACCTAATTTAGCCAATTTGGAGAGACGAAGAATTAATTATTGTTTGCAGGCAGGCACCAGTGACGTCACTCGATGAGTGAGTGAGGTGGTTGACTCGCATTGTTGCAGGGCTGACGCAGAAAAGTATTGCGATCACAACGTGGGTAAGTACCAAATTGTGTTGCAATCAGATTCAAACATACGGCCATCCCAAATTTAGTGTGCAAAATAAATGCGACGACAAACAGTGGCAAACGTACCCATTGGCACAAATGTTGGAATGGAAACTGTAGCCAGTGGCTATTGGATGTACCGCAGTGGTGTGACATGTGAACAACAATACCCACACCCCAAAGCCATAAGGGGATGCTGTCATCACAGGGTGCAGACTACATCCAAGAGACATTCGCAGGGGTTGCCACTGATGAAATTACAGGGTGTGTTGACGTCGGTGGCTGAGGCTGAGACCAATTCAAGCTTACCTTCAGCAGCGACCGAGTAACTTTTTATTTTAGCGCAGTCCACGTCCTCGTTGCGCAAAATCTTCTCATCGAGCATTCTCAGCGTGCGAATTGGCACATCACCCATTTCAAAATTGGTCAGCGTCTCAACAAATTTTGAATCGCACATCGCCTTGACAGCCGGCTTCCAAAAGTCGTCCGTAATCTTGCCGCCATCCTGCACCTTTTCCGGTTTGATGTCCTGCTGGGCCACAAGTACACCCCACAAACAAAATAAATTCATATTAGCGACGGAGGAGACGGGAAGGGATGGGACAGGATGGGTGATGCGGTGGGCACACAAAAAAGGTCGTCGCGTTCACATCCTGCTTCCAATTGCGTAGGCCAACTCCACAATTGGAGCGCAGCGGGTGCGACATTGTAATACGATAACGGGTGCACAGGATTACGACTGGGGCACAGGGTTGGCCACGAGCAGAATGCTGACCTTGATATAGGCAATTGCCTCGGCCACTAATCTGACCACCTTGGGTGGGTTTTTCATCGCCTTCAACACAGCCATGTCCGTGGAGTTGAGCATTCGCAGGTTTTCAATTACGTCATCGCGCACCTCCTCTATCCGGCGCAGCCTCTGCTCGTATTCGCGTCTCTCGACCGCCAGTTGTTTCTCCATTTTGGCCACCCGAGTGTGCGCCCCGTTTGTCGCGATCTCTGCCTGCATTTGCAACACACGCGTCTACCTATAGAATCGGGCTATTGGCACTGAGTTGCGCACCACTGGCCGACTACCTGCACTTACTTCAGTTTCCTCTTCGCGTAGGGCTTGGATTTCGCTTTCCAGCGTTTGCATGTCGCGTCGTTGTCGGTCAACGTGTGGCTGCAATTCATCGCGTTCGTTTCTCAGCTGCCGAATATCTTGGTGCAGCTTAGTGCGCCGGCTAATTGCCTTCTCCAGCAGAGTTTGGCGAGCCAACAAAAATCTACGCCGACAATAATGCACGTCCGCGTGAGTTTGGGTGGGGGCTGGCAAATAGGTGCGCAAAGCCGGAACTACAGAAGCTACAGGCTGGCCTAGGTGTGTACATGCGCACGTACTCGATGAGCCAGCTGTGTACTTACCCACGTTTGTGCGCAAAAATACGTTTGAATGTTGTCACCAAACGGACAAACGATTTCTGGGTGAAGCGCACGTTGACGTGCGGCTCACCGGACAGCCACTTGGCGCGCGAATAAAGTTGCTCGCACAGCTCGACAACAATTTGCAGCTCGTCGTATTCGCACTCGATGTCTGCGAGCAGTTTGCGGGCGACGATATTCTGTGTGTCGGCCGGCCAAGACTAAACCAAACAGTGGTAATGCAGCATACCGTACAGTATGGTACGGTACGGTACGGTACCCTACATACAGCCTACATACAGCCTGCGTACAGCCCGCATATACCTGTATACTGTGTGCAGGCTAACTGCAGCGGGTGCGTGGCCTACGCAGTGGCTGGGAAAAATATATAATCTTATAAAGAGGGCTGCCTTTTCGCCAGCCGAATGTGCGCACCTCAAACACGTCTACGGCGCAGTCGTTCAACAGTGACGGGTATTTGCGCGCGTACCGACCAAATTCGTAAATTGACGAATGGAACACCAAAACGACGTGAATTTGATTTTTCACGCGTTGCACAAATAAATTCAGTAACGAGTCTCTGCTGCCGTCCGTCTGCCAACACATCGCCAATAATTAGGTGGGTATAACGGCTCAGCCCAAACCAAACGGCGCAGCTGCCGCTGCTCGAAGGTCCAAACAAGTGGCAGCTCATTGTGGGGCACAGTGACAAACGCTGCTCTTACTGCGGTACGCACACTGCACTTTGCACCCCATCGCCCGTACCCACTCAACATCGCACAAAACATTTCACATTTCGCCTCTACTCTTTTATGCCTATAGTCCTAATTACTATAATAATTACGCTGTGCGGTTTGGCATAATTATTAGCCATACTTTTACGAGAAACGCTTGATTTTTAATGTCTCAACCTTTTGAAGCGTACGATAATAGGCAATGACCAGCCGTTAAACCCGGCATTGCTCGGGTAGCGGTGTATAAATTTTCACGATTCCTAATCTGCAAAAGTTATGCAACTATTTTGACATACTTTTTGTTTCATTTTCAACACCCCTTAATACCTAAAGGCCATGCGATGGTTTTAACATAATTTTTGTTTTTGCCCTATTGCACCTACAAAAAGCTGCCACTACAAAACTCTCTTATTATCAATGGGAGAACAAAAATTATAATTATACCACCGTAACCACGAGTGCGGGACAGTGGGTGGTTTTGGAGAAAAGTGGGTGCACACGGACACTTTGTTTTATATATATATATATATATATATATATATATATATATATATATTGATGTTATTATGTTATATTTTTATTTTTAAGTAGGCAGGTAGGTCTAAACCACAACTTTGCTCCTCCTTTTCATTTTAGTTGAACCTTGCATAGGCGCCTCGCCTGTGCATTGGGAAGTAAAGGGCAAGCAGAAGCATCAAAGACCAAAAAAAGCGTGCGTTACTTATTACTCATTTGAGCTTGTCTTTGTCTACAAAGTAAACATATTTCTTAGGTATGGTGATTGTATTTGAGCCTTTGAGGGGGTAGCAACCTTTAAAGAGGTGCAGAAAACATTTATAAAAAGCTGGTCTAATATTTAGACAGCAAAAATGTGACCAGATTTACTGCGTTGATTGGATCCCGATGTGAAGTGTAGTACGTCGACAGAGTTGTGAAATTCTGCGTCTTGTCGTACCTTGGCTCCCTCCCTTTGCAAGTTGACCCGTGTGTTGAAAACAAACGCCCGCACCTTACGCAAAGAACCAAATGAATTAAGAACGACGTTGCGGCCTACTTGAATCGACTTATCTCGCTGGTTATCGATGGCTTCCATTTTTTCGCATATCATTTTCTTGTCTTCTTCGGTAAATATGCCCGGTATTTCGGCCGTTTGAAGCAAACTGCACGCATCTTCCAGTACGATATCCGGCAGAACCTGCAACCCAACCAGCAGTCCGTTTGAGCAATCCTCGTTTCATCCTCTTTTTTTTATTTTTGTTTTTGTTTTTGTTTTTGTTTTTGTTTTTGTTTTTGTTTTTGTTTGGTCCATTTTAAATCTCGTGATTGGCCGGCCGTCCGTTTGACACACAGTGCTCCGTCATATCGTCTATCTGTCGTCTGCTATTTTTAGAAGATGACAAGACAACACGAAGAACCTGCCTCAATGATGCAAAAGCGGGAAAACCCCTCTCCAAAAATAAATGTCGAGCACCTGCCTACCCTACCGATGAAGGCCTGTAACTGAGTAACCGTAATATGGAATCAGCCTTCAAGCCAAAAAGTTTTTTGTGAACCAACGTTCAATTTCTAAAGGCCTTAAACAACCAGAGTAACCAGGGTCACAACTTTTTTTTGCGATTTTCACTCATACGACGAATGTGGAGAAAATAATGGAAAGTCTTCTTATATTCGGGGAGAAATCATTAATTTTCTGGCAATTATAGCGGTCCCGCGTAATAAATATCAATTTCAAAATTGTTCGATGAGCACCTCCGATGGAAAAATTCTGATCGATTTTCTCTACAGTAGTTGAAACTTGAAAAAAATTCTCGTTCACCCAGCTGTGCTAAAAATATACATTTTCATTTGAAAAAAAAACAAAAAAAAACTAAAAACTAAAAACAACGGAGGTATTTTTCCAAACTGTTGACGTTTTGAAATTTTAGCTCGGCCAGCTCTGCCAGTATGAGAGCAATTTATCCTAAAACTAGCCCTTTAATAACGTTTCTGATGTTTGTTTGGACGCTCATGCGCTTACGACTGAGAAGCTGTAGGTACTGCCGAATAGCGGCAAATGTTACCAAATAGGCGCGTATTTACAGAGAAAGGTGCCAAAGTTGCCTATCAACGATGAGGCGGCGTCACCTGAATGTTGGACAACAAAAATGACGAATGCTGATCGGCGAAAACACTGAACAGCAAGTTCTTGACGTCTTCTCGCCACTCGCCTATTCCGTAGTCGCTGGTCAAACTGATCTGCACATAGAAATTAGTAACGAAATGATGACCATAAATCAGTCAATGACGAGGCTTTAAAATGGGGGTGGCCTAGGGGAGTTGCGGATGGCCAGTGTACAGCCTACAGCCATAGGCCAAGTGGGTGGCTGCAGAATAACATCGATGATAATAATATTATTAATAATAATGGGTCGCCCGGTTACAGAGACTCACCTCGAAGAATTCGTATTCGCATATGTGAATGGCCAGTCTGGCCAGCGATTGTTTGCCGCATCCGTATTCGCCGAGCAGAAGGGCGTGTCCTCGAGGCTGTTTCAAGATTCGGCAAATGCGTGAAATGTGTTCGATGGCATATCTGCGCTCAAAATGGGTGCACATACGACGTATAAGTATAATGTCGGTGATTGCAAGTTGCAGCGGATGGCTGTCGCATGTTGGCGTTTAGTCTACTCAGTCAAGCCATCGCAAGGTGAGGTGGGGTGAGATGAGATGAGGTGAGGCCTCACTCACCGTTGTACTTACGAGAATAGCAGCAGATTCATTGGTTTCTTGTTCACGTTATTGTACTCGGTGAGGAATCCTTCGACGATTGACTGCAGTCCATCCATATCCTGCACCTCGGCATAGTTGCGCACGTCAGCTTTCGGATTGATGAAATCGCAGAACATCAGCTTTCGCAGCCTATACTGACTGACCTGCAGGCGTCACCCAATAAGCATCCAACAGCAAACGCACCGACCAACCGGCTTTAAATACCTTCGTACAGCTGCGTGTTTTACAAGCTGGCGGATTCACTGTTGCGGAAGGGAAAAAGGGTAGGCAGGGAGGCAGGGGCCCCAGTGATATGGCGCAATTACGCCAAATGCAGCATCCGTGAAGATGTTCTTAGTTGAGTAAACGTGGCCAGTACATACTTCCCAATCAGTGTGGCTGATTTTTGTCTAAAATGTTACTTTCGAAGTAATGTTCAATTTTGTGGAACGTTTATTGTGTGTCGCAAAAGTTTTGAAATTTGGAGAAAAACATTTTTTTTTTTTGAATTGACATATCATTATTGTGATATCGACGACTTCCCTATTGGCAAAATGTGTACGAAAACGATTCGTTTGTATGCGTTTTTTCGTATTAAATACGAAAATCGAACGAAAATTGATCCTTTTGTAGGCTTGTTTATCCTTTTTAAGGCGTTTTTTCATTCGTGTGAAAGGAAAATTGTTGTAACTACAAACAAAAACGCATCATTTTGTAAACATTTACAAAGAAAAATGTGTTGAACTTCATACGAAATACATCATTTTCGTATCTGTACAAAAGAATATCATTTTGATAGCTACTGAAATACTTCGTTTCAGTATGAGTGTGAAACAAATAAAAATAAATAAAAAGATTTGAATTACATCTGAACTAAACGGTGTAATTATAAAATATTCGCATTTGCGTAATTCGAAAAAAAAAACAATAATTAATTATCAAATTAATTATTGTACTTTTGGAATGCCTTGTTTCGCTCTACAAACGCAGGTAACACTGATTGGGAAACCATGTTTCCTCACCCAAACCAATTGATGCTGGCGCGGGTGCGTAGCATTCACATGATGCGCGCATCATACAACCCATTTACAGAGCTGCAAACCTGACTACGGACGCTGTTGATCACATTTGCCATTCTTCCATCAAATTTTTCAATATAGACGTGTGTTATTTTTATTATCGCCAAAGTGTTAGTGTCAGCCAATGTTTTTTAATATAATCGTGAAATAATTATTCGTAAGGTTCGTGGTTTTAATATTTAATTTGGTTTCAGTGTTTTCATTCGTGATATAAGTGTTGTGATTGTAATTATTGAAAGATTTGTTTATTTGTTTGTTTGAATAGGTCGCCATGTTTGATTAATCTTCATTGAAATTCTCTTTGTTTTTTGTGTTGTGTTCTGCAGTGAAATGTGAAGGTAAGTCATCACTATTTTAATTATTTTTAATGTAATTGTAATCGTATGCGTTTTGTTTCGAGTTTGCGATATAGTATATAGTTAGTGTTGGTGAGAGAAATTGCACGTTTTCATGTTTGATTGAATGCAGAAAGTGTGCAGATTTACATCGTTTCAAGTGCGTGCTATATGTTATGTCAGAGGTATATATATTTCATTTAAGCTGCTTCCTTTCGGTAATTATTGCGTGTGTTGTGCTATAAGTGGTACAGATTTCTTATGTTGTATGTTTTGTATGTCTTATATATGTAGTGATGTTAAATTTTGTTATTCTTTTTGAATATCGATATATACGTATCGATACATGTTCCCATCAGGTTGATAAATTATGTATCGATACGTATATATTGAAATGTTTAATATCACTACATACCTATACACATACAATTTCCCCTTGTAAATTTGCATATAGTTTGAGCGTACATAATGCCAATAATTTGTATGGAAAGCGCATAGTGTGTGTTAGTTGTTCGTGAGGTGGTATTTAAAAAAATCTATTATTCATGCTCCAAATATTGTCTGTCCTTGTGTATGTGTGTGTATATGAATATATATATATATATATATATATATGCACATACACACACACACATACATACATACATACATACATGCAAATATATACATATATATGTATGTATAATTTTGGGGATGTGTGGGCCAAAAAAGGGCGATTATGAAAAAGTTGATAATTTTAATAGTGTGATACATCGTCTGACATTGTTTTTTGGTGGGTAGAACTGAATTTATCATCAAATTTGCGATTCACTTAATTTTAGACCCCTTTGTGGGTCAAAAAAGGGGGTTATGGAAAAGTTGATAATTTTAATAGTGTGATACATCGTCTGACATTGTTTTTTGGTGGGTAGAACTGAATTTATCATTAAATTTGCAATTCACTTAATTTTTGACCCCTTATTTGTGGGCTCATTTTGAAATAACTGCAGTCAGATTTGGAACTGCTGTATATATATACATATATATATATATATATACATATATATATATATATATATACATATATATATATATATGTAAGTTTGTTTCCGGTATTCCACTCGATCTAATTTGCACATAAATAAAGTTTTGTGAACTCGTAATCAAAAGCAGAGTTTATTGACACGATTAGAAAATTCAAGATTATTATACACAAAGAAACGAACGAAGATACGACTAGGTTTTATCTGTCTTTATGAAACGGCGATTAACGGGCGAATGAATCTGTGAATGAATTCGATAAATGAAATCGACGTTTGTTACAAAAGGAAAATAGTCATGTTGAGTATGGTCAAAAATGATGTCATTTAACAAAGGATGGTCGAGTCGATAATACATGAAATGACGTAATTTAAAGATAATAATATTGGAATGGTAAATATGAGATAGTCGAATAGTGTCGATTTCTTTATGTGGGTCAAACAAAAATAAACATTACAAATTCATGAATGAACGAGAGTAACATACAAAATAGTAGCTATTTGAAAAAGAAGATTGTTCTTTTTATATATATATATATTATTTTTATCCTATATATGCGCAAACATTACCCTTACATCCATATATATGTATATATATATTTATATCAATTTTTATTTTCAGGAATTGTTTATGTCGCCGATGTCGTTTAGCAAAAGTTTTTAATTAGCCAGAGTCGTTTAGTTTTGCCTGTTTGTCCGTTATCCTGATCTTGAAATTAATACCGTGAGGTTAGTTTAATTTTACTTGCATATATTTGGTATATATCGATTTTATTTCTTAATTGTGTGGCTGTCTGTGTATTTGTATATCTGTCCATCCATGCACTATATATGTTTTATTTTCCAGTATCAGTAATTATCTTCATTATATTTGTGTAGGTGCATATAAACTCATTTTAATTGTTGTGGCTCATGATACCTATCATTATGCTGTATACAAATCGCTATAGAAATTCTATGTTGTTGATGATGATCATTTTCCTTAATTTACTTTTCCTTTTCCTACCCATAACCCTCCCTTAAATTGTCAATCCTTCCCTTCCTATTTTTATTTCAAATTTTTTTCAATTTCTTCATCATTCTGTTCATCTCATACCATGTGAAAGTGTATGGTTGCAGTACATGATGAGTGTACTATATAAACTTCTATACAATATGTGATTAATTGGCATTCAGTTGAAAAAATATTTCAATTATTATTTAGTCTCACCACCAGTTTTCAGCCTCATTTATATACATTTCTATTTATCCATCATACTGATTGTGCAATATAATTGTATATATTATTATTCTCTTTTAATTTCTTGTCAATAATGATAGGAGTATTATGGAAAGTGTGGAAGGTGGTTATGTGGTAATGAGTTGTATAATTGACACTTTTGTAATAAATATAATTTTTCTGGTGGCCATATATAAATAAATATATATATATATATATGTTACAATCAGTTGATATATGTTAATTTTTTGAAATCATTATTATTTAGTCTGCCAAAGTTTAGAAATGCCAAAGTCTGAAATTTACTATAAGTCAGTGTGCAAATGCTGCTAACTGTCTATATCTATCATAACATAATCATCATTTTATTATAATAAACATTATGCCAAAGTTTAAAAATGCCAAAGTCTGAAATTAAATATAATTCAGTATATGAATGTTGCTGTATTATGTAATTTAGATTCATTTTTTCATGATGTTATATGAATCAGCATGAAGGTTCTATTACACATATTCTTTTTTTTTATTTTTGAAAAATTTAAACATCAAAAAATAATTATTGCCAATGTCTTGTTTTCCCTCGTCACATTACAGAATTTATAATTCGATTAAAAATGGAAGGATTAGAAGGTATAAATCTGGATGAAGAATTGAGAAATTTGCCGGAATTGGTGCAAGAGCAATTTTGTCACCAGATGCGAGTAGCATTTGCCTTAATCCGCATACATGGTCTGTTGGAAGGTTTTGGTGATGAAACTCGTCAAAATTTTGACACTCTTGTACAGGGTGGCAGAATCATTAGCGAAAAATTGTCGGCGTTTGAGGTGGACTCATCAAAGTGTAATATGGTAATGATTGAGAAATTGTTGAATGTTTCGGATGTTTGTGACTCGTTGGAGTCAAAATACTACACTTTTTTGAACATGTTTAAAAATTTTGGTAACATTCTCACGCGTATTGACGAGAGGGTTAAGAGCAATGAACCAGATGCTGCTGGTGATGAGCAGGAGGGACAACCATCTGTCAATCGTTTGGTTCATGACATTGACCTCAAGACTGACCGGTTAGTTCTAGTTGATGAATGATTGAAGCGTCTCGAGAGGGTGTGTAATCAGACGTATCATCATTTTACTGATTATGTCGAAGCCCAACAACAACAACAACAAGAGATTCCTGATGTCCCGGAAAATCCTCCAACAGATTTGTCTTCTCCCATATACCAAAATTTCAAAAATTTGTACCACAGATGGATGCCTATTATGGTATCTGTTGAAATTGATAATCTGCAGTACCAGGCTATTGTCAATCCAGTGCTTGAAATTTCAGTAATTGGTTTTGTTCCTCATGGTTGTCAACGAATTGACAGAGCAAATAAGATTTATTTTTCCATTTTCTGGAAAAGACAAATCCATTATTTTGCCAACTGTGTAGTCGATGTTGAGGTGAGAGTTGGTAAAATTAACCAAATTCAACATTGTTTTGCTCTGGTTGAGAGTCTCGAAACAAGTGTAATACTCGGGCAAGATTTTGTTCGAAACAATTTTTTCAAAATTTGTGGTCAGAGGCAGCAATTGATTGTAAGGGGTAGTGGTGATTGTCATCGGGACACTGATGTTACAAACTTTTATTATTTTGAAACGTTTGCACATAAGTTTGTCCCAGAGGATGAACAATACTTTTTACCACCAACTGTTCGTCGTCCACAGCTCGAGTGATTTTTGGTAAACATTTTCATACCTATACTCAATTTTGCCCGAGTATTATTACTTTTTTTTTTTCTAAATTCAAATTTATTAATCAATCAGTTTTACAAGTTCGACATAAATATACGTCAAAATTAAGAACAGCCAATGTTAATTGTTTAAATTTCATCATAAATACTCACCAATGTTGTTGTTGTAGTAGTTAGCCAATGTTATAATAATTAGGCCAATTTTTTTTTGTCGAGGCTGTTTTTATTTGAGTCAATATTTTTATTCTAGCCAATGTTTTAAATTTAGTCAATGTTTTAAGTCGAGCCAATTTTTTTTTTGTCGAGGCTGTTTTTATTTGAGTCAATATTTTTATTCTAGCCAATGTTTATATTCAAGCCAATGTTATAATATATATCGATTATTCCTCAGCCAATTGTATTTATAGTATGTCTTTATCATAATTTTGTAAGCATTTGTTTTGTTTTTGTATGCTATAGCCATTTCATTGTTTTGTTTGAATTGAATTATATTTTTAAATATTCTTGCAAATTGTTGTGAAGTACTTTTGAAATCCAACTATAGTCTCGTATAGTTCTAAAATCATGTTTTTTTATTTTGCTTTCTTCATAACCCATAAATGCAAAGTATGAATTTGGGATCAATGCAAATACAACAATTTTTACACACAATTTACATATTTCAAAACAAACAGGTCAGCCACCAAGCAAACTTCAATTTGTTTCAAATCAAAGGTAAAATCAAATTGAATTTAATAATAGTACCTTTGGGCTGTGGTATAATTAGGCTGTATATCATGCTGTGTGTCTGAATGAAATTGAATGAAAATGGCTTTATGATGGATCTACAAAATTACTTGGGGCTCATTTTGTATTAAAATCTGATTTCTGCCACCATTTGTAGCTCTTTTAAACTTATTATAATACAACAATCATTATTCCACTAATAATAGTAATTTAATAGTGATTATATCGATGAACCTTTTTTCATAAAATTTCATAATGAAGCGAGTAAAAGTTGACGCGTCTATAAGCTTTTATGGAATGTATGGGACAAAGGTCTCCTCTTCTACATTTTACCGTCAATAACGACAATTACAGGAGCATATCAGTTCCAAAGTCTGTCATATGAATTAAAAAATTCTATTTAAAAACAAAATTGTCTATAATTTTGGGGATAGGTACCACCTATTAATATACTGTCCCAAGATGAATCGGATTCAACTTCAGGCTCGCATAATAGTTACAGCCCAGCGTACATTAATAATTCAATCTCAGTAAATTCATTATCCCCCGGGCAGTCCCAACAAAATGACATTTCAGACAGTGTAGTTGTTGAGGATGTTGGAGATGCTTCTGGACATGATGAGGATGTCACAGTGCACAGTGATGAATGTTCAGATCACTCGATGATAATGTTCTCCAGCAATTCATCATTGGATACAATTGATAAAGATATATTTGCAGAACCTGGTGTTAAAGTTGAGTCCACAGACACTAACAAAGAGGATCTGATTAATTGGGCTGTGAAAAATAGTATTTGCAAAAATTCACGTAACAAGTTGCTGAAAATTCTTCAAAATTTTAATACAGTTGAATTGAGAAAATTGCCAAAAGATTTTAGGACACTTTTAGACGACTATTTGCAACCTAGTTTCAGTGATATGGCAGAATATGGAATGTTAGCATATTTTTCAATACAAACAATGGTCAATCATCCTGCTATTCAGTCAGAAATGATTGGTACATTAGGGTGTGATACAGAATTGATTGAGATGACGTTGCACATAGATGGTTTGCCATTATTTGCTAGTTCTCATAACCATTTTTGGCCAGTTCTCGGAGGTATTAATGGTGTTATTTTCATTATAGCTATTCATTGTGGTCCAGATAAACCGGCAGACTCTGACAATTTACTGTCTGAAACTATTCTTGAAATTGAATACTTACAAAATTATGGTATCACCATTGGCAGGCGGACGTATAACTTTAAATTAACAATGTTTACTGCAGATACTCCTGCCAGGGTATATGCCCTCAAAATTAATGGGCACGGTGGTTACAGTTGTTGCCACAAATGTTGGGTGAAGGGAATACATGACAATAACATTTGTTTTCCTCAAACTGATGCTCCAAAACGTACCACAGAGGAATTTAGACAACACAAAGATGATCATTTTCAGAAAGGAATTAGTATTTTGGAGAGATTTCCAGAGTTTGATTTTGTAGCCAATGTACCAAACAACTATATGCATTCTGTCTGTTTAGGTGTCACCAAAAAATTAATGAATAAGTGGTTGACAGCAACATCTAGAAAGGATAAAACCATAAATATGTGCTTAGGTATTCATCCTCAATATAAAATCCGTATAAATGCACATTTGGAAATGATTCGGTTACATTTGTACTGTCCAAGCGAGTTTGTTCGTCAACCACGCTCGTTGGAATATATTTGTTATTACAAAGCAACCGAAATGAGGCAATTACTGCTATACACAGGTCCAGTGGTATTCAAGTCTAGATGGAATGATAATCAGCGCAAACTGTTTCTAATATTGCACGTTGCGATGCGTTTGTTATGCTCTTCAGATACTTATAAGGATCCGTCTATTAAAAAAAAGTATCTTCAATATGTAGCCAAGGTTTTTAATTGTTTCATCAATAAATGTGTCGCTGTGTATGGCAACCGCTTCATCTCGTACAATGTCCACTCATTGTTGCATTTGGCTGACAATTGTGACAAATTTGGTCCTGTTGACAACTTTAGCTGTTTCCCTTTCGAATTGTTTCTCGGTCGACTGAAAAACTTTATTCACACTGGTAACTTTCCACTGCAGCAAGCTATTAATTGTTATTCAGAGGTACTTTTGGCACGTAAATTTTCATACATTTCCAAAATTAAATCACACTGTAAACCAGTTCTACATATACGTAAGTGCAAGTATGCCAATGGAGATGAATTATACCAACAACTTCGCATAAAAAACATGTTGTTCAGGACTGACCAAATTGAAGACAGTTTTTGTAAAATAGGCAATAGACGTTTCATGCAAATAGAGAATATTATCAAGAAATGTGACACTGAGGATGCCACCATAACAGGTATTTTGTTTTCCACTGGTGACAATATGTTTATTTTGCTTAATGTGTATATCAACTTTTTTAATGTGGCAACCTTTTTTATGGCCTATTAATGCAGCGTGAAATGCACAAGTAAAGTCATACATAAATTTAAACTACCCTATATTTTAAATAATTGTTGAAAAGTATTCCCTGACCATGTATAATAATATATTATATCTATACAAAAAGTTGCCCCTGTTTTTCCATTTGATGAATTACATAAATTGATTAACTTAATTCGCAATATAGTTGTGGAATACCTTGTCGTGAGAGATATTCTCACCAGAAGGAAATTCTACAGAATTTAAGCGTGTTCAGCCACTTCGTACATAAGTACGGGTAAGCCAGAACCAGACCAAACACTGGCAATTTTAGAGCCGATTCGGGTGGTTTATATATGGCTTATTTACACGCACACAGACACACATACGTATGATAATACATACGTTGGTGATAACAGCCAGGTTGTATCATCCCCTATTGAGATAAGAGATGGCTGGCCGGTTCGTGTACAAATTGTGACATCATCTTGTTGTGTCACGATTCAGTACTCGTACATTACCTGCAAGTATATACAGGTAATTACGATCGAACGTAATTTGTGTGTTTAACGTCGCAAGGACGATTATTTGCCTGCCCTTTGGGGCGGCGACTGTCGTGGAGGGGTCCGAGCTCCTTTTCCTCATACCAGTGAGTCCCCACAGCTACTCCCCCAGTTTTTGTGCTGCAAAAATGATCAAATCGCGCAGGCCTGGGGGGACTTGCGGGTTTATCAGTGCCTCTTCTGGTCTGCCTCCCACTTGGCTAGTGTGCTTCCAACTGCAGCGCCAACCCATTTGTATGATTGCCGTCTTGCATCGGCACGCACCTGGTATTGGGCGCAACTGCCTTCTCCCCTATGCCTACGTGGTCGATTTTTGGTATAGGCATAAGGGTGGTGGCAGGAGTGAGGGGGCAGTGGTCGTCTGAAGAGTGGATTTCTCAGCATCGGGGAGTTTGAAGTCTCTGATGCTAGGGCAGCCATCTTCGCTTTCTCATTAGCTGTCCTCTCCACCATGAAGAGGAACTTCATGGGTTCCCGGGTCTCCGTGGGTTTTGACTCCGGTTTTGGAGGTTCCAGAATCGGGGTTGGTTCTGGCAGTGACTGGGGAGGAGAGATTATCAGGGGTAGCGGAGATGTCATCTCCACAAGGACATCGTCTACGGGAGGAGCTGTGTCCATTAGCAGCTCCTCCTTGATCCGGTCCAGCTCTGTTTTCTGTTCGATCTTCTGCTGAGTTTGTGGAAACTCAGCAGTTTTCCAAACAGTCTGGGAGGTGGCAGACTTCAGGAAACTGGTTGGCAGCGACATAGGAAACAGATTGCAGGAGAACAGAGAACCAAAAATATCGTTTAGAAAACACGTCTAAGATCTAAGACAGTTCTAAAACGGGTGAATTTACTGTTATTTTTGATTTACCATTACACGTTCGTTTTAGCTTTTTCGCATCTTCTTATCAGCATGTAGAGAGGATAGCTCTTAAAATTCTCGGCCGTATGCAAGTTTTCCGGTTAAGTTCTGATTGGTTTAAGCAAAGTTATGCCTGAAATAAACTCAGAGAATATATTTTTCGAATTTTATTACAAAGGAATCTCCACTTGTGACGTCACAACGTTGAGATTATGTTTGTGTTTGACAATAAACGCACGTTGCGATGTTTATTTCCGTATCGCACGTGGATTTGTTTATTCCTGTCGTTTTCTTTTTGTTGGCATTCCTCGTTTGCTTATCTCTGGAGTTTCTTTAGTCTCAAAGAATTCCGATTTTTGTCGCATATTTTTAGCGGGTTTAAACTTATGTAACGGATATTACTTTTTCGGGAGTAAATTTTATTTTCTTCGCATTAACCTCTCAGACTTGCGAGAAGGATGGGAATTAATGAGCCATTGTTTTTATTTGAGCCAATGTTTTAATTCGAGGCCATGTTGAATAATTGGGGTTTCTCTTTGGATCACCAGTTATTTATTGTAGATCTCTACAGTTCTTCGTATGAATTTGCTTGCCTGCTGTCCATGATAATATAGGCATGGCTATTTTATTTCACTGCTGCAGGACAATTATCAGCAATTTAAACACCTTAGTCAATATATCAATTTGTGTATATATATATATGTATATATATACACAACAAAACAATGTATAATAGTATACTAAATTATACACTTCAAAATATATCAGCTGTAATAGACTATATCTGCAATAACCACCTTCCACAAACTCTACATATGTATTTGGTGCATATCAGATAATGCGTTATTCATTCATTTTATTGGTTTCAATTGTTTTGTTAATTACAGTCCAATACGAATAATACAATCACTTCAGTAACCTTATTATATATCACAATGGACATTCAAGATGACCAACGCAATTATGATTCCTGCTTAAGTGGATATAAACCAAAGAAGGAATTTGTAATACTTGATGAGACCCTTGCCCCGCATGTCATGTTCATTGTTAGATTAGGATGGATAAGCTTGTCAAGGGGTGCAGTAAGATTCCCAACAATGGCCACTAACGACAGATTAAATTTGCTTATATCAAATCAGTCAAAAGCAGATAAAAATTGGCCAATGTATAAAATCCAAAAAATTTACACTGAAAGTGGTACATTTTGACAAATATAATTATTCATTATAATATAACTAAAAAAAACAACGTAAATTCATTTTTAATTTTGTATTTTATATTTTCATTGGATTTGCAGACACTTACAGGGAGGCTAAAAACAAACTGAAGGCATTGGAACAGTGTACAAGCACTGATAGTGCTGTGACCCCAACAAAAAACAAAAAACTGGCAAGCACCACTAGGGCATTACATTTCCAGGATGATCTAGACCTTAAAAGACCGGCATTTATGAGAGGTGCAAAAATGGTAGGGGAGATCAATCACCATAGTCAACCACACTGCAGTTCCACACAATTAGCAGATGTGAAACAAAGATTGACTATAAGTCAGCCATTAGTTATGAGCCAAATGTTTGCCAAACCTAATGAGAAACATAAGAGCCAAAAACGATGATCCAATTCTCCACCAACACCACCGATGAAATCAGTAGGTTCCGAAAAATCAAATAAAAGACATTCACGATCAAAACATAGGCACACTAAGGACAGACAAAATAAGTCGCCAAACTCGTCAAGGGAATCATCATCGTCATCATCATCACTAGCATCCGATAACTCTTTCGAGCTTCTTTCATCACGAACAATAAGAAAAAATAACTACACCCTGGGGGAAAGAATTGAACATACACATAATCATTCATCACTTACCGCAGTATCGTCTGTCATTCATTCTGTACAAAAGACACCTTACAGTATTCATGGTTCACCCTGATCTGCGCCATCTTGCAGCAGTACATCTAAAACAAATGGTCAAAACAGCAGAGATGTACTGTCTCAACATGTGAGGACTCCAAACCATTCTGTACAAAAAATAATAGTCCTGCACATTATAATGTTGTCCAAAAACAAATTCAATCCGTTCCTAATACTGACATCCTCTCCTCAAACAACATGGCAACTATTCTTCAACATATTCAAGACATGAAGAAGGAAATGTTAATGCAACTAGATTCACTAGGTACGTGTAAATCTCCTAATAATAGATATAATGCTATTTTTGTATGTATACATAATATCTAATATGTAATTAAATGTTTGATTGAAAGTATACACCCACTTAAAACAGGAAGGCAATCTCCTGAATGAAACAGTATTAAACTATTTTAGTGCCATATTGAAAATAAGTTAACAAGAAAATACAAATAAGTTCTGATATATAAAAAACAAAAATTTATAAGGAAACCTACATTTTTATAATTGCCAGCAGGATTAATGTAATAATAAAATTAAATCCATCAAATATGTAAGGTTTGTGTACTTCAATCAAACAAACTTATATGTACTCTATAAACACATATACATATACAGTAACAATTAACGGTAATAAAAGTATTATACTCTTATGTGAAATATATAGATTCCAAGATGAAAACACTTTCAAGAAGGGTGAAAAGAAAAGAAGAAACTGTTGTAAAAACAAAATGTATTCAGGATCCATTAGAGGAATTTTGGGCACTTTTAAAAATAGGAAATGAAGAAAATATGACGAAAATGGAGGCATATTTACATAAGTCGCAAAATAATATTGACAACTTGGTAACTTTTTTTAAACATTAATACAATTGACAGCACAAAAATATTCATGATTTACTTTTCAGTAATTTTACGCTTCTTGTTTTTAGAAATGTTTTGTAGATACGTTTTGTATACATTCGCGAGATGCCCATAATATATTTAAAAGTGTAATGAATAGTGTATTTGACAAATGCATGTACGAACACTATGCATGGTATGGCGGCCGTTCAGAAGGAAATAATAAATTATCGATGTGCGATTCAAAACTTGTGGAGATTATAACAAGTAGGTTATATGTATGTTTTACATATATATATAGAGAGAGAAAGAGAGAGAGAGAGAGATACACATCTATACATTTATATCTACATAATACAGACAATTAATTATTACATTTTCTTTCATATGTTCAACAGCACAAATTAAATTAAACTGTGCCAGAGACAAAAGAGAGACCTTCGAATTTAATATGTGGGGACAGAGGTGGTTAAAAAATGCAAGAGATACCATCACAAAAGGACAAGGTTTGCTATGTATATATACACTTATATAAATAATATATTATTCCATCATCGCACCTGGGATGAGCCATACTGTTAATTTACATATGTAATTCCAAAAATAATTTTCAGTTATACATATAAAATTAAAACACACCCTTGATGTATGCAGTTCATTTTACACATTAAAGGAAATGCACTTTGCTCAGCCAAGTATATTGTGTAAATGAAGGTAAAAACAATTGTAATTTATATTATATATACACATTTATGTCATTTCACAGAACAATTAGAGAACAAAACACAACAAAAGAAACGAAAAACATCTGACAACCGCAAAAGTAAACATGATGAGTCACGAAGGAACTCACTGTCTGAAAATGAGAATACATTAACGGACGAATCATTCAGACCAAGTAAAAAAGGTAACACAGAAACATATATAAATAAAAAATTTGTACATGTATACAATGTATATGAGCATCCACTGTATATTGTAAAGATAAATTTATACCTGTACTTGGTTTCCACAGCACAATTTGAAAAAAAAGATGAAACACAACAAAAAAATGAAAAATCAAATGAAAATTCACCTACTAAAGAATCACAGGAAAAAGAAGATGAGAATACAAATGGAAATTCACCTAATACTCCAAAGGTTTAACTTTATTTCTTCCGTCGTAATATATACAGTCATAATTATTATAATTATATGTATACAGCCGCTATTGATTTTTTGTTTATTTTTAAAATAATTATAGGATTTTGTTTTCTTTGCCAAAGTAAAAAAAGCCAACGTTTAATTTTCGACATATATAAATGTATTTTTTCTTTGCCAAATTCAAAAAAAAAAGCCAAAGTTTATTTTTTGTCATGTATATATGTTTGTTTTCTTTGACAAAGTCAAAAAAAGGAAAAGTTTATTATTTGCCATAAATGTTTATTTTCGTTGCCAAAGTAAAAAAAGCCAAAGTTTATTTTTTGTCACGTATATATGTTTGTTTTCTTTGACAAAGTCAAAAAAAGGAAAAGTTTAATAATTTCTATAAATGTTTGTTTTCTTTGCTAAAGTCAAATAAAGCCAGTTTATTTTTTGCCATATACATGATGTTTGTTTTTTTTTTTTTTGGGCCAAAGTCAACAAAAGCCAAAGTTAATTTTTTGTGATATATATATATTAATTGTTAATTGTTTGCCTATATAATTGTTATTTTTTTCGTTGTGAGTTGTTTCCCTGCATATATATAAGTTTGTTTTTGACATTTTATTCTAATATTAATTGTTTACCAAAATTAGTTTTTTTCAGAAACTGCAGTATTTCTGTTTTCCTATTTTTTCCAATTTATGATAGAAATTTTTATTTTTCATGAAATTATATTGAAATAATACTCTACATTTTCATTTCAGTGTTTTTTCTTTTTAACAAACCAAATATTCACATTAATTTGTAAGCATTTGGTGAAAAAGTGAGAGAGAGAGACAGTGAGAGAGAAACTGCCAAATTTTTATTGATTTAAAAAAGCTGGTAATCTATAACAATTAAAATGGTATGTGTATCATCATATCCGAATTTTTACGAAACAAAGTTCTTTCAACATGTTCAACGCCTACCAAAAGTAGCTTTGCAGATGCGAAGTTGTATGAAAACAGGTTCTATATGTGTCATCGACGCCTTCAAACAGTAGCTTTTCAGCAATGAATTTGTACAAAACAAAGTTCTTTCAACATGTTCAACGCCTACCAAAAGTAGCTTTGCAGATGCGAAGTTGTACGAAAACAGATTCTATATGTGTCATCGACGCCTTCAAACAGTAGCTTTTCAGCAACGAACTTGTCACACATGCGAAATGAAATACAAAAATGGGATAGTTTTGTACAAAACAAATGCGTTTGGATGTAGGATTACATTCGAATGAACGCATTGCATGCGTTTGAACAACCAAATTTTATTCGATCTAACGCTTTGTATGCGTTTTAGTGTAGCAAATTTTTGCATTCTAAAACGTTTTAAATGCGTTTCATTTGGATGTAAATGATTCGTGTGCGTTTTGTATTCCGAAACAAAGCAGCGTTTTGCTTACCACTGTCAGATGTTCAAACGCTGTGCGTCTTGTACAAATTTACTCCCAAAAAAGTAATTTCTTCGCATGCGGTTTTTTTTAAAACGCACGCATTTTGCCAATATGGTTGTAAATGTTATTTTTTGTGACCTTCGTTTTATAGTAAATATGGAAAATAAATTAAGTAAAGTGATTTTTTTAAATATACGCTTTCATAAGACGTGTAGAACTCCCCCCATCAAAGTGCAATGTCTCAAACTTGGAAATGAGTACTCCAAAAAAAATAGAAGAGGTGTTGTAGGAAGAGGAGGAGGAGGAGGAAGAGGAAGAGGGAGAGGAAGAGGAAGATGAAGAAAAAGAAGAAAAACCTATGACTGTGAGGATTTGAAGTCAACAACTCCCAATTTATTAGTGATCAAATTGACGCAGTAGGGATGGTTGGTGTAAGCAGAAGTAAGTTGTGTTAAAAAAACAAGCACTTTGATAAGTGATAACTGATAACAAGCAAATTTGATTTTAGCCCCTCCAGGTGATAGTTTGAGAACTACGTTTACATTATGTCGCATTGGTAATTGCAAACAAAAATGTATAGGCTAATCACGATAGAGCTTTGAAAAAACAAAAAAGTCACATTATTTAGAAGGCAATCACCATTTGTTTTTATATTTGTTTTGTTTTTGCAAGATATTCCTATGGATACGTGCCCATATACACTTTTATATAAATTTC
Source organism: Ericerus pela (assembly GCA_011428145.1). Classification (NCBI taxonomy): domain Eukaryota; kingdom Metazoa; phylum Arthropoda; class Insecta; order Hemiptera; family Coccidae; genus Ericerus; species Ericerus pela. The sequence goes on along the minus strand of WOFM01000206.1, from coordinate 274,435 downwards.
AAAATTGTCTGATGGGTGCGATATGCATAATAATATGAAATTGTGATAGACACACCAGTCAAAACGTGAAAAAATTCACAACTTGCAAACTGCCAGATTGTGATCAGCGCACATTGTCAAAAGTCATTAACGTTTCAAAATTTTGTAGCTATAAACTCTGACGTAGAAAAAGGTGGTATCAAAAATTAGAAAAATTTCATAAATTTTAGTGTCGCAACTTTTCACTTGACTTGAAAACGAGCAAACCACCTGATATGCGGCATTTCATCGTAAAGTTGACTTATTGGTTATCATTTGTGTTTGATTTTCTAACAGGTTAAAACTTTTACGGTGTGAAAGGAAAAATTCTTCGAGTTTGAGTACAAACTCTACCATCCTCTATAAAGTAGTTTTTAATTTTCAGATTGTAAAAAACATAATGCGTCTACTGCCCATAACTTATGGCATTATTATTCTTAGGTCAATAGCAGGAACCGTTGTTCTTCGCCGACCCTGAGACAACTGCCACTTAACTGGAGAGGAGAGTTTGCTTAGGTGCAAGCAGATGGTCAGCTTGTTCTGTTAGTATAGCCTGTTGTTCAATGAGGGTAATTTCACATTATGTTAATTATATTATGCCGCATCATCATATTATCGTCTCTGTGGCCTACTAAAAATGATTCTTCAATACGATATACTTTTACGAGCAGACAAAATTTTCGATGAGGTTTTCGAGAGGTGGAAAAAATCTACGCTGTAGTACTTGCAGTATCGGCATTAGGTACTGGGATTACGATTAATTTTTCGAGAAAAAAAAGGGGCAAATGGGGGGGGGGGGAAATATGTATGCGATATCGAAGGTGTTGGGTTAGCGGAGATAAGGAGGGGGAGGGTAAAAATGGATAATTGGGGATGTCGGAAAGAAGATCGATTTAAAAATGGCCCCCCTCTGCGACACAATAGCGAATCCGCCGTTGATTAGGAAAATGAAAAACTGCGCATTTCCCCAGGAAGGTGTACCTTACCCCGTTACCCTACCTCGGTTTCGTTTTCAGCCAATAGATGCCGCATTAGAAGGTTGAAGTCTTCTTTCAGCTGGTGTGCGATTACACTCTTCAGAGCGTTCAAAAACCAATTCGAGTCGTCTCGGTCGATGATTCTGTCATTGTAGACACGCAGCACTTCGTGCACCCACAGCCTTTTCATGGCTGACAAGTCCTCGATGGCCTCTGGCACCGACAGCACCACTCCCTGCCAACAGAAGATGGAAAAATGTTGGTCCGGCGATGCCCAGCCACATGCGGGGGTTATGTATCCACGAGGGACTGGCGCAGTGCACCACCTACCCGGATGATGCGCGCAAAATCTCTCAAATTGAAAACGTAGTGCGACTTGGACGGAGTGGGAAGCAACGTGTGCCGGATGAGCCGGTGGATGGCCAGCGTTGCATCCACAATCTGCTCGATACATGGATCAAACTCCTTGCTGAAGCCCCTGTGTGATCAATACAATCGGTCAGCCAAACCGTAGATGAGCGGTCAACAAGCGATGTTGCGGCACAGTTGCGACACCGCAATATGCGCACCCAATGGGCCTAACCTAGTGTCCAAATGCCACAGCATGATTTTTCCATAAATCCATTTCAGTGTTCGATCGTCAAACTCGTCGTTGGCGATTACGTTGAAGTGGCGCCAGAATCTGGCGCACGGAAAGTCGCTTCGACCGCACCTCGTGGTCAGCGCGCATATCAACTACACAGTCAACGGTAAGTTTTGCATTAGCTACAGCCGGCCCGCTACAGCCAATTGTTAGACTACTGTGTGCCGGCTGCAGCCGCACCTTCGCAATTTCGCCGACTATAGGTACGCTTCCAGGAAATCGATAAATGTTGTCGTCGTGTCACACGAAGCCCACCCAAAAGAAACAATACGAAACAAAGCAAAACGAAACGAACCGAAACAAAAAAAAAAAAAAAAAAAACCACAAAAAACATAAACAACCTCTGGTCTTCAAATTTCGTAGGCACCTCGAACTCTCTCTCGTTCCCCTGATCGTAATAACATTACCACCTAATTAGTCGTTCGCCTGGGAGTAGGTGCATACAGTTGGTGTAGGCGATTTCAGGTACCTACGGCTGTGTACGTAACTACGCGGGTATGTGTCATTGTGTGGTTTACCTGTAAATTGATGAGTCGAGTCGCAAATGGCTCGTGCTCACGGTACCATTGTTTGTGCTCGACGCAGTGCCTCAGAAGTTGGACGGCCGAATTGGTGCCAAAGCGATCGTTGCAGGCGGCGTTGAGGTCGTCGATGAAAATCACGTAGCGAATGCCGAGTGGCGGTCCGTACACACCTGCACAGCGCAACCGAGGTGCATTCCCCGCGCAACTATTAGGCGTGGTGCGCACCAACCCGTCCAACCAGCACCACTGCACCTCCATTCGTGTGGCGGGCAACCCCAACCACGTATGTGTACCTTTGCAGATTATAGGCACAGGCTGCGCCCACCTACGCTGGCATGGGCGTGGCCAGCTAACGGTCTTGTTGGGTTGGGTTGCACCGCCACGTCGCAGCTGGCCGGACAGCCCACCCACTTACCTTTTTTGCGTTTCTCCAGTTTGCAACCGACAAGTCGCCGCAGCGAACTGGCGCTGGTCTTGGCCGAGAAGTTGAGCAGCAGTGCTTCGTAGGCGTTCCGGTCAAGGCGCGTCTCCAAGAAGTTCTGCAGGGTGCAAATGCGCAAATTGCCACCATTTGCCACGACAACAACAACAACACGTTAGCGCGAGTATTTTGGGCAATGACAAACAAACAAACATACAAATGGGGCTCACCCTGGTGACAGTGCTCTTTCCGCAGGCCGCCTCTCCCACCAACGCCATCAGTTTACCGCCACTGGTCAGCAATGCCAGCAAATGGCGATTCCGTATTGTAGAGGCAGTCGGCACCATAATCTCGTCGAATCTCACATCCCGTGGGATTGCTGACGTCCACGTCTCTGTCTCCGTCTCCGTCCACAATTTCCACTTTCCTTTGCCCTGCCAAGTGGCACCAAAATTTACTGTAGCCTCCCAACGTGGCCCCAATTACGCGTGCCGCCCTCCTTGCGATGGGTCGGCCGCCCCCACAATGGGTATGTCCTCCACCCCAAGTAACACCATTCGCGCATAGGCGGGGCTTGTTACTGGGGACAGATAGCATTCTGGTGCCAATGTAAAGGTCGTGCCATCCAGTCGAGGCCTCACACAATCCATTCGTAACCACGCCAGTGTTTTGCTGTAGCACTTTTTTATAGTTTGCCAAAAATAAAACAACAACGACGGTATGCTGAACATACGGTCGTACCATCCACCCCTACCACCCCCCAACAAGTTCTAACATTGAAATGTAGAATTTTATTGTTTCGAGATTTAGGGTGGACAAAACAACCCCAATCCCCATTTTATCACGCCCATGCGTATACACACACACACATACACAGGCAAGTACAAAAAAAGAGAAATTGGGATATTACTGGTAACTTATAGTTTTCAACTGCAACTTGAAAAAAGGAGAAGGTTGTCGATGCGATCCGTTGATTTTTTTTTTCCGTTTGTTCCCACATAAGGATTCGCAACCTGGACACCGATTTTGGATTAAATTGTTTTTAAGTGACGAAGGATGATCCCACTGTGGTCCCACCAAATTTTTTTAGGACCGATGAGATAATTTTTGAGTTACGTTTAAATAAAAAAATTGGCCAACCGCTGCTAATGCAAGAAAGAAAAAATCGTAAACCCAGTTGATGGCAATACTGATAGGTAAATTGAAGGGTGCACTTTGACCGCAGGTAGGAACGTACATCCAAATGCAGACCATTGTGACTTTACCATAATTACCGACACCCATTGAAATGCCGAAATGGGGATGTACTTGTGAAATGTTTGCAGCCCACTTACCTCCTTAATGTACTGATAATCGAAGACAGTTCCAAAATCGGGAATGGGGTAGACAACCTGTTTGGTGGTGGGGGCGCACAAATCATGCGGCAGTTCGTAGTCGTTTTTCACTTTGTCTGCAACACGTTTTTCCAGCAGCGCCCGAAATATGATGTCAAAGTCTGGGCGATCGGCGGCCTCCAGCAACGCGCCCAACGACCAAATGCACGAAAAGAACAACACACCCTGGCCGAAAAGGAAGAAGGGGCAGACAAAAGAAGAACATCAGTGGCGTAAGAGAGCTTCGGTGGTGGCGCCAATGGCGGCACGCAACGCACCTCCAACTGTGACCGCACGTCGATTTCCGTGACATCATCGGCGGCGCACGCGTCTTCGCCGAAATTGTCGACGAAGCAGTCGAAAATGTTGAGCATCGATTGAACCAGGTGATTATCAGTGGCCGCGTACACCATCTGAGATCATAAATCGAATCATAATTAACAGTAATGAAAATAGGTAATAATAATCATAATAATAATTACTTATATAATAATATTTGGGAGGGGCCTTGATAATGAAATCCTCTTCGATAGGTTTTTTCAGATATTTTAAATACTATACTCCGAAACTACCCAACCGTTTGAATAACATTTTGCACGCACCTTCTGTATCATTTGCGGGGTGCAATGCCGCAAATTCTATGTAAAAGTAAAAACAGAAAATCATTTAAAAAGTAATACAAAAAAAAAAAAAAAAAGAGAAAAAATCAGATCAAATCAAAAAAGTAAATTAAAAAAAACATATATAATTCAAAAAAGGATCGTATAAAAAAGTGAAAAACCATTTTAACGCAGTCAGTACTTTGCTAAAGAACCCAATTCGTCAATTTTCATCTACGATTCAAAACAAAAACCTATACCTAAAGTAAATATTAATAAGAACCCGTTGCGCCGTAAATACGAAAAAGATACTTAAAGCAACGCAGGCGATTTGTTTTTCTTCAATAATTTTATTTGTTTCTTTTTCTGGGAAAATACGGAATCAATGGGCACCAAACTCCTGTTGAACCTGATTTGACTTGAAAACTACATTATGTGAAAATTTCAGCCCAATTCCTCTTAGCTTCTTCAAAATCGTAGAAAAACTACTTTTTCACGAATTGTTTGGTTGGTCTCCAGTTTTCTCGGAAACTACCGAATAAGTAGGCAATAAACTGAAATCACACCGCTCCTATATAAAGACTACTATTCTTGAAAATTTCAGCTTTCTCCCTTTTGCACTTATTTCAAAACTGCGAACACAAATTTTGGGCAACACGTATACAGGGAAAAAAAAATTATGTGAAAACGGGAAAATGGTGCCAATCATTTTCTTATTTCACGAAACGAATAATTTTCATCTTCCCCTCCAGTAATCCTTTACGAGGTTAATTTTGATACCCCATTTGCAAGCCAGACTGGGCAGGAAATGGAGCGAGTTGCTATATATTGCATACGTCCACGTTGTCACGGCCGAGGCTAACACTAAAAGAGGGTTTTATCGTATTAGCTTTTTCCTTCAGTGTACAGTAATTACGTTGAAAAGATGTAAAACTCGATTTATAATTGGTCAATGCCGTCCAACAATGTAGAACGTGGGTGGAAAATTTTACTAAAATTGTTCGCGTCAGTTTTGGACAAGTCGTATTTGTAAAATTTGCAAAAAAGATGGAGAAGAGGGCGGAGCGTTGCGGGCTGCACGCTTATATGCCCGGGGCACCCCTGATTTTGGGTTTTTTCACACGCTGAAAGTTTCAAAACGTTTGCCTCCGTCGCCCTACCGTTGCTTACCCGGTGCCGGATGCGGCCGATAAAGTGGAGCAACACGCGACACAGTCGAAGGGCGACTTCCTCGACGTAGTTTCGATGCGAGCGGACAGCCGCAGGCAAACGTTTCAGCCACGAAGCGATCAGATGCGGCCATCGCAGGCAGTCGTCGTCCACATGAACGATGAAGCACCGAGACACCTGAAGACGTGCGCATGCGCTTGCGCGTTAATAATCGTGTACCCACGTAAATACCGAATGAGTGCGTGCGTGTGTGCGTGTGTGCGTGAGTATCAGCGCGTGCGCAGATCAACGAACCGTCGTTGGAGAGATGTGACGCAGGCTGGCCGTTTCGAAAATCAAACGCGTATTCGGAGGGCATGCGACGCTTTCGCCACTGGGCAAACGCAATCGGCGCGATTCGTCGAACGCCGAATTCAAGTTTTCCATCCACGTCGGGTCAACTGGACCGTCGAATAACATCCATTTCCTGCGCATATAACGATAAATTAATTAATTAATTAATTAATTAATTAATTAGGCGGGCGAGTGCCCGCCAAGTGTGGGTCGTGCCGACTTTGGCAGCACCGTACCATTTGTTGGGGCCTGACTGGCCAGAGGCTCTAAAGGCGGCGCCAATAATTCCGTCCAGCCACTGGTTGGTGCGAGGGTCGCGGTCACCGTACAACTCGCACACCGAAACCGCCTTCGGGTCGAGCACCGTTACATCCACGTTGCACTCCATCTGCGCATGTGGCCAGAAAAGCTCCGTAAGACCAACGCGCCTTTTAATGTGCAGAGCGTGCCGGCGAAGAAGTAGGCAACCCGAGCCTACCTTTCGCATATTTTCGACGTTTTGTTCGTGTCGACCAATTTAGAACGCAGCTGATAAAGACCTGCCTTAAATTCACGACGATAGCGTACATAAACACGAAGCAAAGTACGTCAAAAAGGTACGCACTGTGGTTGCCTATTTAGCGCCGCCGGCACGTCCAACCGGAACCAGAAATTATCTTTCTTTACTGGTCCAGTACCTACTCCGTAGTCAAAGAGAGAAACGAAACAAAAACCAAAAACAAAATCCCTTACTGGCTCGCGAACAGATACGTGCGTCATTGGGGCTGCACGCGGTGAGGGGTAGGGCTTTGCTACGCTTGCGAAATTGTTTCGTTATTATCTCGCAAAAGGCCCTGCGCACGCACGCACGCACGCGCGTACGCTCGCTCGCTCGCTTCAATTATTTTAAGTTAGATAACGATAGTAGGCGTATGACGTGCTCGTAGGTACGTAACGTACATTTATACGCATCGTAGGCTACGCTAACGGGACTGTAAGTAAATTAGGATTGTGGGACGCGGATGGCACGCTTACGTTTAGTCGCTTCAGCGTCTCGACGGCCATTTTCAATATGGCTGACTTGCCAGTGAATGGTTTGCCGACAACGACGATGCCGCCACCGTACTTTTGCGCGTCCAAAATGCGCGCCACTTTTTCGGCGATGGCATCGTCGACGACGAAGCCGCACGCGTCCGCCGATTGGCCTATCAGTTGTTCGGTGCGCTCGACGCTGTTGCCGGTCACTACGTGCGCCGCTGACGTCCGATTTGCGAACACGTTATTCAATATTCGCTGCGCGACGTGCACACGCGCGAACAGATGCAGCGGGAGGCGCGCAAGATGGGCAACAAATAACGAAGAATGAAGAAAAAAAGAAAGAAAAAAAGAAAAAAAGAAAAATGTAATCGATTAGGACGGGAGACCGCAGTGGCGGCGACATTAACCGAGAAAATGAAGTCGCGCAGCGACGAATACGTACGCGGAAACGCAGCCTGTCACCGACGGAGGGGGCCAACAGCGATTCGCATATTGTCTGCACCCCCTGCCGCACCACCCGCTCTTCGTCCCAACGCGGATATTCGCGTCTGAGGTTGTGCACGCTGACCAGCAACTGGCTCACCAGACGGTTATCTGCCAACGAATGAAAGTACGTCGACAACAATTTTAACGACTCGGACGACCACATTTCGTAGCCGAGGACGGACGCGCTCGAAAAATGGGCGCTTACTTCGGCGAAAGCGGGGATGGCACTCGAAGAGGCGCCAGCAAACGCTTAACAGCGCGTTCAGCTTGCGGGCCAATGCGGTGGCTGCGGCCAATCCCATAATTGCGAATTTCGTTTCGACGATGCGCTCGTACTCGCAGTGGTCGATGGATAGCCGCCGAACGACGCTCTGTCGCCAGTCGAAATTCACGCGATTATTGGCCGGGTTAGGGAGGCGTGGCCGCGGGTAGCCAACCGCGCCTATCGTAGCCTACGCCCTATGCCGGGCAGCCACGTAGGCGTAGGCTGGGCAGCGGCTGCCAGTCTGCGTCCACTTACCTGCGTGAAAGAGGGTAGGCGGCGACGTTTGCAACGCGAGTCGGGGCTGAGGGTGACGAACATCAAATGGTTGGCCAACGGCGGCGAGGCCTGGTCGGCGCCCGAATCGAGGGCACGATTGCCGAAACGCAGCGCCCGCTGCGCAACAGCCAAATGGTGGTCGAGTACGCCGGCGGCGTTTGCCTCCATCAGATCGCCGTTGTCCCAGCAAATCCACGAATCGCACCGGACAACGCCCTAAATACGAATCGAAGACACCGCAAATAAGTGCCGTCTAGGCAGACAGACACGCCCTCGACGGGTACGCAGATTGGCACGAACGAACACACACACACGCACACACACACGCACACACACACCCGCCCGTGTACGTACGTACGTAGGTACGCTGTACATAATTACGTATAGGTACGTGCTATTAATAATACGCGTAATAATTTGTCTGCACTCGGTTATGCGACCGTCGACCAGTCAATCGTACGACTATAATTGGTCCGTATGACACCGACCGTACTGATAGCCATACCTACATACCCACGCCCACACCCACACCCGTGTCCGTGTCCGTGTCCGTGTCCGTGTCCGTACCCGCGGCCTGCGAACGTGACGTGCCGTGCCGTGCCATTAGGACTAACCTTGAAAAATCTGTCGACTAAACGGCCGTCCAGTCCGGCGGCGCAGTTCACCACCGTCAAATGTCTGGCGACCGCTTTCGCAAAATTCTCGACGATGGCGCTTTTGCCGCATCCGGTCGCTCCTCGCACGCAAACGCCTGTCCAGAAAACAGCGAATACACAAATTAACGTACGCGTTGCGGCGACTGCGCGATCGCACTATATGTCCGAACGGCAGGTCTGTACGCACGTATAGGCCTGCACGGTCGGCCGCAATTTGTACGCGCGCTAATATCGTGCGCGTGCGCGTGCGCATGTACCGTAATCGTATTTGAAGGCGACGAAAAAGGAGCGATAACAGCGTTCGGTGAGCGGCGTATTCACCAGCGGCGTGTAATTTCCCACGTATTCGTATCCGTAATTTATTCGACAATTGGCCATTCGCGCAGATATTTCGCCGTCCTGCAAACGCGTTCGAAGAAACCAAAATGGTAACTTTGTTAGGTACCCAACCTACTACTTACGTAGTTGTATACAAAAGTAGTATTAGTAATGGGTATGGGCGTCGTGTAGAGTGTAGGGTAGACCTCGGAGCTACTAGCTGTAGTATATCTGCCCAGCCGTACCCGAGCGTAAGTACGTACACCTGTACTGCCTGCACATTCGTATAGAGGGGTATCACACACCCGATGGTGAAAAGGTGAACGTTTACCCCCTCCCTACGAATTCGAATTGTGAGGCGCGAAGTTCGCAAAACATTGCCGGGCCGCGTAAACTCGACTCTTATAAACCTTGCCAACTGAAATTAACCTCTGCTGTAAAGAGAACTCGGTTTTAGGTTGGGGCGCATCCGCTCGACGCGGCGGCTACGTTCGTTGACGACGTGGGCTGTTTTTTTCACTCGAAAAATGCCGGCGCCAGGGTCGCCCTCCTCTTCTTGTCGGCATTTTGTCATCTATACCTACGTGCAAGGTAAATTACGCGCCCCTAACGAAATCAACCCCACTCAACATGGCGCGTCCGCCGATTTGGTTCGAGTGGTCGTAAAACTCCAACGTCACCGTCCGTTACCGTACCTTCGTAACCGACGAACAGCAGCCAGCGGCGAAAGAGGAGAGAGCGCCAATTGCCGGAGCACCGACTTCCACCCCTCAACGGCCTCAGTGCGCCACTTTAATTGCGTTTTACACACAATTATTTGCGTCAAATTTACGAACACTCGCTTTTCCACCGACATTTTACTCGAATCTCGTATTATTATCGCCTACAAGTACGTGCAGTTAGTTCATTCTGTTCGTAGCTTGAAATCGGAAATCGTTCAGTCGAAGAACTTGTCTCCGAAGGGCGCCGAATGCGCTTAAACGACATTTTCGAGTCGAGTTGATTGGCCAATGTCTGGGCCGCCTACTTACGTGGGTGCGCTGGTAACCCCAGCCACGAAGCATACCTACCCACCGAGAAATGGAAACGTGTCGAGCGAATATAAAATTGTAAACCATATCGGCAAATAGGAACGCGATAACTATTTGAGAAAATAGCCGCACTTTTCGAAACAATTCCTAAGCTACGCTTTGACACGGTGTAGGCAGTAAGTGCGATTGTGTTATTGTGTTGTCACACTCTGCAGTCCGCACCCAGTTGTGCGACACCGTACGTAGTCCAGAAAAGTTTCTTCGAGTTGCCACTTATTTTATTCGACAACAAATAAATAAATAAATAAATAAATTAAATTAATCGATTAATTAATTAATTAATTAGTAGGTAGATAAAATAGAAAAGTCGTTCGAACAAAATGTAACCAACCGCTGGTTTAAAACCGAACCGATATTGGGTGACAGTATGTGCGCGTGGGTTCGCTCCCAGGTGAGAAGAAAAGCATATCGACGAAATAGACGGTACCTACCTAATTAATTTGTTAAACGGTGAAAATGAAGTCTGTCTAATGGAGAAACGATGACCTATTTTACGACAATTCGCTGCACAAATAATGTCATTATTTCTGTTTGTTTGTAAATTTTTATCGGATCGTCGTTACCGTTGTTTCGGAGTTTACGTCGACCGGTGCTCGAGTTCGGAGGTAAACGACTGCGCGTGGTCGTTGTTGAGGGCAGTTGAAGCGGCCAACTTCATTCGATTTTGGGACGCGTACGAGCGCGTAAGTACTCCTACCTTCCCCTCCCCACCGCCCAAAAAGGAGAGAAAAAAAAAAGGAATTGTTTGACACCTCGGAAGGTTTGATGTTGGAGAGTAGCGGTATCTTGGGCCAAGATTTGTCGGCCTTCTCGAAGCGAGTTGGGCTCAACCGTACGGCCGAATGAATGGGCGAGTTCTCGACTGAATTTTGGGCGCATGTGGAGAAACGTGCGGCTGCATGCGTACGTTTGGGGACGTGCAACCAAAACAGACACCTACCTCAAATTAGAATTTGTGGGCGCAGTTAGGAAGGCCAGTTTAATATTTGGGACTAGGTAATTCTTACACCGTCGTTGAACATAAGCGAGTCCGCAGTGAAAAAGGCCAATTGCAAATTTTGTTTGCTACGATTACACGCCAACGGGCTTAGAGCTACTGCCCGCCTATGCCCGCCTATGCCCGCCTATGCCCGCCCTTCGCATTTTCCAGTTTCACCCGCACGCTGTCTTATCCTCCTGCCTGCAACGCCGCAGACAGCCTCGTGAGAGACGAGTATGCACGTAGGTACGCCATTTACTGTCCCACCGAAACCTTATTACCCGAGTAATTTCTGGCACTGTCGTCGTTTCTTCACATTTATATCGATGGACGTAGGTGCGACATTGGGACGCGAAATTCTCCTAAATCGTGCGCGAATAACGAATTTATTTCGCCTAATTAAGGCGGTGCGTAATAAAGCGGTAATAAAAAAATGGTTTTGCGTTTCGGTATCGCCGCCCACTGACGCAATGCGTGAGCGAGCGGATGCGAGTAAAAAATCGAAATTGGCCACAAAATGGCGTACGCATCCGTTTGTCTGGCAGGTTCTTTAGCAAAAGTAGAGTGGGCACCCGTCATAGGCGACTGCATCGGCAATACCTGCGAGAAATAGCCCAGCTGCGCCTCGAATGCTGCTTGTCGCTCGTTTGGCTCGGCTCGATCCATCAGTCGGCGCACAACGTCCCTCGTGTGCGACCACAGGATGACCAACGAAACTGAAACGCGTGCATTTCTGTTAAACCGGTTTTACCCCCGCTTACCAAATACGCAGACAGCATAAGCTACCTCTCTATACGATGTTATAATAATTATGTTGGTACGATATACGGGTGGGGAGGCACAGACAGGTAGGAAGGTGGACGGGTAGTTGGGATGTGCGTTCTTTTTGAATGTGTGCCCCTAGTCTTTGAAATCTGTACGCCTCAGCCAAGCTGTCGACGCTTCTGTCGCCTCTGTACATCGTTGTCTGCCGGCAGTGATGCCGATTATTTGTAAATAATCGATTACGAGATTAATCGTTCGATTATTTTGGAAATAATCGATTGTCAATAATAATCGGCTTCAAACGATCAATTATAAAAAAAAAAAAAAAAACTGGAAAATTGCTGCGATAATAATTATCGATTACGTACGTAGGTACGCGGCATTTCAAGTGCGTTGAAAAATTTCGCATGTTTTCCTCTCAAGCGTTGCTTCAAATCGGTAGTATTGCCGTTTGTCCGTATGATTTTCCTCACTTCATTTTCAGAATATAAATCACAGCTAGTTTCGCTGCGATTTATTTTCGTATAATGTTTCCAAAATTTGGACATTATGAAATTATATTACGATTGATTTAAGTACGGCACAATTTTTAATTTTTAATTTTCAATGAAATTTTCAATTTTGTATTTGCAATCGCACTAAATATCACGATTCGAGGGCTACTAAGGTGTGAAAAATTATTTTATTAAATTTTTCAGGCCTTTAAGGATTTTGAAAATGAAGAAAAAAAAACTATTATTTTCGATTATTTTGATAAAATACAATAATCGATTGCGATTAATCGGAGCAAATAATCGATTAAAATAATTGATTCGTTATTTTGATTAATAATTGGCATCGCTGTCCGCCGATGGTTGCATCCGCTAATTTTATTTTAATAACGTCATTATTTGGACAAATTGTCAGTTGTTTGGACAACCGGCAACCAATGTGACCAATGTTTACGCGTGCAACGTGGCACTACGATTGGCCAACTGCAGTTCCTCTTCAAATTGGAACAGAAAACTGATTCGGCAGTGGGAATATGGCTGGCTCGACCCTATGATTTTAAAGACTTGGCTACAATTATTACACGTTTACGTACTCAGAGTGTATTTAGTTTTCAACTCGCAATCCGACGACAATGTGCGCACAGCCCACTCCAGTTGGGTGGTGCAGCAGCCATTCAGATATTCAGCGAGCGAACTGAGGTCGGCGAGGCGACGCTCGATTTGGTCGCAGATGGCCATCGAGTTGGCCAGCATGGCTGCCTGCTGAGTGCGAGTGTCCAGCCATTCTGTCGTCGACAATTTCTGCAGTTGGTTGCACGCCGTTCTTATTTCCTAAAACAATTTTATACACCGCCACCATTACACGTGTACTGCCAGTGTAGGCAGATGGGCACATAGGTCCCGGCCGGCCTGGGTCTGGGGCACCTACCTGCTTTACCGAGAGCCGCATCACCTTTTCGAGTTGGGCCAACCACTTTTCCACCAGCCCGCGGTGCACCCCTGTGTCCACCTCTTCACACAGGCGCAATTCTTCGTCCGCGTCCGATATCATGGCCACTATGTCGGCGTTGTGGCCATTGTCTGTGAACCCCAGTCTGGCCACCCCTTCGAAACACTTTTTGAGGAATGGCTCTATCCTAATGAAAGGTTGAGCCGCCAAATTAGGGCCACAACATTTCACACGTACCTACCTGCCTGCCTACCCACCCCCACCTACCTTACAGGCACCGTATCCAACTGCTCTCGCCAACTTTTACTCGTTTATTTATCGTGTTTTGACTAGTTGGCCATTACACCCTGCAGCAGCAGGGGGTATCCGTAACATACGAGTGAGTGGCTATGCACGCGTCCGTCTCAGAATGAGGGAGCAGAATGTGGTGTGTACCGCACTGCCCAATATTATACAATCACTTGCCGGAGCACAGATACCAGCGCTCCAGCAGACTGGAGACGTGACCGTTTTGGGTTACTGGGTGAGTAAATAGGTAGGTCGGCATGTAGGTAACCATATAAGTGAGTATGCGACGATTGTCAACTATACAGTGTATAGGTATAGGTATAGGTATAGGTATAGGTAGGAGAAAGGAGGGCAAGTTGGCGAGGAGTCTAAGCTGGCAAACTGCAGTTTTCTCTGGAACCACAGTAGATAGCGCCGCCAAATTTCAGTATGTGATACACCTTGTATGTTAGTGGACCATGACTGAGTGAGTTGTTGTAAAAAACCATTTAAAAATAATAATTGCTGAAAGTTTTTTTTTTTTTTGAGGTGCTACTATAATATTTTGTATTCGTGGGGTAAGGAATTAGAAAATTTTGATTTGTAATTTCTCAGTGTTTGATGGTATTATTCTAAAGAACTAAGTATTCTCTATAATTTAATGCAATTACCAGATTGCTACGTACAAACTTAAATTTTTAATGGCTTATTCAAAAAAATTTCCGCTTGGAGGGCAAGCGGGCGAATTATTATCAGTAAAATTTTAACTTATTTTTAAACTAGTTTTTTCCAAAAAATTGAAATTATGAATAAAGAAAAGCCGAAAAAGACGTACAGTTGGGATCAACTAAAGGATGCTTTGAAAAAGCGACGAAGAACAGGAGCTTCTATTAACAGTATAGCAATTAAATATGCAATACCTGAAACCACTCTCAGAAGATTCAAAGATAAATTAGTGGAAGTAAGCTGAAATTTAATCAAGGTTGACATTTATTGAATATTACTTCTCTTTATAGGGGTTACAAGTCAATGGTGGATGTTTTAAGAATGCGTTTTCTGATCGAGAGCTTCAAGAGCTCTATGAGTACGTCAAGGAAATAAATGAAAGCGCCTTTGGTTTAACTCGTGCAGAATTTGGAGAGTTAGTTTTTAACTATGACGAATGTAAAAAAATCAATCATCCATTCGATTGCGATAAAAAGAGTGTTTGTTAGTACTTATTTATAGATAAGTGTATGAAATAAAAAAAAAAGAATTTGGTACGTAGACCTATCATTTTTGATTGATTGAATCATTTTTAGGTAAGGATTGAATTCTTCACTTTATGTGGAAGTTCTCTTTGACTCTTTGTGCTCCAGAACCAACATCTATTGCACGTTTATCTGCCTTTAATAAAGTGACGTTTGATAATTTTTTCAACGTGCTGGGTGGATTACTTAACAAGTTCGGATTTACTGAAAGTCAAATTTACAATGTCGATAAGACAGGACTTTTCACAGTCCCAACTAAAGCAGCGAAGGTCATCGCTCCTGTTAGATTAAATCGTGTAGCAAAAATTTCAAGCGCTAAACGAGGAACTTTGGTCGTGGTTGTGTGTTGCATTAACGCAGCTGGAAATTACGTGGCACCGTTTTTTATTTTTCCAAAAGTTCGAATGAAGAGCACTTACATAACTGGAGCACTTCTGGCATTGAAAGGTGTGGTGCATGAAAGTGGTTGGATTACAAAAGTAAATTTTGTCAAATATCTCGAACATTTTGTACAGCAGGTTTGTCCAAGTAGGTACTGAGTTTCCCATTTCACTGATCATGGATAATCACGGATTGCACGTTTCTTTGGAAGCTGTTAACTTTTGTCGAAAGCATCATATTACAATGCTTGGAATCCCGGTGCACATTTCTGGTAATTTACAGCCATTAGATGTAGGTGTATATGTGCCATTGAAAGTAGTTTATTCGAGTGTATGAAACACTTTCATGACTGGACATCCTGGCCAATTAATTCAGATCACTGATATCGCTAAAATCTTTGCTACGGTATATGCGCAAATTGCTACAGTTAAAAATGCACTTGGTGGTTTCAAAGCTACAGGAATATATAGCCTTTTAATCCAAATATTTTCACTGAAGAAGACTTTGAAGCTGCACAGCTGACAGAAACAGAGGAGCCAAATGATTCATTGTTGTCATCCATTGATGTTTCTTCAGCCAATTTGAATATTTCCTCAATCTTGGTAACTCCAACGTCATTATCGGTTAATACTTCGTCGACTACAAATATCACACAGTTGCCTGTCAGTATTGCAAAATCATCTTCAAAACCCCCCAAAAATTTGGCTGATCCTGATCAAAGTGTTGTACAACCATCTTCTGATATAATACCATTGCCAGAAAATTCCTCTGATCCTGATCAAAATATAGTAATGTCGATGCCGCTTCCTCCAATGCCAAAAGCTGACAGATCCGAAGTAGAATGCCGAAAGAAAAAAATAACATCTTTGGTTTTAAGCAGCACTCCTATAAAAGATGAATTAATGCGAGCGCAAAATGAAAAAGAAGAGAAGCTAGCGAAAGAAAATGAGCAAGCGCAAAACAATTGCAGAAACGGAAAGATGTAGAAGAGCTAAGGAAGAATAAAAAAGAGAGGAAGAAGAAAAAAAAAGAAGAAGAAAAGAAAGAAAAAGCTGTAAAAAAAATTGGAAAAAAAAACGGAGCAGCCGTCAGAAAAAATTGAAGAAAACGTATACAACCAATTCCCAGTTTAACCTCAGCGATGAAAGCGAAGTTGAAATCTCAAACAAGTTAGTGGACTCTGAATATCTGAGTAATCCAGCGAGGAAGATATAACTGAAATGTGCCTTATTTTGATGAGAGTGGTGAAGATGGAGATTGGTACCTGTGCGAAGGATGCAAACCATGGTGTCATGCAGAATGTTCTGGATGGAGCAAAAAAGAAATTGCAGCAACTACATATCAATGTTATTGTTGCGTACAACGCTGCCAGAAATGTAGAAAAGCGTTATTTGAATAAAGAAAATGTGAAATCTTTGCATTCTATACTTATTTTAATAGAAAAATTTCCATTCGCCAACTTACCAAACATGTCGGCTAAGTTGGCAAATTTGACCTAGGTACTGCAGAAATTGTCAAAAATCTCTCATTAATTATCAATATAGAAATCCGATTCTGGGCCAAAATGTAGTTAAAACTTCAGGCTGACATTTGCTGCAAAAAGCAGCGCTCTAAATATGTGACAGCCTGTGTTATAAAATGTTGAATCTTACATTCGCCAACTTGCCCTCCTTTCCCCTATAGGTACCCTACAGGTGAGTACAGTAACCTCTTACCCATTGGCACGTCTGGTACTCGAAACAATGTCCAGAATTTCCTCGTCTGAAAGGAAGAAAAATCGTGGGAAGGTGGTCCGTTTTGCCTCTAGGAATCCGCACAGTCCGTTCCGTATTGTATTTAACGAGCCATTACACTTGAGCAGGCGTTCGAGAATTTTGTCGATGGCCATCACCGTCAGCACGGATACGTTGGAGTGGACGTGTTTCATAATGTCTTTCCACACCTGTAGGACAGGCACGCAATTTTCTATGTGTTACCTGCGCCAACTGTGGTTACAAATTGTTTCTCTTGCAGCTGCAGCTGCTGCACCCAATGGTACAATAAGACTATCGCGCCTACCTTGTCAACGGCGTTGAAGCGCTTCAACTCGTCCGGAACAAGGAGCTGAATGTCGCAGCAGGCCAACACCGGCTCCAAGTACAACCAACTTTTTTGCACGCTAACCCAAACGTCGATTATCTCTTGCAGAGAAATCAGCTTTTCTTCCCACAAGCTGAAAATGGAAAATATCGCAAATAGTGGCGTACATAGGTACGACCTTGAAATGCGATGGCAATGCCACAAACGCACACATGTGCCACAAGTGCAGTTATCCGGTCATCCACGAGCGGCGCCTCCGAGTTTAACAAATTTTCAATCGATTTGATGAGCAGTGGTCGCATGAAGGGACGAATGGAGGGGTAACATCCGACCGCAGCTCCTACTCAAGCTGTGGGTAAAATAACAACTGACGACCTTTCTCTTTCCTTTCTTTATTTCCCTTGCAAAATACCAAATGACCCGTTACAGTTTGCAAAATTGCTTTTTTCTCGAGCAAGTTGTAAAAATAGGTCGATTAAGTAACGTACCCTGCCTCAGATGACGTTACTTGATGCGGGCCCCAATTTACGTTTCATCCCACAAATGTACCAAAGATAAAAGTTGGGAGGTGCGGAAACAGTTTTGAATGGACGTCGGTCACCGAAACTTGCGTTCACACATTCGACCTGGGGCCGGGTCGTCAAGGGTGCGGGGATGTATCGACAATGCGACTGCTACTGCTGCAAGAATATCGACATTAATTTCAGCGTTTGGGTCCCTGCTTTACGTGCACGTGTGGCCATGTCAAACGTAGATGACTGACAGACTGACTTGGCTATTCATTGCCTACGCAGCAGTCAAATAATGCTGAACACCGCGTGCAGGCTAGAGCCTGAGCTTGTGGCGAATTGGGGTACGTACCAAATGGTCTTCGCGAAAGGTTCGATATAAGGCGAATTTTTCATCATTTGTGTCTTCACAATGTGGTCGTCGAGTAGAATTTCAATGTGGTCCGTTGAGGTCAGCACATACGTTCCGCTGGAATTGCGTACAAAGCAATGACACTCGATGTCGATACGTGTCCTCTGTCACCCAGCCAGTTGCCACTGTCAATAAGTAGGTGCTGGGTGCGGCAAGCACAAAAATGTTCTAACTCCAAACTGTTGCCCCCTCCTCCTCCACACCCCCCGCAATGCCAAATTTTGTCCGGGCGCTTGCCTCGCAATGCCACGAATACCTACGCGATCCGATGCTATAGCCTACCTGTGGGCGGAAATTTCAAACTGCATGTCCTTCCATTCGACCATCATGCCATTCAGTCTCATTTCCAAATCGTTTTCCTTTGTTGCCGAGTCGCCGATCACTTGGAATTTTGGCACGTACTCCTCCAGTCCGTAATCCAGAATCTTGGCCAGGCTCAAATCATCGGTGGCGCGCATCGGGAAACCAACGATTTCCGATATTTTTTCCCAATGCCGATCTTTTAGGCATGGATTTCCTAACGTTTTCACGATTGGCATATGCTTTTGAAATTGCTCAACTTCCGACCGAATCTGAAAGAGGGGACGGCGCACCAGCGACCGTATTAACCACCATCGAAACAGGCGGTAATGCAAAAATAGGTACGTAGCCCCCACTTTGTCTCTCGGCACAATGGAGAAAACAAAAGAAAGTGGCGGTGACCGAGTGGCAGCCCGGCCGCCGCGTACATATTGTGTATAAGCCATTGGGCCGAGTTGCTGTGCCCGTTGCTGAACAATGAATACCTGGGTGTCCCAAGTTTTTGCAAAATGTCGAAATTTGTCAACTGTTCTTGTGAAACGACCAACGAAAATGCGAACGTTCTAAATGAAGTAAAATGGTCATCCTACCTACGCATATAGGCATATAGATATTACGCCTACAAAGGCCAAACGCAGCTACGCAGACCATTTACGCCCTTGGCACACTGGTTTAGTGCAGCCTACAGGTAGGTACTATCGAAGGAGAATGGAACGAGCAAAATGCACCATTGTGAAAATGCTATGTGTTGACAAGTGCCTGTCTTTGTAGCTATTATAGGACAGATAAAAAGTTGTGCAAATGGTAAGTGTTTAGTTGACTAGGAGAAAATTAATTTTTTTTTTTTTTTTCAAATAGGTAGGTACGCTTTTGTAATTAGGATCTGATAGATAAAATTAAAAAACGTGCGAAACTTGGTGCACAGATGCACTGATGGTACGTAAAATCTTTTATTCAAATGCGTGCCTACGAAGATGTAGGTATATCACCGTGCCGTGCCGTGCCATTCTACTCCTTGGCACATGAAATACCATGCGGCTCGCTAATTCCTGCCTGCGCTAAAGATACACCTGGTAATGCATACCCACATTAAATGTTTCTGATTGCCTTAACCACCGCACTGTATAGGCACACCAATGCCTAGGTACCTATTGGGAGCGTCTTTTTATCCAATTTTTATTCAATTTTTTTTACCCGAGTCCCAATATTATCTGCACTTTTTTCACGCCATAATAATGTCACACCTGTACCATTGTAAAAGATGGACAACGTAGGTTAATGTTGTAGGTTTCTTTTTTTACTCGTACACATTTTAGACTTGATACAGTGCACATCTCGGTATACCGATACTAATTCTGTTTTGGTTGAAACAAATTCCGGAAAAATGTAAAAGTCCCACCAAAAATTTTGGAAAAGTTTTACGAAATTTTTACAAGTCCGAAAAAGATCGGAACAAAATTTATCCAACTCCCCAAATGTTATATCGGTAACATATTCATTCAAAATTTGCCTCAAGTTAACCACTATCTTGGCAAAATCATATTAGAAAATTAAAATTTTCTCTAATTCCTGATTTTTTTTGTATTTTGGTGTAGGATTGGGCAAGGTAAAAACACGATATCCCTTTATGACGACCCCTTAGGAAAGAGTTTGCAATTTCTTGCTGTCCCTCCGTCAAAACTTCGTCAAATATTATTAGCAAACTTTGGTCAGGCCCATAGCCACGTACGAGCTAGACCAGGCTCAGCCCGATCTAGACAAGTTCCAGCCTATCGTGGCATTTTTTGGGCATATTTGCGTGCATAAAGGTAAAGGTGCCATATTATGGTTTTTTTTTTCATTTTCGAAAAAAACAAAAACAGTGAAAAAATTTTTTGTTTTTTTTTAGCAATTATTTGTCAATGGGGGGTACCTACGCCACTGCCACGAGTGAAAGTGTGCTCCACAACAATTTCAATAGCCCCTGCTGATAAAACTGTCTGGCTACGGGCCTGATTTTGGTCAATTTATTCAGAATTTGGCATTTTATCGGGTGTCAATTTTATGAATTTTAATTTTTTCTTAGTTGTTTTATTATCGTTGTAGCCTGAAATTAAATTTTCTAATGTTTGATATTTTTCCTGAAATGCGGTGTGAGAACACAAGTAAACTGAAGTTGGTGGTTTTTTGCGCAACAAAATGGTGAATAAAACATTAGTTTTACCACAATCACTTGGACCAAAAATACCGCATCTCATAGTGTTGGGTAACATCTCCACTGAACGATGAGATTTTCGCTATTATCAAAATTTATGACTTCAACACTCGTAATATTACGAAAGGAAAAATTACTGTCAATAACATTAGCGGTATTGTTGAAAAAAAATCAAAATGCAAGCGTATTTATACGGTGTCGGGGATCGACGATGTGGACCAAGTGTTCGGTTTGTTGCGTGGTTTTTCTTTTTTTCTTTTTTTCTTTTTTTCTTTTTTTTTTTGGTTTTGTGTGGTATGTGGGTGCGTGTGTTTATTGGGATGTCTTTGTTTATTTCGCGAGTGATCGTCCCGTTTGATCGCTTTTTTGACGTGCAAGCTTGTGTATATGCTCGTAAGTGTTTGTGTTTGGATGCGTGCGCAGGAAAATTTCAAAAAAATTTAAAAGTCTCCCCAAAAATTTTGTAAAATTTTTCCAAAATTTTTGGTGGGACTTTTATATTTTTCCAGAATTTTTTTCAATCAAAACAGAATTAGTATCGTTATACGGAGATGTGCACTGTATCAAGTCCAAGATGTGTACGAGTAAAAAAGGAATCTACAACAACTTATATCGATTTTTTTAAATTCCCCCGCCCCCTCAATGAACACAACAACTGAGAATGGTAAACTGGAAGAAAAATTAATATTAAGTTACACACATACACACACACGCACACACGCACGCACACACGCACACGCTTGCACCCTATACGCCATGTCCGATGCGCGGGAGCCAACCGCCAGTAAGTGGTCGGACTTTGACTTCTCATTCCACAAATACACGCACACACATAAGAATATATACCCATACAGTTAATTGGGTCAATGAACGGTGGAATTCTATAGTGACCCATTACTACTTATACGTATTGTGTACACAACAATTTGAGTGACCTATAGGTATATTGGTGATCTACGAATCAGCATCGGCGCTCTTTCACCCCCAGGTCCGGCATTGCACCGAATTCGATAGTTGTATTTTCCTTTGAAAAGTACAATAAAACATAGCTAAATAATTTCAAATGTGTGAAAAAATTTCAAAAAAGTATCGATAGACATCGATATTTAACAAACGTATCAATATATCGATATTCCATGCTGCGGTTTTAAGAAAAATAGCTCCTTGCGTCGTAAATATGGAAAAGATACTTTAAGAAACATTGGGGACTTTCCTTTCTCCGGTAATTTTTTTTTGTTTGATATTTTTCTCGGAACCTATAGAATACTTCAACGAGCACCAAACTCTTCAGACCTTCTACTTGCTACATTATTGTGATGAAGTATCACTCGTAAAAATTTAAGCTCTATCGTTTTGGCAGTTTTCTTCGAATCCTGGAAAAACCATTTTTCCAGCAATTATCTGTTTTACATTTTTCTCGGCAACCACTAAATATGTAATACGCACTAAACTTTCATCAAATCTGCAAATATACGCGAAGACTAAAACTTTGGTAAAAATTTCAGCCCCATCCCTCTTATAGTTGTTTCAAAACCTTGAAAGAATATTTTTTCGAAATTTTTTGTTCTCCAGTTTTTTTAGAAAATCACACATTTTCTAGTTTTTTCGGAATCCTGAAAGATTTTTTCTCGAACACTTTTCTCGGAAACAGCTGAACAAACATAGGCACCAAACTGTTTTAAGATTTGTTGTTACATAGACTCGAATATAATGAAGTAGGTACCCGTATATACGCCAATTAATAAGTGATTGGTAAGCAAATAAAATAAGTTTAGGTTAAAAAGGAATTTCGAGCAGATAAGTTTTTATTATAGGTAAGCTTTTATTCCACTCGGTATAGCAACTTTAAAATATACCAATACTGCAGCCAACTTTTCGTAACAAAATAATGTTTATTTCGCACGAAGCGAAAGGCAAAAAAATAAAATTAAAGCTTACCTATCTTTTTAAAAATTCGTTTTTAACCTATTAACTAATTATTTGCTCACCTGTACGCTGTCGAATAAAAAATGCGTATAAACTGACCTACCGGACGGACCACTTTTTGGCTTTCGCTTCGTGCGAAATAAACATTATTTTGTCGGCGAAGGTTGGCTGCAGTATTGGTAATATTTTAAAATCGCAGTAGCGAGTAAAACAAAAGCCTATGATAACAACAAACCTGCCTTACACTCGGCTTCTTGGGTTAATACCTAATTTATCTTATGGGCCGCAATTTATACTAATTTTTGATTTGGCCGCACCTAACCGACACGGAGCGAATCGAATCGCAGCGGAGCAGCGGTGGCGGTGGTGGCGGCGACGGCGACGCTACGTCAAAATTCGTTTGAAGTGGGGCAAACAGCGTTCGAGGAGGAGGCTACGTTAATTGGCAAGGGTGGGGTGGGGCTGGTGGCAACTTACGCTGTTGGCGAGGGCGTAGGGCGCCGGTATGGCGCTGAACTGTTTACTCAGCTCGACGATATTTTCGTGAAAGGTTTGCACTTCGTCTTGAATTTGGTGCGGCGCGAACACGCCGATCCTCGCCTCCGTCCACGTGCGATATTTGTTCTTGTAGTTGGCGCAGTTCTCGTACAGCTTTTTGTACGGCGCCAATATCTGTACCAGCTGCGAATAAGTACACAAGTAGAGTCGGTAAATAGGCGCAGGTCGGTGCGGTAGCTACTTGAGTCAAACTCACAACCCCCCACGCGCCCTACTCGGCGTGAGTAAGGATACGTCTCGAATTCACAGAACGGCGTTGCGATCCGATCGGAATCGGATGCTCAGACGGATTACTGCCGGGCTGGTGGGCCCAGACGAGTGCGTAGCCCTACACGCCTATTCGCTTATTCGCCTATTCGCCTATTCGCCTATTCGCTTATTCGCCTACACGCCTATTCGCTTATTCGCCTATTCGCCTATTCGCCTATTCGCCTATTCGCCTACACGCCTATTCGCTTATTCGCCTATTCGAGTTGGCGAATCCGATTTGCCAAATCGGAATGAAGTGGCGGCGGCGGCGGCGGCGGCCGGCACTCACCTCGTCTCTCTCCGGGTACTGAGTTTTCCTCCAGCCGAAGGCGACCTCCTCTTCGTTGAACTCGTCGATTCGTCGTTGGGCGACCATCAACTTTTTACTCAAATTCTGCGCCTTTTTCAAATACTTGCAAAGTTCGTTGGCGTCGCGATAATTTTGAAATTCGTTCGTCTCCATTCGGTACTTTTGCAGGTCACGTTCGAACGCTTCGACGCGGCTCTGCGCATAACCGGTCCAACAACAACAACAACACGTCACCATTTAGCCTTTATGGTTTGTACCCGCCTCAAAATATGCGGCGTAGACATTTTTTAATTTTCCTACCGTAAGCCTACACGAACGGTAAACGGTACCTACCAAACTTATTATGGCTGTCGGTGGCCAAAAGCAGACGGTTTACCGTACTGGCGGTTGCATCTTACCTTTGAAAAAGGTCGAAATACATACCCGCGTCAGCGACCTCGTGCCACAAATAACTTCTTTACAAAAGTGCCCAAATAGAGAACCCGAGTCTGTGTAAGTAAAAATTGTACGGGTACGACAGTACCTCAGCTGGCAGAAAAATTTACGAGAGAAAAAGAAACACCTAAAAGCTGCGTGTCCAATTCCTGCAAGTGTACCTACTCAAACGAAACGAAATAGCTAACGAAACTAATTTACAGAGTAGATACCTTACCTGCAGGTAAGGCGCAGGTAGTCCGACTGAGCTTGAAATACCTACCTTTTCAACTACATACTTCTCCATCGAAACTTTAATTCTCCTACTTACAATTTACACGTTTCTCCGGCGGACGAATAATATTTACACGTACGAACGAGTCTGTAGAAGGCTATCGTATTCTGGTGCAGGGTTGCCAACTTTGGCAAATGAAAATTCCGCCAAATAAACTTTTCTTCTTTTCATCGCTCTCAGTCCATTTGCCAAAATTGTTTTTGCCCCGACAACAACGTCTAAATGCCGGCTAGTTGGCAACCCTGTGCACGAGTCACACTTTTTATTTAATTTTTCGAAAAACCTTCGACATTTTCCAAGAGTGGAGTAATCGAAGACAACCATTTTTGGAATTTGCGAAGCAGACGGTACCTGCCTACGCCTTACGTAGCCACCCACTTAACAATAATTTTACAGCTAACGAATTTTATGCGAAGAATTTTTGCGCTGTAAAACTGGCAACTCTGAAAAGTCGTGTATCATATTATCCGAATTAGTGAAAAGAAAGCCATACATATATGTGGCGAAAATAACGAGTAGCCGCCTTCCTCTTTTCGTCCTCCTAAAACAACGTTTTCCATCCGATCGGTAAGGTAGGGACCACCTCCATTGGTTGAAAGGGAGGGGCAAAGTACTTACGAGGAATGGAAAATCGAAAATTTAGTCTGATTCGCAAATGAATTCGGGAAGAGCGGACTTGGCAACCGAGAATTTTTCTTCTTTTTATTTATTTTATTTTTCTTACTTTCTTTGCGGAAGGGAAACGCTATCGGAAATTACTTTACCCGTCCCAAACACGGTGTTTCCCCATATTTTGTGGCCTCTCTCGTTCGCCAGCAAAATTAATCGTCAAACATATTTTGTTATTTTACTCGTCTCCATCTAAAATCGTTTCGCACGATATAAGTTCCATTGAGGAAGATTTCTTCGAAGTAGATCGTCGCCAAAGTAGGCGCACTTCTCACCGAGTGGATGTACTCTTTTCCTCGCACGACGTGGCCATCTACGTATATCCCAACCTATACGGTATAATACGATTATTTGCGTACAGCCGTTTAACTCCTTCGAGCCTTCTGTATCGGCAAAGGTGAACCTAACGGTAGGTACGTCAGAAGAAATGCAACTCCGTGATACTCATTACGGTGGTGGTTATACTTACCACCGATGTACGCCTACCGTAGAGTATTAAAATAGGTGCCTGCGATTTTATAGTGGAGGGGGCGTGCGAAACGAAAACCGGCACCACTTTCACCGTCAAAATATCCGCCATTAAGGTACGGCGCCCACAACTTGGAAATGCGTGTTGACTGCGATTTCTAAACTAACAATTAGGTAGGTCTACCTACGTTTATTCGTACCCCCATACCTAGGCATACCTAGGCATATCTAGGCATACCTAGGCATACCTAGGCATACCTAGCCATACCTAGGCATACCTAGGTAGGTAATTGAGTAATTTGTAAAAAAACGATATGCGATTATTGCGGACGGGCCCGACTGAGGGGCGAGAAAATTCGAATTCGGTACCTAGCGAAGCGGGGGAGGGGGGGAGGGCGCGGCAGACAGTTTCGAAAGTGGTGCCGTTTTTGGTTGCGGCGTTTAGGTGAACGGCCGTCCTCCGTTATACCTATTCAACACCCTGCGGCACGTAGCTACGTACGTATCGGTAGGTACTCGGGAGTGGTTTGTAGCACACCTGCGTGCGTTGGTTGTAAGATTTTCATTCTTACGTCTCGGCGAGCACGTTCTGGCCGGTTTTAATGGGTGGATGCGGACGAACCTGCAACGGATTACGCGCCTTCCGTGTACCTACCCGCCCAGGCACCCACCCGCTTTGTAACGTCTGGTGCGGAGCAGTCGGCCTGCGAGTATTTGCTTCAGCCGGACACAGTCTGTTGTAAATTTAATACCGTGCAAGCTCATCGGGCCACGATTGAATGTTAAAAATTCCTATTTTAGGAGGCCGCGGATCGCAAATGAGGAACGGACGAGTCCGTCACACTGGCCGGTGGTAACGCAGTCGCCTGCCATAATTGACGTGTACTTTTGATCGAATCGGACGGATATGTCTGGTCATGGCACGAACGCAATTTTTATTGTCTTCGTCGTCGGCGACGAGTCGGCGAAAAGCGGTGAAAAATCTGCGGCCACTTTTCGGCCGGAATATACGACTCTGCCGAGCCGAAGTAAGGCTACCAAATCGCAACGAATGAGGGTAACGCGCCCGCATCATTACGGCATCGTCCACGGGTGAAGGTTATTGGGCGACGATTCGTGCGAACAGAAATGGTCGCGGCACCCAACAGCCTACTGGAGGGCTTCCGGTGGCCAACCGTCTCTCGATACGAATTCTGGAATCGCATGCGAGAGAACGTCGAAAGGACCAAATCGCCAACGTAATCGTATTATTAGCCGCGCACCGCCGGTTTTGGGCGGGTAGTGGGGCGGTAGCGATGCCACTCACACACCTCAGACGCAGCGACACGAAAGTCCTTCGCATAGGCTGGCGAATCGTCAAGATGGTAGGTACTGCGCAAGTAGGTACCGATTAGTTCGCACGACTTTCGAGCAGGTGTGATTTTGGGGCGGTGGGGCACGTGGCCACGTGGTCACGTAGCCAAATACCTACAGGTATAGGTACAGGCATCCTCCTTTCCCTTTCTCCGGCCGCCGATTCGCTCCGAGCGTAAATATCATTTTTCAAGCGATTCGAGGCGGGCTGAGAACGTTGGCCTAAGCACCACCTTTCCCGAAAACAGGCCTTGCCTACTTATCGAAAAAAATAATATTAAAAATAAATATAGAAGCTACGGCGATGATAAACGCTACTCGACTTCGGACGCAATGAAAATGATTTGACAGCTACGGCCACAGGTAGAGGTAGTCGACCATTTTACGTTGCGCAGAAATTGGTGCGAATAATTATCGCTAATTAGTAGGTGCGCCGGTAGGTATCCGTATCGACGTTATCGATAAACACTGGCGTGGGTACTTACGACTAATAATTGCTGGAATTCGTTTGTTTTTTCGCCAATAATATTTCGATTTTCTTCCAGAATTGCGTCGACGCGTTTGTAGCACAGAAAAGTGGACGCATTACGTTTGATTTGAGCGCTGGTCAGCGGCACGAAATCGGAGCAAAATAAAATGTCGGCCATGGTCTGCCTCAGGCGATCCTCCATTTCGAAAAATACTTTGGTGCCCAAATTCAAGTTGTACTCCTTCATGCGCACCAACTCGCCCGTATTCGACGGCGGTCGCAGTAGCGTGTCTTTGATGCTCTGAAATTCTTCGGTTAAACTGCGCAAACGAGCGATAGGCAAATTACGGGGGATGGAGAGAGAGGGGGGGCTATGCGGAGACGAGCACCTGAAGAAATGTCCAACGCCCGATCAAAAACACAAACCCGCCAAGGATCGAATGTTATGAAACGTTTCCAAGTTCGATGTTAATTGTCGTCGCGCATGCGTCGTATCCATTGATATAGCGTGTGTTTGTATGTCTGCGTTAGTATAGAGAGGTATATTTTGACTACGAAAGCTGTTGACTTTTCGTCGTTGATGATGATGATGATGATGATGATATGACGATGGTCGAAAATATTTGTCACACTTTTGTGCAGCAGCGCATATAGAGAGAGTTGGACATGTCTTTAAGTACCCACGATATGTGAGCGGGGCCGTGAGGGTGGGCGCACCCTGCAACAGCCACGCCTGGTGGCGCCAGACCGTCAGCATTACTCCGGCTGGAGCGTGTAGGCGCGTACTTACCATTTGCAGGCTTGTTGGTACGTGTCGGTGATTCTCTCCAGGAATCGGTCTTTGGTCGCCTGCGATTTGTTGGCCAGGATGGCGACGAAGTGCTCGCGACGAATCTCGAACAGTCCCATCGCGACGACGCGGCCGCACGACAATAAAATCTGGTCGCCCAAGTCGCGATAGCACGAAACTTTCTGCTGGATGTCGGCGAGGGCGCGTTCTTCGCGCAGAAACTTATTCACCTCGATTCGCGTCTATACGGACAGACGTGTAAACGAGCTGCAGGTAGGCGTTGCGCACGCGCAGCCGACTTAGGCTATTCTAATAAACGGAAGCAAGTTGCCCGCAGACCGCATATTATAAGCTTGGCCTACGGGACTGCGGGCTTACGTAATGGGCGGCATACGAATAGGCCTACATACGCTGGTCGCGCACGACTGTTCGCCCGCACCATCGCGTCATTCGATTCGCACGGCGGTCGTCGCCGCCGAATGGCGTACGATTCGGAAAGGCGCAGCATTCAGAAACCATCCGCCCACACCTATACGTGTGTCGTACACGCGTATACCCACCCGAGTGAGTTGGGCGTAGGCACGTACGTCTCTAGTGAGAGGGAGGATTGCTCCGGTTTTCCGCTTTTGGCGCACGTAGGTATGCGGCGCGTAATATTTTGGGCCAGGGCCGGATTTGCGGCTCAAGTGCCCCGGTACGATAAAATTTTAGCGCCCCCTAATTTTTCTAATTTTAGCAACCCACCGCATGCCCAAAAAATTTTTTTACGAATTTTTATCGGAAGTTTTTGTGACACCCTTTGCACCCTCCTAAATTCGGCCCTGCTGTGGGCAACGTTTGGAGACACGACGGCGAAACAAAGTTGGCCTCGAGTCGGTGGCTGCGACAAATTATTGGCGACGAAGGGCGGCCAATTTAAAACGGATTAACTTTCATTCGAACCGATTCTAATTAATTATAATTAATTATAATCGATTATAATCGATTATAATTAACGGTGGACGCGCGTCGTAGGGGTAACAACGCACGCCGAATAGGCGCCTACCTGTCCGTTGATCAGGCAAACGTATTCGTCGAAGTCTTGGATCCTCAACTCGGGGCAAATCCACTCGTCTCGCAGCGTATGCAGAATTCTGCGGCGACAGCGCTCCATCGTTTCGGCTAAAATTGTCGGCTGAAACAGAAAGGCCGCCTTTCGGTTTACAAACAAACGGAAGACCAGTCGCACGCGCCAACGTTTCGAAACATTTTCCGTATCCTCGACGCGGACGTGAAAATTTCCCAAGTTTCGCTTCAGCCGCCCCTCTCTCCCCTCCCGGGCCAAATAATTATATTGTAATTTTACCGAATCGACGCCACTGACAGTCGCCCCTATCGTACGTCGCTCAAACGAAACCAGCAAAATCGGCACGTCACGGCACGTCACGGCACGTCACGGCACGTCACGGCACGTCACGGCACGGCACGGCACGGCACGGCACGGCACGGCACGGTACGACACGTCGGGTACGAGAAACTATAATATAGGTTCGGTAGACAGGGACAAGCCACGAACCCAATGGGTATAGGTACCCACCCACCCACCCACAGCTGAAATGATGCGATGGTTCGGATCCTGTATCATCGATATCTACCGTTAGACTTGACGGACATTTTTTTGATACCTACCTACGTGGAATTTATAGTTGCGATTGAATTACCATAGCCCACTTTGATAATTATACCTAATTTAATTATTTTATTTCACCTCGAGCGGGTACGTAGGCTATAATTATAGTTTAATAGAGTGTACGTACGAATAAGACGAAGAAAGTAAAAAATTTTTAAATTTCTCCTCTGCGTGCTCGTTTAATAATCCGGGGGAACCCGATTGTCGTTCCGGGGTACCTATCGTTTATTATTATTATTATTATTATTATTATTATTATTATTATTATTATTATTATTATTATTATTATTATTATTATAGGTATGGTATCAGTTCGGTAAAGAACGTTTTCGAAGAATAAAATTCGTACGAGTCGAGCAGTTCGTCGTCTTATTGTGCTCGCCGAATGTTGGACTCGTTCGCGCCGGTTTCGGGTTGATGTTAAACTGAGGTTAGAAAATGGCTACGTAGGCCGGCTTGTAGCTGTTTACGGTGGGCTGCTTAATTGGGCGCGTCCGATAGCCGGATGGTGGCTCCGATTCGGAAGAGACGGCCCGGGTCGGTGGGTAGGCTGCGTTTGTCGGCGCAGCGGCGCACGCATTTATTAATTGGAAGTGACGCACCTTGAGAAAGACGATGGGTCCGTGGTCGGCGTATCCGGGCAGTTTCGTCTCGATGCGGGGCACCCGGCGCACCGCGTTCAATAAATTCGAATACGTGCCGAGCAGGGCGCCGCAGAACTCGTCGTACGTCGGGCTGAATATTATTTTGTTGTTTTTGTACAGCACGTGCACTTGAAATCCAGGATTTCGCTGCAAAATTAAACCACCGTTCGACACGTCACCTTCACCTTCACCTTCACCTTCACCTTCACCTTCACCTTCACCTTTTGGGCATACGCTTACCCGTTGCCGCCCAAATAGCCGCCACCATTACAGCCTGGTTCGCAATTGGCTGCGTTTTTACGCTAATGGCCAGCCTATACTATGCTGGGGTACTATTCGGTCAACAGCCGAATTCGCTACGCCATTTTAACCGTTAAAAATCAACTAAAACTTGGCAGAGTTCGCCATTTCACATTCTAAGGCGATAGCCTACTCGCAGGACTCTCCGCCGAGTTACAGTCGCCTCTAAACGACCACTGAAACGGTACACTGACTTCAACTGTAAACCGAATAGTAGCTAGAAAATTATAGCCAAGTGCGAACCAGCCTTATGCGGTGTGGTGGGGTGGGGTGGGGTGGAGGCAGTGATGAGATCGTACATTTCATGGAATACGTATACGTATACGTATACGTCTACTCTAAACTACTGACGCGCGCGCATAAAATAAAATAAATAAATAAATAAATAAATAAACGATCGAATAGAATTCGTCTGTTCGTTCGGCTCTGTCCAACACGCTGGGCAGGTGGTAACGCCATAAATTCGACTTTTCGCAAATTATTTTAGGAAAATTTCGTAATATTTGTCAAACATAATCCACGTTACCGGTTCGAACGTATTTTTCAACGATTTTTTGTTTAACACTGTTTAGAGTATTAGCGGATGGTAAAGAATTTTTGATTTTGTAAAAAACAAATTGCAATAAGCTTATACTTTTTGCAAATTGTTCAATGTTTGTGTAAATTTCAACAAAAAAAAATTGTTCTCTTCGTAATATACGGACTTGGTACCTACTTACCTACTTCGAAATTAAAATAATACGCATTTTTCCTTCACCGTACACGTTCTGAACCGAAAATTTTTTTGAAAATACTTAAATTTAATTTTCAAAAACGACCGTCTTGCAAGAGTGTGAGGAACAAAATAGTGATTTGGTCAAAATCTACTTTTTCGATGAGATCATACGGTACCTATTTGTGTTTTTATTTCTCCTTAGGACCTTATTGTCCATCAAATTATACCCTTATTTTGAAGTTAAAAAACTCTCAACGCAGCAGCAGCTCCGTTGTAAAAGAGAAGGGTCCATGTTCACACAAAGAGTATATTTTTACTTTTGATATTGTAGATTTTGTAGATTATCGTAGGTGTTTTACAGCTGTGTTCTATATGATGAGGTTTAAAATTGGAGATTTGGAAGTTCCAGCGGGGCCTCCTTGCTACGTGGCAACGGATACCAGTCTGGTAACCAGTGTTCAAATCCTCCTGGATTCGAGATTTTTTTAGTAATCTTTTTATTCGGTATTTTTTTTATTTTCACATCGTATCCTCGAGGGTAGATTAACCAAATCCCACATTACATAAAACAAAAAAGGTGCGAGTTCCAATGAGGACTCGTGAAGGTTTGATGTGTAAACATAATGGCGTGGCTGCGAGCGTGCGCCATATTGTAAGATGTACGAGTTACGATCGTAATTCTCATTTAAAACCCCTACTAGAGTACTAGACGAGTGCTACCTAAACACTACTCGTCGAGGGGGTTCAACTATTCTGGAACAACTAGCATCGAGAGGAAGAATATATACGTCAACCTCTGTAAGATAGAAATTGATCAGAGAGTAGAAACGTTGCAGCGGTAACGAAAGCTTTCGGCAGATCAGTCGCTACCAACATCCGTCGAAATAAATGGTGGCTCACAAAGTTCAAACATTGTTGTGACAGTGGAGGATTAGGTACTCGGAATAAGATCGGGGCTAAAAGTTTTGGGGCACTCTTCAGCCGATAGCAAAATTATTTGCGGCGTTAAAAATCAAAAAAAAAGGTAACGTGTCGTCGGTTAATTTGGAGAGGAAGGAAGAGGAGAGCACCAAAACTTTTGTCGGCCTTATGCGCCGAAACTGCGTTAATCCACGGTATACTAATACCACTGAGACGTTTTTCCTCTCCCTCCAACTGACCGCCTCGTCGACAGGTGATTCTGACGTCACGCACTTCTTCGCGTGAACGGAGTGTGTAGGCCCGTACTTCGTATTACAATTAACAGAATGGCCACCGTCCACATCCCCTTCTGAACGTTGTTACGAGAAATGGCACCACTTTTGAAGTTACAGATTGTCTCCAAATTTACCTGGCCCAACTTCCGTCCAATTGGCAACGATGAGAAATTTATTTTTCTAATATAACATCGAGGTAGGTATCTAAATGCGATCGTTAATCCACAAATCAGAAAACACAAAACGCGTGAATTTCGTAGATACAAATGAGACTGAAAATCGTATGGTTCCGTACGAGTGGGAAGATTCCACCTTAAAAGCGACGCCATTTTTTCGTTTCTCGCGTCCTCCGTGTATAGATTTAATACTTTGCGGGTAGGCATACCCAAGCAGAGGCTATCTAAACTACGATTTACGAATCTAGGCGGCTATACGGTGCTATGGGTAGGCTACGGCCACTGTCCGCAGTCCAAGTTTCAATACCGACGAGAAAAATTTTCGACATACGTACGGAAACGTCACAAACGAAGTCCGTGTACTCGCCAATTGTCAGCAAACTCAAGTTCTGTAACTGCAGCGTCATTAACGTAGCTAAACTTTCGTAAAATTTTTTCAAACTTTTCTCTTTTAATTCTCCCAATTGTCGTTTTTCGATGGCCTGAAATCGATACCGAAATAAATTATATTATTTAGAGCCAATTCCGTATTCAGATACGACGGGTTATTTGTCCCTGTTTTCGCGATAAGAGAAACCAAACACTCGACGCGAATTTGGCAGTCGCGTGTATACCCCCACCTACTGGAACCATCAAACGAACCTTAGTCCTCAACGAAAACTGGGCCGCATGTGGGATTGACGGGCAAGTGTGGTAGACTACCTATAGCTACCGGCAGTCTATAGGGTAAGGTTTCCAAAATCGTACCTTTTCCTAAATCATGCGACCGCTGATATTTAATAAATGGGAGAGTCAATTACTGATCCATGCGATGAATTATGAAACTAAGTACAAATAACCACGATGGAACCAAAAATTTTATCCATACACTCATTTTCCTCTTCTTCGCAAGCTTAAGAAAAAAAGCATACTCGAAGACAAATAATTTACACATATCGTTTCAATAAGCTTGGGTTTGAAAAAAATGTTTCAGCTCTCAAAATTGTTTGCCTAAATCGTACCATCCGGAGTTTGTTGATAAAGTTAGCTGTAATTTCGACAATATTTGAGGGAGGGTGGTACAAATGAAAACATAACAGAAGTAAGAATATAAAAATCGTAAAATGTATTCTTAGGGATTCTAAAAATATTGTTTTTGTCATTACGTGCAGCTAAAGTGAAAAGTGTTACGATTTTGGCAACCTTAACCTAGTAACTATATTGCGTGGTGTCTGAAGTTGATAAGAAAATTAGACGACAAGAATTGTATAATTCTGTGGTCATCATCACCGGCTCCAAACATATTTCCGTGCGAGGACGTAATAATATCTATAGTACGCATAAAAGGGTTTGAAGACCAAAAGGTTTAGATAGTAGGAGACCAAACATTTCCAAAAATGGTAATATCTAATATTATACGATCTGAAAGATAAATTTCGCTTAATAGAGTCAAAAAAATAATAAACCAACCAAAATGAAGAGACGATAAAAAGTAATAATGCGACGCAATTTAACCACTCAATTAAATGAGAACAGTCTCTCTTCGAGGGTTAACATGTTGGCAACCAAGGACAGAATGTGGGAATGTAGGAACACACGAACATACCTGTATATAATAAAAGAAAACACATCGAAATAATGTAACGTGACGAGCGTTATTACTTCAAAAAAGCTTGCAATCTGCAACGGACTCGAAGGAGGAGATGAAGTGAGGAAGTGAGAAAAGTGACGCAATTGACGTTAATTTTACTATAGGTACCTCCTATGTCGGTAAAAACTAATATTGAATTTCTTTTGGTTGGCAAAATTTTTACCTACTATATTCAAATTATTTTACTCGACACTTCGGTTACACAAACCATAAACCAGATGTATGCGTCAGTGACTAGAAAAGACAGACAAACTTAATCGTACTAGAGATTTGGAATCAAGAATGTAGGTCGATATAACAACTATTTTTCCAAATTGGTATATTAATGCTCGTACTTTCTACGCCTACGAATAATCTTCTCGATTGTAATAGAGAGGAGCTGTGTATCGAAGTTGGCAACCAGTAGTAATTAGAATATTAGTCGGATTCAAAAAAAGAATGCCTCTAAAAAGTGTAAAACCCTCTTGGCACTTTGCAATAATGCTTACTATAGGTACCTTCCCAATTAATGTCGTCATTTGTTGTAATATTTCAACGTTCTTCCTCTAAAACTTTAGAAACTTTAAAATGTCGACAACCTAAGAGTTCACCTCGAAGAATATAAAATTTAAAAAATGCTATACGTATAACTTTAAATAACGTTGCCAGTTCGACAGAGTTTGAAAAACCAAATGAAATTCACTTCGCTAAACGTATAATTGAGTAGGTACTATCGAACATTTGTACCAATGTAAAAGAATAATAAAATTGTCGTCACGAAGACATTTAAATGAAAGACTACAAACGAAGGACGTGACTAGATTTAATCTCGTACAAAACCGGCGAGAGTTGTTCGTTGTATCAGCATTGCTTTTGAAGTGCAGAAGCTGCGGTCAAATGGATTCATTGGGACGACTGCGACAACAAAAGATCGCCGCCTTACAAAATAAAAATACAAAGACTATAGAAGATAAAATGGAGTTCGTTGCCAACACGTAGAAAATAAGAAAGATAAATAAAAGAATACGGAATAAAGTGAAAATAATATAAAAGAAAATAAGGAAAAGTAACGCGTTGATTATAGCTATCTGTGGTTTGTCGGTGCTCTTCATAGGTACTACAAAATGTAGGATTCAGATCCTTCCTTTTTCTATTTTCTGGTAATGGTGTGGAGTGTTCTCGAATATTCTCTCGTTTTCCAAATTGAGGACTTCACCGCGTTGAATTCGGAATCACAGGAGATTATTGACAACAAACAAACAAAAGCAAAAGAAATAGTGTTTCGGACTGGTTGGTTGGCTGGAGTAATTAAGAATGATAAAATAGTTTATCTGACAATACAGTGTACCAACATGTTTGAAATTGGAAATTTTACTTAAATTTCCAAAGACATCTCAATTGATATATATGTGAAAGCGGCAGCACTAGCATGCGCAGACCTCCAAAGTTATGGGTGCCGGAGAAAGTGTGGTAAAATTTTTTCTACCCTCACCCAATTATTTCCTCATCCGATTTTTACTCCTTCGAGAGTAGCGTATGAAACTTACGTCAGAGACTATTCTAAACACCGACGGAATCCACTTGTGAAATATTACATTGGCGCACAACTCCATCTGCGAGGCGAACCATTCGATCAGCGAATTCAAATCCAACGCCTCCGACGAATACAGCTGCTGCACGTTCGCAATCCGCAACCCGCTGCAGACGAAAAATCTTATAGGTACCGCAGCGCGGAGTGTTAAAATAGGTGCCTGCGATTTTATAGTGGAGGGGGCGTGCGAAACGAAAACCGGCACCACTTTCACCGTCAAAATATCCGCCATTAAGGTACGGCGCCCACAACTTGGAAATGCGTGTTGACTGCGATTTCTAAACTAACAATTAGGTAGGTCTACCTACGTTTATTCGTACCCCCATACCTAGGCATACCTAGGCATATCTAGGCATACCTAGGCATACCTAGGCATACCTAGCCATACCTAGGCATACCTAGGTAGGTAATTGAGTAATTTGTAAAAAAACGATATGCGATTATTGCGGACGGGCCCGACTGAGGGGCGAGAAAATTCGAATTCGGTACCTAGCGAAGCGGGGGAGGGGAGGAGGGCGCGGCAGACAGTTTCGAAAGTGGTGCCGTTTTTGGTTGCGGCGTTTAGGTGAACGGCCGTCCTCCGTTATACTTATTCAACACCAGCTGTACCAAATACAAATTAGGTAACACCTGTAGACACTATACGTACGCATCTGTACGTGCGCAGTGTTTAGACCCGAATAGAATGTCCGTATATTTTGGAAGGGTTCTCGAAACAACGAGCGGACTGAGCGGACTGAGCGGACTGCCCGCTTGGCAATCGGAATTCGCCCGCAATGGGTGGTCGACAGAATTGAAAATTCTAACGTAGCGAACTCCGCTAAAAATGCGACTTTTCAAAATTTGCAATCGTATGAGATATACTTCGTATCAATAGCTGTACCAAATTATGCGACTATAGCTTGAAAATGACTCCTTCTGGAGCCATTAATCTGCCAAAAACGCAAACAAGTACCGTAAAGTTTATCTGCACCAAAATTGGTAAGCAACGTCGTTGACGTAAATTATACGGCGTATACCAAATTTCAGGGCTATCGATTGAAAATTGTGACTTATACGCTGTTCAATAAAAAATGCGTATAAACTGACCTACCGGACGGACTATGCGCCCGATCCGGACCAAAAAATAATAGGGTTCTTCTTCGGGTAGATACAAATCTGTGTTTAAAATTTCGAAATAATCCGATAGAAATTACGCCTGGAAATGGACTCGATGCCGAGAGGGGTACATAAAAAAAAAATAAATTTTCAAAAATAGCGCTAAAATGGTCAGAAAATCACGAAAAGAAAAACGTACCCACTCTCACCCTTCGGTTACGAACCCTCGAGCGGTTTTAATAAGTAGATTTTTTTCAGAATTATACTCAAAAACTACGAGTACTTTAATGGTGTTTCTGTCTCGGTGGTGAGGAGCCGTAGATTTTGGCACTCACGAAGAAGGTGCCGAAAATCAAAACAGGTTGATAACTGTCGCCACAAACGAACATTATTTTCCGTTTTTGGTATCGTTGATTTTTTTTTTTTTTTGAGCTAAAGAAAAAAAATATGGCACCACGAGGGCAACTTCGATATTTCGTTTTTAATAGGTTTTCGATTGAACCTATTTATAGGGCTACTCCCGATAGAGGGGTATAGTAGAAATTTGATTTGTTTTTTTGGAATTTTTCCAATGATTTTCCAAGGAAGGAAAAATACCTGCTAGCCGAAATTTCTCACCGTTGAACAGATTGTGGGGACATTACTCGTATGAGGTTCTAGGGGCTCGCACCCCTCGACGACAGTTGCCGCCCAAAGGCTGGCAATAATCGTCTCTATGACGTTAAACCAAATTACACTGGTGCGTTTGTATGTTCATACCTGTACGTACGTACAGGTAAGATACATCGTACGAGTCGAGATCAATTACCTGATAACGATCTCGGTAATGTCACGACTCGGTACCAAACGCACTGCGTCGTTTCTTATCATCTCGACGGAGACAAGAAACGACGTAACGCATGACATAATTACGTATACATACGTATGCATGTGTGTCTGTGTGCGTGTGCCAAATCCGGTATATAAACTCTCAGAACCGGCTCAAAAATCGCCAGTGTTCGCCGAGGATTTGGCTCTCCCATACTTAATCGTATGAAGTGGCAGAACACGCAAATACTGTTGAAGACCTTCTAGTGTGAATATCTCTCACGACAAGGTATTCCATACAGATCTTTAGGTGAATATTGTTCGTAGGTCTTTAAAAATGTTCGCAAGTCGAGCCAAGTCGAGCCCACGTTGCTCCAAAGAAATGAGTCCTTTCGCGAATATCGCTTAAAAGATCGAATGGAGGAAGAGGAGCTTTAGAACTCGTCGCACTAAAAATTACAATAGGTACCTAACGTATATCAAATAAATCGATAGCTAGGCATCCAGTAATAACCAAAATCGTACGAAAAGACTATCTCGTGTGAAAATTTCACGCCCATTTGTTTGCGAATGAATCGCAAAACCGCGAACCCAAAATTTTAATTGCACTGCCCCGCAGAAAAACGCGCGCGAATTTCGTTTTCGTGACTCAAACGGTTGCCATCGTTATTTCAAATCGTAGTTTATAGCTTTTCTGGCTTGGAATTTAACCAGAAGTGGAATTGCGAGAGTTTCGAGTTCGAAGCTACGGCCAATTACAGTCGTGCAGTTGCGGGTAGAAAGGGCTATTTGCGGTGCAATTTCATTCTTCACAAAAATTCAAATATCTACCTAAATGTTTGAAGACATTCGCCGTTGGAGAGTTTTGCTTGAAACGAGGAAATAACTGGGTACCTACCTACCTACCTACCTACCTATGGTTGCAAATGAACGGTCTTCCCGCTCATAAGAATCGGCTGTTTCGCAAATCATCAGAAGAACGCGTTCTTCCAACAGAATTTGTTACAGCCCGCACCTATCCACCTATCCGGTGACAAAATTATAATCTCCGAGGTCAACGCAATTGGCTCCGCCCGGTTGACATTTTTTTTGCCTTTTATTTTTTCGGTTTGGCGAGGATCGAGGAACATCCGAATGGAGATTCGCATTTTGAAACGATTATCGTACCCAGGTAGGTATAGGCCTACTACAATAATTATGGAACAATCGACGAACCGTGGAACGGTATTTAGCCGTAATGGTGGGGTAAAATTATTTCGCTCGGCATTTAGGTCGAGTCGAGTTTAGGCGCGTGAACATTACCTATCTACTATCTACCTGATTTAGGTGGCTCCTCAACTTCGGTTTGTGAGAATAACTACGACGAATGTTTTATACGCTGTTGATGAGAAAATGTAATTTGTTTTTAACGCTAAACTAAACTCGTTCATTCTCATTCATTGTCGGGCTCTCCTCGAACAGCTGGTGTCCTATCCGTTAGCAACGTTTCGCTATTTTCCTCAATATCGACGACTCGTTTTTGAAATTATCGCCGTTGAATTTCGAGTCAAATTTCGAGTCAAATTTCGAGTCAAATTTCGAGTCGAGTCAAAAAAGCGGCAAACCGTGAGTCGGTACGTACTTACGGTACTTCTTAAGTTATAAAAACGCAAGTCGATGCCAAATGAAGACGAGCTGTACGTACGTACCTATAAACCTACCTACGTAGGTGGGTACGTACGTACACGTGATAGCACACAAACGATAGCTTAACGATAGTACCCGCATAATTATGTAGGTAATACAGTCGAGCTGCTGTTACCGTGTCTAACGGTAAACTGTTTTAACCTCTTTTTTGTTGACCCACACGAAACCCGAAACCCAGCAAAAAAAAAGAAAAAGAAAAAACAGTGCCTAAGACGAAGATAGACTTATATTCGTCGCGCATTCACACCTCGCCAACCCGCAGTCCTCAGCCGACGAAAATAGAGTGAGGCAGAACACTTCCATTTCGGTTCTCTTTTCTACTCGTTTTCGTTCCGTTCCGTTCCTTTTTTGTTTTCACAAGCGGAGGAAGGTGGTAACTTTGCTGCCAGGGGCGCTGCGGACCTGCTCGATGGCAATAAACCTTCCTTCAATTAACCCAATTTTTTTGGGAAAATCATTCGCCAAATCGTCCGGTAGTTTTGCAGTGGCGGTGTTTTTTCAACAGCTTTTAGCCTTTGGTATTCGATAATATAGATAATAGGTAGGAGGTACGCAGGTACCTTATATACCACCTACCTATACGCACCTATAATACTATATAAATAGAAGAAAAATTAGGTCAAAATGAGAAAATTGCCCCGGACCTTTTTATGCTGCGGCGAACGTGTTAATTTTCACCATCGATCCCCACCCCCAAAGGCCTTCGTACGTTGTCGATTCTAACACCCGGTTTGAAACGAAACTGGGTGAAAAGAAAATCAGTTTTACGCGTTGCAACTTCGAACGAACGGTCGCTTTTCTCGTAAAGTGGGGTCAGGTACCGAGAGTACGGCCACCGGGGCGGCTTTTTCAATAATTGGAAACAATCCGCGAGTGGTACCGCAGGATGAACGGTGCGACAAATAAATAAACAAACTGCTTCGTTAGGTGAGTATTTCGATGCGCGAAAAGGAGAGCGGACGCGCGGCGCGGTACCTACCCGTACTGAATGGTCCACAAGTGACTAATTCTCGCGATGGTGGGGTGAATTTTGAACAGATTTCTTTCGATTCTCAGTCTCGTCCGTCGGAACATTTCCTTTCTCGCCTTCAAGTGGCGCAAATCGTCGAGAGAAAGTCGACGCGGACGATTCGACTCGCGCACGTAATCTTGCAACGTGAAGTCGATTATCGACTTTTTGACGCTGAAAAAGAACTCCTCCTGCGACAAGTCGATGCTCGACATGAAGAAAATTCGCGACATACGTACCCGACGCGAAGTGCAGCGCTCGCCCGCGGTTCCGTTGCGGCGGGTCAGTTCATCGTAGCAGACGTGCCCGCCGCACTGGCCAGGTAAAATAGGCGAGTTGAGTAGGTAAATGCACTTTGTCACTGGTCTGGTCGCCAAAGCTGCTGCAACCGAAAACGATTTGCAGCTTTTTCGACGTCCACAGGTGCGCCCCCATAGTCGTTTCGACGAATGTAGAAAGCGGGCTGCGACCTCCGCACCGCGGCTACCAACTGAGCTGTCGCTCAACTTTGCTGTTGGCGTTCGCGTTCGCCTTTCGGCGGTCGAACGCAACCGTAACCGCGGTGCCGGCGGTCGGCAGGCAGCCTACGGGTGTACCCGCGAGAAACAGGCAGCTAACGGATAGGTAGGCGCCAGGCGCACCCGGATGCGCGCCGAACCAATTTTTCAGTTGCGCGAATACGGCCACACTTAATTCGGCGGTTAGTCTGGACGCAGGCGTGGCCTGCCAGGGGACGAAATGGTGGGATGGCTGGTGGCTACAACAGCCGCCACCCATATTAATGTGGCGAAGAACTGACCGACCGGTTGCGGGCTGCGGGCTGCGGGCTGCGAGCTGCGCTCGTCGAAGACGTACTCGAACTTGGCGCAGCAACGTGCGCAGAGTGCTCCTGCGTCTGAGGGTGGAGGGTAGGCGCGACACAATGCTGCTGATCCACGACTCGTCCATCGGCGCCACATTCACGATGTCGACCCCCTCGTCGATGTAATGGTGGTACCTGAGGAACGTTCGTTCGTCGTCGTCGTCGTCGTCGTCGTCGTCGTCGCGGCCGCTGCTCGCGTTGGCCAGCGACAGCAACGATTTACGCAACTCGACGGCGGCGCCTGGTCGCCGCTGGCTGCTCGTCGCCTGCGCCACAACAGCAACTCGAATAGAGCTATAATATGGCTAACGAAGGATAGAGGTGCGCATGCGGGTAGCTACCAGCCAGCTGCCGAAGGGCGGGCAGGTAGGAGCGGGTGCCTGCGCCGCGTTCCACATTTGCCTAGCTACGCGTAGCTGCTAACGAGCGACTGCATGGTAGGTACCTACGTATAGTGAAATAATTACTTTGGTCGTTTCGACGGCGCGGGTCCGCTGACGCGTGCCCTTCCGCAGCGCCGATGGATGCCGCAGGTGGGCTGGAAAACGAAAAGATTCGGGTGCTATAAGGGCTGCGGCGGCGGCGGCGGCCGTGCAGCCCTCGCTCCGTGAATCGCATCCGCCTTCTTCTTCGGCCAACGATTGGCCGGCAGCTTTTCGTTTTCTCGACCGATGTCCACGCATTTTATGACTTTGTTCGAATCATACGGCTGGAAAAGGACGAAGTAAACGGCGAGCGGCGCCACCCACGCGAATCCTTACACCGACGTTCGATAATAATTACGAGCCAGGAGGCGCGCAGTTGGGTCGCCGCCACCGCCGCCGCCCCCGTCGCCACCGCGCGTTGTTACGGTTCTGCGTTATGGTAACGGCGTAACGGCGTAACCGCGTAACCGCGTAACCGAGTAAACATATCCGCGCATCCGCGCATCCGCGCATCCGCGCATCCACGAGACGACATCCCCGCCAAAGGCCGCTCAAATGCAGTGTAGGCGACTTACGTACACCGCCGCGCACCACACACGGCAACCACAATTTGCCTACTCGCACGCCTTGTCTTCTTGCCGACCGCACAGCCCGAATACACCGAAAACCGTAGCCACGCGGCACAGCTCTTTTAAAATTAAGTCGCCGGATGAATAGATCGAAGGATCGCGATCTTAGATCGTTAGAAGATTGCTTCGAAAAAATGGCCTAATTTTCACATCTTACGATTTTGCCATTTTTCAGATATTTTAGATCTTTAAATTTTCAAATCAGATCGTTTGATACAGGTAATTTGAGTCGAGTAACTCGAATCAGATAATCAAATCGTATAATAATGAAAATAAATTAATAGACGACTCGAACTTAGGCCTGTCATCGTTCTACTTTTAATTTTGTCATCCTGTTTTTTTATTCTTCAATTGTTTTACGTTGTGGAAATAGGCGATGGTAATTATAATGGAAATCGAGAACAATTAATTTGACTAATCGGTAAACGATGTAGGTAATTTTGATAATTAGACGATCGCGATCTACATCGCCTTGATTATGAAACCAAGTAAAGCTATTAGCTATTCCGCCACTTTCGAGTCAGTCCCACTATTCAGTCGGCGCATTTATCTTGTCCGAGCGGAATACCTAGCACCTCAAGGTGTGGGCCTGGTGTCTACACAACGTGGCGAATAAAACGAACCTCGTACTCGGTCCGATGCGAGACATCAGCGGATCAACGAGCGTAATAAAATAGTAGCTACTATAATCGGGAATGCATTCGAAGTACCTGCAACACCG
Organism: Ericerus pela; assembly: GCA_011428145.1. Lineage (NCBI taxonomy): Eukaryota > Metazoa > Arthropoda > Insecta > Hemiptera > Coccidae > Ericerus > Ericerus pela. The sequence goes on along the minus strand of WOFM01000206.1, from coordinate 231,054 downwards.
GGGTAGCAAACGAAACACTACAACTATTCAAAATGGACTGGTTGTTTTATCCGGATAATCACCCAAGTTGTTCGGAATGAGTTTGTTGCTTCACCTAGATCGAGTAGCTAACTTTTATCCTAGTAGGTAAATAGGTAGTTGGTGAAAAGTTACCCTAACAATTTTCATCGGTTGATGTGGTTTATTTTGATAACGATGTGAAATACCTATTTGATAACAACATCTATCGTGTTTTAATTATTTACCCTGAAATTTGGAGAAATGGTTTATTTTGAATTGGCTAAACTTGAAATTTCAACTCTATCCTTACAACCATAGTCGTATTGGTTGTTCATTCTGAACATGCCCCTATTTACATTAAGAAGTGCGTGACATCAGAATCATCTGTAGATTTGATGGTCGGTTGGGGAGACAGGAAAAGCTATAGATGCACGCTGTTATACGACGATAAGCATAATTTTGCATGGCAAACGAACATCGCGTTTCAAGCAGATAACTGTGGACGTGATTCGTGACATTATGCGCTTCTTATTGCTAGAATGAACCGAGTTCAGAGGCACAACACGATGTTTTACACGATGTTTTACACGATATTCAGTGAGGCCAACCACCCCACTACATTAAACCTACACTAATCATCAAAAAAGCATAGGAAATACGCGTTTTTATTGGAATTTTTGACTATAATTCTCTTATTTAATGAGATAGCTACTTTTTCGCAGGGATTGAGAAATAGAAATGGAAACAAAATGTTTTGGAAATGGAAACCATTTTTTTTTTCGTTAGAAACCAAAATTAACAGGAAAACAAAAATTTTGAAATAAAAACCAAGTTGGATACAACATTGTTCCGTCCCAGTTTTGCAGCCGATTCAGTTCGTCTACAAAAACGTGTCGAACAAATTCTAATTCTCGGAATAATAGCTGTCTATATTTTGCCTAGCTTCCCACAGACGAACACCACCAGATATGCTGACAATATAGTGTCATCATATTTGGCGGATGTTCCTTGTCACGCCACCTTTTTGGTCGGCCATCTTTTTGATTGAAACAAAGGAAACAAAAGAGATATCATATCTTCATTTCCAAGACATGGTCATTCCTGATCTAGAAGTCGAGTAGAAACGTTAAGGTCCATACTCGATGTTATGGATATCAGGCATCACTAGTCTTAAGAAATAGTAATAAGTATAATTCTAAAGTGTTTGTAATAATTGAAGTGAAATATTAATAAAAGATAATGTTCAGAAATTATCTTATTTGTTGAGGTAATTTAAAAGTATTGAATTACTCTCGCAACAAACATTTCCATCTAAAAAAAATTTTTATTGACTTAAAATTTTCCAAATGTTGTTCAAATATTAATATATCGATATAATTTCAATATTTCTCCAAAATTATCAATATTTTTCAAAAAGTATCTATATTTTTAATATTTTTTTAAATCTTCTCCCCCAGATCCAAAATTAATCTAGGTAGGTGTTCTTGAAAATTCTGGCATTCTATTATAGTGCTATGAAAGATCTGTTATAAACTCTGTTAGCATTCTATTATGATGCTATGAAATTGGTGTTCTTGAAATTTTTATAGCACCCTGTTATTCTGCTCTTATCAGCTCTCATCATTGATGAATTATTTCAGGTCATTTTAAGTATTTTTAAGAATAATTCAGGGAAGAATGATTAGATCTTCACGAAGTCCTGTCTACATTATACTCAAACATTGATGAACATCTCCTGAAAATTTCACTGTCGAATAATACTTTGTTTGGGAGAAAATGTGTTTACAAAAAGTTGTAGGTATAATCAAAATAATCAAAAATTACCAAAATCATAGTAATCAAAATACTTATCATCAAAATCAAAATTCATACAGCCAATATCCAAATCAACAGCCAAGCCCAACAAATGATAATCAAAACCAAAATTTACGATGTTTTCTCTACAACAGATCAGGTCACATAAAATCAAATTGTCCTGAAAATAAACACGACGATAATTATTTATCAAATAACAGTAATTATAGTAATAATAACCTTAACGCTAACAACAAGACCAACATTAATAATCAAAATGTCAATAACAGTAAAAAATCTCAAAAACTACAAGAACCCCCAATTAGAATAAGTTTTATAGTTAAAAAATTTATAAATGACAATAGATGGTCAGTAAAAACATTGACTGAAAAAAAACAACAAAACCCTAATTATATAAATTTAACTAAAAGTATGTTATTAGATGGAGGATCAGAAGTTCATTCAACTCAGATATAACAAAATTAAAAAATATTCAAAAATTTGTTCAACCTGTAAAATTAATGTGTACCCTAAAAGGAGCCTTTCTATATGCCACACACAAAGGCACAATGACAATCTTCATTGAAAATTCAAATAAACAACAACAAATTATTAATTTATTAGATGTTCATTTTGTACAAGATATAAACTACGATATAGTATCAGGTATTCGAGTAACAGAAGCAGGTATACGAAATATGGACCAAAGCAAAGACACATCCAACATTTATGAAAAAAATAAGATAATAATTTCAACAGTCAAAAATGACGGAGTTTTTGTAATAAAATATGAATTAATAGAAGATGAAAAACAGAAAATATGTATGCGAGTAACTCAAGATGAAGAATGGAAACATTGTGAAGTAAAATTAGAAATTAAAGAAGGAATAGAACAAAGTCAAAAAACACAATACACTTAATGGAATGATTTTGAGACTGAAAAAGATCAAGATACGCAAAATACAAATTGGAATGAATATGATATATCACTTGAGATAGAAAATGATGATCAACATTCATCTCAGAGGGTTGAAAATTTACAAATTTATGAAAATGAAAATGAAAATGAAAATATAGATCAATTTTTAGAAAAAAATAATAATGATCAAGTATTAGATAATCTTGAAGATGTAATCGTGGTCATATATAAAACATAAATAATAATAACACTGAAGAATATAAAGATGATGTGCAGGCTTTAGATTTTGACCATAAAAAGAGACGCGTAAAACATAAGTAGGTTTATTAGAGAACAGTCTGAAAGAGACTGATGATAATTGAGTAATGAACGTTCGTCGAGCCTAGTCGAGCAGGTCACGTAATGTCTGGTAAAAGAGAGGCTCGAACGAACACCATGATAAGGTAACACGAAAACGTAAAAATGTTTAAAAGTACAATACTATAAGTCCGCTACAATGATAACTCACAATTTCTTAATGATAGTAATAATGATCAAAATAAAGTAGACAAAAACTCAGAAATAAATAACCAAATTAACTTTTATGATCAAAATTCCCAACCAGAAAATCAAATCATAAATAATAATACTGATAATCAAAACAAAATAATATATTACACAAATACTACTGTTGAAAAACAAAAATTATTATGGCATAAAAGGATGGGACACATAAATGGAAAATATTTAAAATTATTGCAAAAGTTATCAACGGGATAATTTCATTAATTGTGAAACATGTCAAACTGCGAATAATGACAAACTAAGTCATAATACTTTTCGAACAAAACCTTATAGGAAATTCCAATTAATTTCTTTGGATGTAATGTGACCCTTTTCGCCATTAATTCAAAATCAAAAATATCTATTAACATTTATTGATCATTTTTCAAAATTTATGTTTGTTTTACCAATAATCTCTCATAATGATGTATTTAATAATTTCAAAATAATAGTTGACTCCATGAAAAATAAATTTCCTAATACACCAATAAGAATTCATATCTTTTCATATTCCAAATTCTTTCTTTCTAAAATTTATTAAACTTGAAATAATTGATTACAAGGCAACATGAAACAAAAAAAATTGAAAGTTTCAATTAACAAAAGTGAATTTATATGGAACTTAATACATAAAAAATTCAAAATTACCTGAAAATTAATACCATGCAGTTCTTACAATCCTCTTCTTCCTGATATCACAGAATTTCTATCTGAAAGCAAAATAAAATTAATATTAAGAATTATACATCGACCATAACAAAAATATCGAAATAAATAAACCAGTAGGTACTTACCATTTTTGCGATGTATTCAAATTATTCATAATTATAAACCATTCTGATCTTTAATTAATAAAACCACATTGACAAATTTCTTAGTGATATCACAGTCACATTTACAATATTGTTTTTTATTTTTTATTTTTTATTTTTTATTTTTGTTACAAATGTTTTTTAGCTTCAACTTTTTTTGAACATATTCTTTTCATGCTACCAAATCTTACAAATTACATATATTGTACACCAATGTTCTTTAAAAATGTGAATTTTTTAATGTAATTTTTTTTAAATCCTTGAATGTTTTTTAATTGTTATTGTGAGAAAAACGGTGGAATTCTCAACGGATCACCATACACGAACTACGACGATGAAGAACTTAAAACGACGAATTGAAGAAACGATGACTAGATGCACACATTACGACATATAAAAGAGAAGACTAGACACTTTGAATGTTTCACGAATTTTTATTTGAACACCATGATGACATACATGTTATTTCATCGACGAGTGATGAGCGACAAGAAGGCACAAAAACATATAATCACAGCTGAGTTACAAAACACAAATATCACAGATAAAACAACAACAACAGAAACAGTGTTGCCACAGCATGTGATGTGCGAGAATAAGTGGCTATCGAATATTATAATTTGCCATTATTCTCACACGCCTCCTCAAATTATATATATTCGATTTAAGATTTTTTTTAAGAAAAAAGGTAACAATAAAAATAACGTTATTAATCTAATACTGTCATTTCGATACATAATGACAAAAAGTCAACAAACGATTAAAAATAAACATGTGGTCACAAGACAACAACATTAACACACAAACAAAAATGGTATACATAAACAAAAAGTTACGTTAAATTTAACAGTCTACAAAATTCGGTAAATTTGGGCCTCGGGCAGCCCTTCGTGAACATATCAGCCAATTGTCGCGAGGTTGGCACATATAAGTATCTAAATTCTACATCTACATGACTGCATACAAAACGGTACTTTACGTCTATATGTTTTGACCTACGGGTATTCCACTTGCCGGAGTGCAACAGAGACAGACAGCTCTGATTATCCTCATAGATTACAGCCCTATCAGCAAGTTGGATGCAAAAATCACCTAGTAGATATTTTAGCCATATAGACTCAGTGGTAGCATCGCATATTGCGATCAATTCACTCTCTGTACTAGATAAAGCCACTGTTGGCTGCTTCTTGCTTGACCAGGACACCAGTGACCCGTAGACAAAGGCACAGTATCCAGTAACCGACCGTCTTGTAGTAACACAGTTGCCCCAATCGGCATCGGAATATGTTTCCAATATACTGCCGTTACTCTTATTATCATGTAGAAAAAATAATTTTTTGTCCTTGGTGGTTATCAGATATTTCAGAACTCGCAAAAGATACTTGTAATGCTCATTCGTGGCACAGCTGGAGAATTGGCTGAAGTACGATATTGCAAAGCAAATATCGGGCCGTGATCCTAACATTAAGTACATTAAACATCCCACGAGCTGTTGATACCGGTTATTTAAAACACTATCACACGCATTGAGATCCCTGTCCAGTTGGAGTCCGGGGTCAATGGGTGTGAAGGTTGGTGAACAATTTTCAACACCAAAACGTCTAGCAACAGACTCGATGAGAGCCCTCTGCTCAATCTCCAGTATGGCCTTTTCCCGATTGTAGCTAATATTCAGACCCAAATATTTTTTGACCTCTCCAAGATCCTTACATTTAAAACGTTTATTTATTTCATTTTTAAAGAAAGCAATTTTTGCCTTATTATTGGAGCTAATGAGGACGTCGTCAACGTATGTGAGCAAGTAGACGACCGTATTGTCTGTCCTACTTTTATAAATATACAAGCAGTCATCAGCCTTACTCTGCTCAAAACCGAGAGCAACCAGAAACTCGTTAAACAACGTATTCCAAACTTTAGGCGACTGCTTCAGACCATATATAGATTTATTCAACTTCAAGACATTATTTTTCTATCTATTTTTGTTTCAATTCCCTCAGGTATTTCGAGGTACACGTCTTCAGACAGAATTCCATTTAAAAAGGCACTACAAATATCTACTTGTTCTATATAAAATTTCATTTTATTACTGATAGCCAAGAGAGTCCTCACAGTCGAAAGCTTTGCCACCGGCGCGTAAACTTCATTAAAGTTGAAGCCTTTCTTCTGTTGACATCCTCTGGCAACCAGTCTTGCCTTATAGAGTACCTCATTATTCATATCGTATTTTTTATTAAATACCCAACGACATGTGATGGTAGGAGCGTCCCTTGGACGTTTGGTCACCCACCAGGTCTGATTTGAATTCAGGGCACTGATCTCCGAAGAAATAGCCTCCCTCCACATCAGACCGTCCGGTGCACCATTCGCCTCCTCAAACGTCAAGGGGATGCCGTCCTCCGCTAGGTAAATATTTCCTGCAGTCCCATCACATTCAGCCGTTGCACCTGACAGACAATCCAAATTCACGTCACCATCAACTTCAATGTTCTCAAGATTCGATTCGGTGACCTCTACAAAAATACCATCGTTATTATTATATCTACTAGAGTCCTTGGCACCTATTTTACTTTCAAAAAACTCGACATCACGTGACAAACGTACCTCCTTAGTAGTCACATTGAGAAGTCTGTAGCCGCAGGGAGAATAACCGACCATTACAAGTTTCTCGCTTTTATTTTTAAATTTATTTGAGTCATGTTTGAAAGACAGCATATAAGCGTCACATCCAAACGTCCGTAATTTATTATAGTCAAACTGTTCATTAAACCATCTTTCATAAGGGACAAAATCTTTATTTGTGGGGCAACGGTTCACAATATATACAGAGCACAATATGGCTTCTGTCCAATATATCTTTTCAAGACCGCTCTCGAACAACAATGTCCTTGCCCTTTCACACAGTGTCCTGTTCATCCTCTCAGCCTTTCCATTTTGCTGAGGGCAGCCACCAACAGTGGGTTCGACAACAATCCCTTTTTCGTTACAGTATGATTGAAAATTTATGTTTAAGTATTCTGTGCCTCGATCGCACCTGAGTCTTTTAACATTGTAGCCGAATTTATTTGCTACCATCTCATGATAAATTTTAAATTTCGAAAAGGCTTCTGTCTTACTCGTCAATAGGTACACACAGCAAAAATTTGAGTAGTCATCGATAAAGGTCATAAAATACTTCACTCCATTATATGACGGAGGATTTATCGGGCCACACAGATCGGTATGTATCAGTTCTAAAGGCCTACTTGTTTTTCGTTCGTGCCTCAGGAACGGTTTCCGTTTCTGTTTGCCCATAACACAGGGCTCACACAGCAATCTGCGGTTAGTGTCAACATTTGGTATCAAACCCCTAGTTGACAATAACCTAACATCGTTTACATTCAAATGGGCAAGTCGACGGTGCCACACAGTCAGTGGGCTAGGTTCATCTTCAGACATCAGATTGCACGAGTGATTTGGTATTTTCAAAAAATCAATCGTGTACAAATCCGAGTCAACGCTCACACCAGTGGTCACGATTTTACCACTGCAGCGTTGGATGACCTCAACAGACTCCTCTCGAAACAGAGTGTCGAAACCCGACTTGCTCATGCGCTTAACGGACAGCAGATTCTGTGGCAGCTCCCGAGCATACCTTACATTTTTTAATTCTATTGCGATGCCATTCAACAATTTTAATTTTACGGTACCGACTGACGTGACAGCAAGCGAGACTCCTTTCTTCGCGACACAGATACTGTAGGGTTTTATCAAATCTAAATAGTCACTGAACAGACTTATATCATTTATCAAGTGAATTGTGCATCCACTATCCACTACGAAAGTGGTACGGAGCATCGAATTTACATCATTTTTAGCATCAACGAAATCATTTATTTTATTATTATTATTATTCTGCAGTGTAAAGCTGTAACCATCTTCAGAGCGATTGTCATTTGAATTAAAATTATCATTGCACATTTGTGCTGAGTTACGATTATTATTATTGTTATTATTATTGGTACCATGGTCGTTAGTACGATTTCCATTATTATTAACGTATTACAATTATCCGTACTATTATTATTTCTATTTTTTGCATAGCAATTACGTGCTATGTGACCGATTTTGTTACAGAAATGGCATTTTATATTTGAATGCCCATTATCATTCCCAAAATTCCGACCATGTCCATTTGAATTATTATTATTATTATTGCTCTGTGCGTTTGAATTCCGGTTATTATTAAAATTATTATTACTTCCGCCTCGATTATAACCACGATTGTTTCCCCGATGTTGAGACCTACCACGACTGAAACGATTATTACTATTATTATTATTGTTATTATTACCGAAATTTCGTCCACCATTCGTTGTGTTGCCAAAAAATATGTTCTCTTCACCAGTGGCCACCACCGATGAAGGTTTCTGAAGAGTTGAATGTTGAGAATTGCTTCTCAACGTCGGTTTACTATCCAGGGACAGTTCACGTTGAAAATTATTCAACCTCATGAACACGCCATCCCAGGTTACGACTTCACTATCCTCTAACACGACTTTGATAGGACGAAACTCCGCTGGCAGCGAACGTAGCAGTACCAGTACAAATTGTTTGGTGGTAGTTAGGTCCCCCAACTCGGTCAATCGTCTACAGCGGGCACGAAAATCAAGTAAATACTTTTGTAAGTCAGAACCAGAAACATACCGTTTTGTATACAGCTCAGCTCGTAAATCCATTAGCGTCCTGTCATTTCCGCTATCAATGAGATTCGTCAGCGCGTTGAACATCTCCTTCGCGGTTGTGTAGGTCTGGATGATTTCGAGGTATTCGTCCGTCACGTTGTTGGCTATCAGAAACATCGCCTTAGCATTCTCCTTTGACCATACGTCTCCCCTATTTCGAACAGTTGGCAAAGAATCAAAGATTATGTTACCCAGAGATTCCTTTGCTAACAGCAGCTCCATTCTGAATTTCCATGTCCGACCATTCTGCCCATTGAACGGCTCGATAGTATTCTGCTTTCGAATGTCCATCTCGTGATCAGGCTACGACGATCAGTTGCACCGCGAATCAGCGACTTCAGCAACCTTTCAGATACGTCGACCAACAAATAAACACGAACGAGATCCCAGGAACATCGAAAAATAAATACGAACACTTTTAACGAAAAAAGGTTACAAACAAGACATGGTACTACTTGGGAGTGATGAACAGGATTCGACAGCACAACTCTGCATACTCAGGACAATGGCGACCACGTTGACAATCAGGTATCTGGGCCCATAACCTGTGAGAAAAACGGTGGAATTCTCAACGGATCACCATACACGAACTACGACGATGAAGAACTTAAAACGACGAATTGAAGAAACGATGACTAGATGCACACATTACGACATATAAAAGAGAAGACTAGACACTTTGAATGTTTCACGAATTTTTATTTGAACACCATGATGACATACATGTTATTTCATCGACGAGTGATGAGCGACAAGAAGGCACAAAAACATATAATCACAGCTGAGTTACAAAACACAAATATCACAGATAAAACAACAACAACAGAAACAGTGTTGCCACAGCATGTGATGTGCGAGAATAAGTGGCTATCGAATATTATAATTTGCCATTATTCTCACAGTTATGTATAACTTGTTTATAAGAGTTCAGGGGGTGTTGGACACAGTCCATGTAACTCTCATAACCTCATTATATATTTGGTAACACTGATCATACATATGTACATTTATAATTCTTTACACCTTTGTATACTGTCATGAATAAGAGGGGACTCTACCTTTTCAACCCCTATGATTTTATGTAATTTGTTACTGCTTTCATTTGCTTTATTAAACTTGTCTTATTATATTATATTTTTGTGATTTATTACGCGAGAATACGATCCATGGTTCACCAATCACCTCACATATTTTAAATGGGGTGTATACGTTTAATGGAGTGGGGTAGCTGGCCTCAATGAAAATGTAAATTGTGCCACTGGTATTAATCTTCCAGGATATATATATATATATATATATGTGATGGAGAGGACATGCTGCTGTTTTACAAGGGATCGTCTGTTTTTAACATCCACATCGAGTACTTATACACAAGCATACAAATTACCCCACATCAATCGACATTGACCCATCAGAATCATTAGATTCTCCGGAATGGGTTAATTTGTATACCAGTGTTTACAAACAAACGCACGTGGTGATTTTATTCTCAAATCAGATTTTTAGAAAGCAAAACACGTGGCGTTAGCAGCGCTATCCAAAGGTGTCTCCATCATAGATGTATTCTCGGGGGTATAATAATTTATTGAGGTGAGTTCTGATCACTTCACACGGAAAAGATAAGGACGGACTTCCATCTTAGATAAAACAATTTATTAACGACGTTTGTACAACGACTGACGAGCGGAGAACATTCTCCGTCGAGCAGTGGCGGAAAGAATTTTGTGTTGGCGATTAGTGTCGCCACATGTAAAACGAATAAATGTAATATACATGTTACATACAGTGTTAGTCAATATAAGGTTATGTGTTCGTGAGGGAGTGAGGGAATTGTATCCCAACACCCCCCTGTGATTCAAAATGGACGAACGAACATATAAATAAAAATGTGTCACACAATGTATGTATTAAAAAAATAAATAAGCAATAGCAGTCAAAATTATTACATATAAATATCATATAAAAAATTGCTATAAAAATGGTAAAAAAATATTAGGTATGTCGTTGACTAGTATCATGGTGTATAATTAAAATGTGTATAAATTTATGTATCTATTATTTTATCTTATATATCGTGTAATTATTAACATGAGGTATACATTTAACCTTCTGTTATAGTGTCACGTCTTATAAATATTGTGTGATTTTGATTTAAGAATGTATATAAAAAGCAGGTCGGAGAGATCAATATCTCCTCATTGTCAGCTGTGGCGAGAAAATGTTATTATGTATATGTCCTTATAATTAGTTGTGTGGGGTTTAGATAAATATGCTATTGTTGGAATCAATTGAAATTGTTAGGGAATGCTGATGCCAGTAAGAGAGGCAGAGCAGCGACGGGGAACCTATTGAATATTGTGATGTGAATTGTGAAACAAAATATGAACCGCTTGGTTTCCGACAGGCGCTAAAAGACCGACGCCCATCCGCAGTCCAAAACCAAATATCAAAAATTTTGAGGGTTATGTCAATTAAGACTATTGGCCGAAAAGTTGACTTGTTCGGAGGATTCTCGTAACAATATTTTGGAAGGTTTTCCGATCAAGTACTTTAGTTAATATGTCAGCAACTTGATCAGGTGACCTAATATCCTTAAAACTTATTAATTTTTGTTGAAAAACTTCCAACAGTGCATAGCATTTGATCGCTAGGGACCTGCATTGTTTCTGGCCTCCCCAGATGCAATACGGGATGCCAATATGTTGTCCTCTTACACCTGCACTGGGTCAGTTATAGAGAAAACGCTTCCCATAAGTCTCCAGATCACATATATGTCGTCTAGTGCATCATTCAATGCAATGAACTCGGCTGCAGTTAACGAGGTTGCAACCGTGTTTTGCCGGTGAACAGCCCAATTTAACTAGTCTCTGTTTACAAAAATCATGAAGCCAGTTGTGGAGCACCCTTTCTCCAGGTTATTTATATTGATGGGTGAATTGTCAACGTTGGGTGCATACGACGCATCGACAAAAGCTTTAATGTGTGTTTGATCGGAGTGGAAGACCAGAGAGAAGTCCCTTGTAGGTTTAAGGTACCTAATAATACGACGAACGTAATTTTTTATTTCATTATTGGAGGATGCCTGAAAACGTGATAAGTAATTGACGGCGAAGGCAATATCCGGGCGGGTCAGTCTTGCCACATATAGCAGATTTCCAATCATAGCCCTATATTTGGTGTCGTCCATTCCATTTGTTGGCTTATTTATCTTAAGTCCAGTCTCCATGGTTGTGGAAGATGGATTACATTCCGTCATTCCAAACTTTTGGAGAATCTTATCAATATACCTATTTTGTGTGAGTATTATTTGTTTTCTAGGGATATCTCGACTTATTTCGAAACCTACGAAGAAGGTTGGGTTATATTCTATTTTTAATGTGAAATTTTTATTGAAAATATTTATTAAGTCTTGTGTCCACTCGTTGTGGTTACTAGCCAACAACGTGTCATCCACATAGACTATCAGGAGTGCCATTGCACCAATATTATCCTGTTTGATGTATAAACATCTATCTATCTTTGATTGGATGAATCCAGCTTGAATTATTGTTGAATTCAACAAGTCGTACCAACTCTTGGAAGATGTTTTCAGTCCATATATTGACTTTATTAATCTCAGGCAATTATTTTTGCCTAGTTGGCATCCCTTAGGGTTTGATATGAATATAGGATATTTTATTTGTGAGTTAAGGAAGGCTATCTTTATATCGAATTGTGTTATATTTAGTCCGTATTTATTTGTAATGGATGGTATCCATCTTATTAGCCAATATTGGATTACTAGGGCATATGTTTCAGTTAGAGAGTAGTGAGTAAGATCTTTAAAACCCCTCGCAACCAATCTAGCCTTCGGTATATGAACGTCTTGGTTGTTGGGTTTCGTGGTGAAACACCACTTCGTATCTACCAACCTCACATTTCTCTCCTTTGGGACAACTTCCCACACGCCCATATCAGATAATGACTTCAGCTCGTCCGTAATGGCTTGTTGCCATTCTTCCTTAAAAGGATTGTTTTCGATATCCTCCCATTTTTGAGGGATGTGGTCCTCAATATAATTTTTATATCTTGATTTAAATGAGTTTAAAATTACTGGGGTTTCTATTATATTATTATTGTTCTGTATTTTTTTATTATTATTATTTGTGTTGTCTATTTTTTTTATGTTTCTCGTTTCATCAAATCTGACGTTGCAAGTAACATGCGATTTGTCCATTAATGGGTCCCTTATGCAGTACCCACTGTTGGTATACCCTACAAAAATTCCTTTATCGGATCTTTGGGTTAGTTTTGGGTGTTCACTGTTGGCTCTTTTTCTTTTATTTCTCGTTGCTTGTTGCTGACGGACCTCTATGGGGATATGCCTGTGAGCAAGAGACCCAAAAACTCTCATATTAGATAAGTCCGGCTTTGTGTTGTAAAACATCTCAAAAGGGGTCTTATGGTCTTTGTTGGCCCTAGTTGGGCTTCTGTTTATAACATAAACAGCCGTCATAACAGCCAATGACCAAAAACTGAAGTCCAAATTGGAGTCAAACAACATAGCCCTTGTCCTTGCCATGATTGTTTGATTCTGCCTTTCGGCCATCGCATTCAACTCTGGTGAATACGGAACAACAGGCTCGAGGTTTACGCCGTTGTCCTCACAAAATGTCTTCATATTTGAATCAAGATATTCCCTAGCATTGTCACATCTTAAGGTGGCTATTGGGTGATCCGGGAATTTCGACTTTAATTTCATGTATAATTTTTTAAACTCCTCGAAAACCATTGATTTTTTCTCGATAGTGGAGATAAAAGTGTATTTTGTGGCATAGTCCACGAATATCAAAACATACTTTTCACCATATATGCCTGGTGAGAAGGGGCCCATTATATCTGATGAAACGAGCTCGAGTTTCCTTTCTGGCTGTGTGCGAGTTCCATTGTGTCCTAATCTCCTAGAATTAGCTTTCACACATACCTCACACAGACTGAACTCGTCATCACAAAACGTAATTCTGTTTGGTATACCTCTTGAGACCTTTGTCAAGAACTTTAAATTTTTTCCCGATAAGTGTCCCAATCTCCTATGTCATATCATTTTTTTATCTATTTTTGATGTTTCTATATTCTCATTGACTTCTTGCATATCATTTATTATGTCATTATTATCTGTTGTGTTATTATTTTTATTTATACCTACATCCTCATTCATTTCACTTCCACCTTCATTCGTTTCATTCTCTTGTGTATTATTATTACGATATTCATCATTAGGATTTATTATAATATTATTATCTTTATTGTTATTAGTTGTGTTTTTTTGTGTATTATTATTAATATTCTCTCCATTCTCTTCGTTCTCCTCCTGACTTTCCTCTATAATTTCTTCTTCTACTTCATATTCCATCCATTCATCTTGGGAATTTATATTAGGCATACATGCCAATTTATTTGATTTGTTATTATAAGGACATATTCTATTTAATTCGTCTTCATTTTCTATAATATTAACGGTGGACTCTGGTACAATTTCGTACTTCACTATGTATATGCCTCTTATTTTTGGGGCCGAAAAAATTACCTCGTCCGTTCCTCGGACGTATATGTGCGCTGCAGAGAAATTTTGGTCTATGCCAAGCGCCCTATTTTCCGTTATTTTAATCCCTGACATTAGATCTACATTTAGGGATGGTACATAATGTACGTTTTTTAATCTTATTACTTTTTGATTTCTCTCTGAATTTTCCACTCTGTTAAACATAGTACCTTTGTGTGTGGCAATTAGTAGGGTGTCTTGAATGGCACATTCCAACTCGATAGGCTTTTCTAGCATTATTGGGTTAGATAGTTTTGACAAATCTGATATTACGTGAGCAACAGCTCCACCATCTAACATTATTCTTTTAGTAAGAGGGACATAATCTGAGTCTGACTCTTGCTTCGTGTCTTTAGATGTGATCAAGTTTATTAATTTATTATTATTTGTGTTTTTGTTCGGCTCATGACCCTTATATCTGATCATCATGGACCATTGAACATAATTTTCCTTTTTATTTTTATTATTATTATGTGGATTGTTTCGTCCGTATCTTGTGTTTTGTGCAGGACCATCTAATTTATCTTGGGGTATTGCACCCTCTTTATTTGACGGACATACTTTGGCTATGTGCCCTTTGCCATGGCACTTAAAGCATACTAAAATATTCGAATTTGGCAAATTGTTTTGGTTTTGGTTATTGTTATATTTTTTATATACGTGATTACTATTATTGTTCTGAGACATTTCTGACTTTTGATTATTATTATATGTCATTTTCCCCTGATCTACATTTTGACTATGGTTTTGATTTCTATTCGTGTTATTATATCTATTGTAATTTCCTCCATATTGAAATCTCTGATTCTTATTATTTTGGTTGAAATTACGAAATTTATTATTATTATATCTTGACTTTTTCTCGTCATATAGCCTATCTGACCTTTCAATCAACATGGCAAGGAGTGTTTCAATTGTTTTTTGATCCTGACTTAAAGTATTGAACTCCAGCCTTGTCATGTCATAGTCCATGTTCAATGATATTAAAAGTTGTTCTATCTCTTCCTGTTTATCTAAAGGTTTACCATAGTCCCTTATTTTTTGGGCTGATCTCAAAAACACATCTAAATAACTCCTCATATTTCCATCACTGTTAAATTTTAATCTTTGAAAGGCCTGCTTCGCGTTAATATATGTAACTTGCGTGCAGCTTTTGTACCTTTCATCTAAGACTTTTAATATTTGGTTTATAGTTTTTAGATCTTTGACTCTTTCAATTAATTCGTTGTTTAATCCCTGATAGATTAGAGCCTTTCCCTTTTCCTGATTGCGGAAATATGCCATATGACTAGCTGAACTAGCATTGCTAGAGTCAGGGTTTAAAAAATTGTTTAACTCGAGTCCCAAAAATAGCACTTTGGTCTCACCATCGTGCATAATTGGATATAATCCCTCTGCATAGTGTTGAGACCATCGTGGTCCTCCAGGCATCATAATTCCTTCCATCGAATACCTTTTTTGTATCAAATCGTGACATTTTATTATTAACTTTGGGATATTCGGGAATTTAAATCCTACCTAAGAAACACGAGAACTTAAATCTAGAGGGTAACACGGTCTCAACCACACGATAATGCACAACACGGTCTCAACCGCTCAATAGGGAATGCAAATTAAATAAATTATAGTATAACATTCAATAATTTTAATTAATGTTTTAAAATAAATCTCACTAAATATGCTTTGCCGACGATGAGGTGATCTCTCCTCCGTTGTTTCTGCTTCTTGAGTGATCAAATTACTCTGACTTTATCGCCAAAAATGTTCAAAATCGAATTGGTTAAAGCCTTAAGTCTTGTTTCAGAACACAGATGATTCTGTTAAACACGTTAAAATATGAATTAATGTTCAGTGCAAAAATTATTCAACAAAAATATGAAAGAGATTACTGCTGAAAAGGAAATAATCTATTAGCTTTCATCAATTTGAAAAGATCTTTTATTATTTGTGAACAGGAAAAATTCTGTCACCAATGTCAATGATCATAAATGTAGGTTTTCTTTTATTGGATTCGGTGAAGCTCATCCAACAAAGATTTCCTTTTTCTACAATTTTCAACCAACAAGATAGAGTTTGAAAGGCTATTGAAACCACCTTTCAAGTTTCGACTTTGCTTGAAATTTGGTTGAGAATTTACATGAAAGTATACCAGAATTTAGCTTTGTGTTACCAAAATTTTAATTTTTTTAATTAATTTTGAGCAAAATTACACGAATTAATGATTAATTAATCTAAACTTTTTACTTATCTTTTATTTTTTCATTCACTTTTCGTAGTATTTTTGATGTTTTTCTGCTGCTTTCTTGCTCAGATGACACCAAACTTCGACGATTTTACTCTGCAACTTTTGGATTTTCGATTTTCTTACTCTGTTTTATTCTCCGGAACACAGCATGAACAATTGCCAACCATTTCTGCCAAACCATAAAATCCTCTCGTATCTTATCTGCTTTTTCCAGATTCTCGATTTCGACGTTTTCACAGGCGCCCAAGAATTTACCGTTGTTTTCATTAAATTTCACTTTCTTTATTGATTTACTTGAATTAAAACTTTTAACATTTCAGGATAGTTACTTTAATCACTGAACCAAACTTTTCGTTCACAAATTTTGCACTTTTCCTACCACTCTGCGTGGAGGTATCACACGGCACTAAGCCTTTTCACTTTGCGTGAAACACAAACTTTTAACTTTTAATTAATTACACGATTATCACATTTTAATTACCGCATTTATTTTTCTGATCCGCAGCTCTGCCTACCATATTGAGGTGAGTTCTGATCACTTCACACAGAAAAGATAAGGACGGACTTCCATCTTAGATAAAACAATTTATTAACGACGTTTGTACAACGACTGACGAGCGGAGAACATTCTCCGTCAAGCAGTGGCGGTAAGAATTTTGTGTTGGCGATCAGTGTCGCCACATGTAAAACGAATAAATGTAATATACATGTTACATACAGTGTTAGTCAATATAAGGTTATGTGTTTTTGCGGGAGTGAGGGAATCGTATCCCAACATGATTCATATGTTCGTTGATTCGAATCACGAATCACATTGTAATTTCAGAAGTGATTCGAATCACGAATCACGAATCCTTTTCAATTCATGTAATCAAATTCCGGTTTGTAGTTTTCTTTAAATAAATTGTTTGAACAGTTTTTGTCTGATGTTTATTAACTGATGTGGCTCAATATGAAATCTAAATAAGTGCGTAAAGATCATTTTCTAGTTGTGAGTATTTGTTATAAAAATCAAATTCGATTATCATGACGTCGAAAATAAAACTTTCTGAATGCGTCGATGAGACCTCTCCGCGGGTATGTTTACACTCGTCCCTTTTATTCATCCATTCGATACAACTTCTAACATTTGCAATTGTATCGCAGGCAAAACAAACTCCTTCAGATCTTTCTTCAACGACGGAAAGTATTATTAGCACTGTGGTTACTAGCCCATCAGCGGATAATAGCAGCAGCTCTGTGGCTTCTGACCCACTAAAGGAAAATAGTGTTAGCACTGTGGTTGTTGGTCCATCAACGGAAAATGGCAACAGCACGTTGGCTGCCAGTTCAACAAAGGAAAATAGTATGAGCACTGTGGTTGCTAGCCATTACAACAGTATCGAAGAGAAAGGACTAGACGTTCGCAATAAAAGTAGAATAGTCTATATGCGTAATTTCAATAATTGGATCAAGAGTATGCTAATAAGTAAGCGAATGATATGTTGTTATGTCGAATAGG
Organism: Ericerus pela; assembly: GCA_011428145.1. NCBI lineage: Eukaryota > Metazoa > Arthropoda > Insecta > Hemiptera > Coccidae > Ericerus > Ericerus pela. The sequence goes on along the minus strand of WOFM01000206.1, from coordinate 212,938 downwards.
CTTTACTTTAATTATTATAGTTTGTATATAAATTTTAGACGAATACGTTGGTATCTTCAGAAAAGAGAGCGTTGAGGTGAAATCGTTGAACGTACTGGATATGTGCTGCGGAAAAGGCGGAGATTTGTTAAAATGGAAAAATAACAATGTTAAACACTTGATTTGTGTTGATTTGGCGAAATTGTCTGTTGAGCAGTGTGAAAAACGTTATCATGAAATGGAAGAACGTAACGCTTATTCGAGGTCCGCCGAATTGTTTGGTGCTGAGTTTATCGTAGCCGATTGCACTAAGGTGAGGTGATTATATCAAGAAAAAATGAAAAAACATAAACAGAATTTTCGTATTGTTTTGATTTTTTGCGCAGATAAAGATAAACAACCTTTTCAAACATAATGATCAGTTATTTGACATCGTTAGCTGTCAATTTTCGTTTCACTATTCATTTGAGAGTCTTTCGCAAGCGGAATGTATGATTCGTAACGCTGCCGATAATCTAAGTCCCGGAGGCTATTTTATCGGTACCATACCTGATGCTAATGACATAGTGTAAGCATTATCGATTATCTTGTCTGTATGGGTGAGATCAGTTCTAAATATTAGGTTGTGAACTTGTGTTGTAGTATAAGATTGAGGCAAACGGGTACTTCCAGCTTCGGTAATGATGTTTTCAAGATACAGTTTGATGGCGATGTAACTAAACCATTTCCCTTGTTTGGAGCTCGATATGATTTCTTTCTCGAGGATGCGGTTAATTGTCCGGAATTTTTAGTTCATTTTCCAACTTTCATTAAGTAAGGAGAATTCTAACGATATTTAATTACTTATCGCTCTAGTCTCAACACAATTTATGTTTAGATTGGCTTCAAAATATGGATTGAAGTTTGTAATGAAGGAGCGTTTTTTGAATTACTACGAACGTATGAAAGAAACTGGAAGGTCATTGTTGGGCAGAATGCAGGCATTTGAGGTTCGTTACTTGATTTATTTTCGTAACGTCTTACGTTAGTATTATAATTACTATTCTTCGTTCTTGCAGACGTATCCTGCGTTTAGCAACGCTGAATTGCAGGGTAAAGCTGAAGAATATACTCACGCTGCTGAATATTTAAAGGGCCATCGAGACCGTGACAGGGTTGGTACACTGTCAAAATCCGAATGGGAAGCAACATGTAAGTATATCTGGGTAGTCTGACATTTCGAAATTTGGTGCCAAAGCCTCTAAATTTTGAACTTAAGAAGTTGAAATTAGGTAGTTCTGGTTTTATAAATTATAGCACTGCAAGATTCAGCCAGGTTGAAGGAGTAATAAATGTAGCAAGTAACTCTGTTAATTCGGTATTAGTCAGTTTCGCAAAACTTTTTTTTTCTGGTTGTAAGCAAAAACATCTCAAAAATATTTTCGATTACTTTTGACCTTAAGTAATACTGGATTAGATGATTAGAGTACGAATAGTGGTAAAATTTTTTTGTTTCATTCTGTCTTGTGAATTTTCGAGTAGATCATCGAAATTATGTAACGATCATTTCTCAATGATAATGGTTCAGTCGCTAATAAGTATCTTCTGAGTCTTAAACTATTAAAATTTGTTTGCGATAATGCAAGTAAATGAAATGCTATTATCAAATTTTTCTCGTCGAGTACTGTAAATTTTGTTACCCCACTTTGTATGTAGTCCAAACCATCTAATTTGTTATTATTCTTCTGTTATATCGTTGGTAAGAACGAGAATGGCACATTCTCAAAGATGGAACATCGTTATGAGCTTAACAGAAAGTTTTCTATTCAAGTGCTCTCACAATCTCACATTAACCGTGTAATCTGTTAATCGGGTTATGGGTTTCTCGATTTTATCGTAGTAAATATTAGTTAACTTGAAATTATTTGATTAATCAACGCGAGTAATTATTGGTGAACAAAATTTGTAGGTATTTTGCTATTTCATTGAAGTTTTTTCTGTAGCCTTGAATTTAAAGAGATGAATGTAAGTTTATAATACCAGTGAAGTTCTGTTTAAGTCTCGTAAATCAGTTCGCTTACCCAAAAGATTACGATATAAAGTGGCTGCTATGGTTTTCCGCATTGCTGCATTCCTATATTTTGTGGCTGTACAAAGAGTGTCGAATGATTTTTTCACTCGTGTAACCCTAGTCTAAGACTGTTTTTTTATGCTTTGTCGATAGAATAATTTACTGATATTAAATAGACTTGGCTAGTTGATTCGAGAAATACGTTCAAAGAAACCATGTTCGCCAAATATATCTTCGACTGCGCTACAACTATCCGACTATTTAACTGTCCACGAATCGTATTCAATTACTCTACAATTACATATTTCTATCGAAAATCACATTTGCTCCACATTTTCGCCTTTCGTGGCTTCATTTTTTTTTCGGGTCATTCTTTGATTATTCTTAAATTTTGAAGGAAAATGTACATTAGACTCGTGCGCATCGGTCAGTTGCATGAACCGTCATTGTCCGTATTTGCATTTATATTTTTTCTAATTCAAACTGGAGTGAGATTTCTAAAAATAGAAATTCAATTTTTCGCCAACGTTGATCTTCGTTGAGATGAGATTAAAATATTCAGCTGAAATAGAATTTTTCAAGGTTTAATTCGTCGCTTTGAAGAACAAGTCTGACGAGCGCTGTCATAATAGCCAAAAAGTTTTTTCTCTCTTTTGAATCTGAACCACCCTAAAATCAAAAGAACTTTATCCCATAAGTCACTTGTCTATTGTTCGCTATTAATTGGAAAATGTTTTCAGCACTCTATATGGTATTTGCGTTTGTGAAAGAAAGTTAATGCTGAAAAATTGAGAAATATGGTTCCAACTCCATCAACTTGCAGTTCCAGGTGATGTTAATTGCTATTTGAATATGTTGTATGAATCTCTCGTTGATCAGACTTTCGAAATATCTTCGTTGATTACGTATTTATAATTGATCTGAAGTATTATTTGTTTCGACTGTCATTATTAAAGACTCTTTTCATTTGACGTATTTTATGGAATAGCAACATTAATTATGATTATGATACGTTTTTGAGAGACATTCACATTGGCTTCCTCATTTGGAATTTGTTTACGTGATCGTGTGTATGCCGAGCCCGACCACGATGAAATTATTTTCGCCCTCGTCACCCAAAATTAGTAATTTTAGTTGCATTTTACCGTGCGCTGTGGGTGCATGTTAATTGTAGCGATTGTTTCATTTAAATAATTGTGTAAGTGGCAAATAATTTCAAAAATTAATCGAGTTCATTCACCCCTTCGTAAAAGGTAAGATCAAAAATACGCGGTTACCAATAAATTTATTTATTTTGTACCTTCTTTAAACTAGCATTAATTTCTCTCACTCTAATGGACGACATATGATTGTTGAATTTCTCGTCGAGTTGTTCGTCGTACGTAATTTTTAATTTCCAATTCAACGTGATTTCGTGAATGTACTCGATGATGGAAAGTCCCATTGTGAATAGATTACCCCACCACAGTTCCTTGAAAAGAACAGTTTGTAATCCGAAACAGTTCAAAAATAGTCACATTAAAAGTATGGGTGATTTCGAAGATAATCATTACCGAAAATGTTATCATGGTTATTACAATGATTTCGACGACGGTCATTTTGGATATCAGGTAATCCAAGCGTGAGTAACTTGTAAGTCTAATCGTCGTACCGCCGAAAATATATATGTATTATTTTGTTGTTCGCCTAGTACGAGTATCCAACCAACTTTCATATCCCAGTACCAATTAAAGCCGACATCCCGGATCGTGTAATGATTAGTTCCAGGGTAATTGCGAAAACGCCGAGTCCTGGAATCTCTCCAGCTCGCTCATACGATCCGCGTGATTACTGCCACATGCCAAGAATGTACTTGAATTCACCTCCGATGTCGGCTTATCCATCCAAGCCGAGTCCCGTTCGATCCATTACTGTGAGTTCCATTTTAAATTGCGCCAGTCGCTTTCAGCTGGTTGCGCAATGACAATATTTGTTTTGCAGCCATTTGATAGATGGGCCGTGGATCCAGTGGATGATAATTGCTCCACTGCCGTGGTGACGTCCGCCGGTATCATAAGCTTAGTGATCCACAAGAGTATTCGTGTTGATTTGACCGCTGATGGAGCGATACGAATCTTGAATTTTGCCGTATGTATTTTGTGTTTGGTTGGGAATTCAGATTTCATAAAGAGTTGCGAGTTCTGCTTCGATCGAAAGTATTAATTTAATTCCAAAGTCCACATTTTGAAATTACATAGTATATTCTCGCATCGTTCTTCATTTATATTATTTTAGTCTAATTTCCTAGATGAATGACATTGTATTTTATTCATTAACTTGGACCGAAGTACTTGAATCAAACACATAATTTTCTGAAGATCCGTTAACATTTTTTTTTTTTTATAGTTTCGTGAAACCTGCTATCGTAGATAAAACGTAATTATTCGAATCCCAAGTACTATGTATTATTATTTTGTTTTGGTAGATCTAATGTTTCATAGAAGGAAATACCAATCGGCCTTAAAAATTCATTTTTTCCGAAAGGTTAAAAAAAAAAAAAAATTACGTTGGAAAAGTGCTTCAAATTATGATTTGGCTCAGAATGATGAAAGAATATTCGGATAAATTGATCCGTATGTGATCACGCTTGAAATATAAGACTGGTTGCAAATATCAGATTTTAGACCAGATTCCGATATTCTGCGTTATTGATGTGGCACCTATTTATATTGATTTTTTTTCTCGGAAAGTATACGTATACACGTGATTATGTGTCGAGTTAGACGTTAACAAAATTTGTGCGCTGATTATCGGCATCGATTGGTATTATTAATGTATTTCAGTAAGAAAATACAACCATTGAATTGAGTGCAATGGCGGGACCTGGGAGCAGGACCAGCAGAAAAGCGCTCATCCTAAGTCGTAGATCACGAATATATAGGTCACTCAAATTCTTCTGTACACAATATATATATATATATTTCCACTATTTACTCATTTTGGCACTTTTTGGGAGTCTGTGGAGCCTCCGCTGTTTTACGTATGGCAATGAAACATGGGGTAATATTGGAAGCTTTCATGGTTTCGGAGGAAGAGATTCTCAAAGTATTGCAAATCCACCATATTGTTATCACGATAACTCTCGTAAATTTGAAGATTTTGGCTTGAAATTTATATGGCAGTTTAAGATTATTAGGGACTGTTTTGGTATAGAATTTGAGCAAAATCGATCACTGGTTTTCGAGTGACAGTCATTACAAAATTTGACACTTTCGGAAAATACACTCTTACCGCGGTTGATTCGTGAAAGAGATATTTTTGTAATCAGTAGACGAGCAGTGAAGCCTTCTTTCGTTTAATCAGTCACTTGAGAGAAGCTTTTCCTCCGAAGTCCAGAAAAATAACCTCGTATTTACGATGATTTTATCAATTTTTCAATGTTTGAAAGCCTTCTACATTTTGAATTATCAGAATCTTTTGGCGCCTACATGTATGAATTCTCGGCAATATAGTTTCGCAATACTGTGTGCGTAATTTATGAGTTGTGGCAGAATGACGTGAATAATACGTATTAAAATAAAATTGTCGCTATATTAATGGGAAAAAAATTTGGAAAAGTACTTATTTTTTCGGGAATAAACGCCTATATCGTCACTATTTCAGGCAGACATTACCATAGCAGTAAGTGCGACTGGAAAACAATGCGCGTTCCTTCATCCAGTTGGTAGAATGCGTTTATGCGATGGCAAAATAGAAATTGTCGGAATTTCTCCTTCTGATAACCACAAGTGAGTTAGTCGATTGATTACCGAACCCTTATTGGGCTTGTGTTTAATTTGTAATTTTTATAATTTTTTTTAAGATTTGCGAAAATTTGGAATGGTGGTATCTCATTCACCTCTGAAAGGTCGGGTCTAGTTTACCTCGTAGATCCGGCTGGTACAAGAAGTACGAAGGACATATTCTCCGATTTGCTTGCCTCCGATTTTTCCAAACATACATTTTTTCACGGATCCCAGCATGGTGTTAAATACCTTGAGGAGTGTGTAAAAATTTTAGACTCGGCGCATTACAAAATGAAAGCAGATGGCAGTGAGGTGTGGATAATCAATGATATTTTAATTCAAAAAACCATGGATAATTTAATAAGGTAACGTAGCCTACGATTTTGACATAGTTTAAATTTGGTTCGTAATACGCTGCACCATGCAGTATTCAGTCTTTATTGCGTATAGAAATTCGGGTTGGTATTTTTAGTGAGAAAAATATAACTATTGCATTTAGTGCAGTGGCGGGCCTTATGGAAAAGCGCTGATCCCGAGTCGTAGATTACGAATATAATTATTGGTCACTCAAATTCTACTGTACCCAATATAATATATGTATATATGTATTTCCACTTTTTGGGAGTCTATGAAGCCTCCGATGTTTGACCTATGGCAATGAAACTTGAGGTATTGTTAAAAGCTTTCATAAGCTACACATTTGCGTTAATATTTTTGAAATTCATCCGCTAGTTTCGGAGTAAGAGGTTCTCAAAGTGTTGCAAACTCACAATGTTGTCATCACGATAGCTCCCGTAAATTGAAAGATTTTGATTTGAAATTTTTATGGAAGTTGGAGACTATTAGGAACTGGTTTGGTATTGAATTTGAGCCAAATCGGTCTTCTAGTTTTCGAATGACAGCCATTACAAAATTTAACACTTTTGGAAGATACACACTTACTGCGATTGACGTGTAATTCAATGATTTATTCAGCCTGCATAGAAGCTATAGAACCGGAGTTGGTACCGCTCGAAAGAGGAGAAAATTTACCATCTAAGTAATTTTTCTATCATCTTCACCAGTTTGCGAATAAATGAACGAAAAAAAAGAGGAAAATTTTTCATTTTTGAAATCTAGAAACCTCTGCTATTTCACTCGGTGGTTCCTCGACCTCTATTTAAATTAACGAGCTGAGATTGATATCACTAAAAAGAGAAAATTTGCGTAAATGTACTATCCATATAATTGTTCAATCATATTTAGCAATTTAAAAATAGACGAAATAAAAAACCCGAACTAATAGAATTCTCAAGTCGATATTAAATTATTATCTAACCTACTTGGTCGGTTCTTAATTGATCGAATCAGTTTCTCAATGAAGAGATTATACTGTTGAATCTTGTAAAAAAAAAAAAAAACCGTTGTTTTTTTATTCCGAAAACAATTTATAATATATTAAACAGAAATATTATAAAAATCTTATATTTTGCCATTAAATGTTCTTATCAGAATCGGACGAAACTATCACTGAGAAGGTACAGTCTTTTGTTTCTTCTAAATATTTTCCAAGTTTGGTATTTATCGACGGCCCTTTCTCCACTCCCTTTGAACAAATTTTTTTCAAACTTTTAAGCCCCTCTCCGTTCTCCTGAAATTTTTTATGCATTAGCGCCTGAAGCCAGTGTATAATCCATTATGTACTCTGTAAATATTTTCACGATCATAGAGTCTTAAATCTCTTCGGGTTCGGACAAATATAATTGTATATTGAATATTTGAGTGCGTAAGAATTTTGTATTTATCATTACCGTCTGAATGATGGAAAAATTCGCGCTGTAAACGGCTTGTTCACGCGTAAAGCAGATGTGTTCTAATGCTAGTCACGCATATATTATGTTCAACTAAATTTTTTTCCACTTTCACTGTATTCGCGTTTTTTTTGAAAATTCGATGAAAACTTTTTGTACTTGATGAAATGCCCCGAACAATTAAATTATTGTAATATAATTGCGATAATTATAAAAAAATATTTAAGGACTACAGTCCGTTCAGTCGAAAGACGGTATTCAACCGCAACAGTAGTGCAACGCACGAAAAAAGCCACGAATTAATTTGAGTAATTTGTGCGCCATTCTGCTGTGGCGTGTGTTCATGGAATATGGTGCGGCGCGCCAGAAATAACCTATGCGTACCTTAGATTGGACGGACTGTAGTTTCGTAGCGGTAGCGCTTAAAGTTAGCATCCGTTTGGCTTCTTGAGAATTGTGATATACGCACGAATCACCAATGTTTGCTGAATATTGTTACAGCGTAAACCGCGGAAAAAACGAAATTCAAATAAAAACGAATTTATTCGGCAAAGGTCGTCTCACTACTTCCATATTCCACTGCACAGCATCCAGTGGCGAGCAGCAACACCTGTTCGTCAAAAGCGATGACAAGCGTATGCACTACGACGGTACGAAATTTGTTGTACGAAACGCGGCCCAGTCTGCTGGTTTTAACAGTGACAAAGAAAGACTGTGTATATATTAAACACGGTGCCTTCTCCCTTAATAATTACCAAAATTTATTTTTAGTTTATTTAACGCGTATAAATAATATTAGTCGTTTATTATCATATAATGTAGCAGAAATATATTTCTGGAGTGATATTACTTTTCACGTACAAAAATTTTGTATGTCACCTTCCAAAATTATTTAAATTAATTTCCCCAAAATTTTACTTACATATTTCAGTGAAAAAGTTATTTCGTTATGTTTTCGTTTGAATATTGCTGCTCAATATTATACCTACTTAACTACATGTAAATTCCAAACTTTAATCACTAAGGAATAATATCGTTGAACAATTTGTAAAACACGTAATTTACAAGTTAAAAACGAAATCATCGTGACGACGTGTATTTAAATTCGTGTGTATTGATGCGATTATTAAATAAATATGTTCCTTTTCGCCATTTCAGTTTCAATTTCAAATTATTTTCTATCGTCATAGTTGTTTTTTTTGGTGCTCATTGTTGCCTCCTCACTGTTTGAAATTTTGAATTTCCAAACTCCGAAACAAGCTTCACCGTTAAAGGATGTTGCTACAGAGTTTTTGCTCGCAGCTAAAACGAATTTATCGCATTACCATATTTATCCTATTTTTTGCGACATAAATGCGAGAAAGCGTTTAAACTACAATTTTTGTTCCCCACTTCTTTAACATGTATCATAATATAGAACCCACGTGTAAATTTAAGACCACTCGGTAGACGTGTGTTCGAATCCCAGTTGTGGAACTTTTTTTTTTTCTTTTTACTGACTACGTCAGAAATAGGTAGTGTTTGAGACCCGGTTCCTGCCAGTCTAATGAAATTTTGTGCCTCTCTACGGCATTCAATATTAATCGTAAAAATATACGAATGATGGTTCAAAAAATTGGTATTTTTACTGTGACTAACACTGGCCAAAGAAATCCGAAAAATTCTCCATAGATGACCCAAAAATTAGATTCAAAATTTGGGACTTTGTTTCATCAAAAAAGTAAGATGACCAATCACAAGTTTCGATTCCAAATAAAAACAGAATAACGCATTCTGATTGGATCACCCAAAAGTGTATAGGATACGGTATTTCTTGTGGTTATATAAATATTTCAGATAACACCATTCTCTCAATATTATATTAGCTTTCCTTAGTTATGCACATATAAACATTCGCCAGCAAAATTTTGAGTTTTGACATTTTACTGTTTCATACATCACCAAGTATGTTTTTTGAGGTGCTGAGTCCGAATTTAGTGTTCATTTCTCCGTTTGACCCATTTTTCAACTCCCAATGGGCCCTAAAAAAGGAGTCAATTATGAATTTTCACATTTTATTGAATGATACATCACCAAATATGTTTTTTGAGGTGCTGAGTCCGAATTTGGTGTTTGTTTCTCCATTTGACCCATTCCTCATCCCTTAGTCGTCCTCAAAAGAGGATTAATGTTAAGTTTTAACATTTTATTGTATGATACATCATAGCATACGTTTTTTAATATGCCTTCTTGTTAAATCATTATTACTATTGCTATTAATATAGTCCAATATAGTAGATCTAACAGTATTTAAAATCGATATTAAACTTTGAATTGCTTTTCCTTGTGTCTGATAAATCCTAATTGCAGTAATTGAGAAAAAAACAATAGGCTGAAAATCAAATTCAGTTTTGTCCAAATATTACAATATGAACAATTTTCTGTCACTTACACAGTAAATTCTTATTGTGAAAAACTACTAGACTTTCATTTTGCACTTCATAAAAAGTTATTCAACTAATTAAATATTTGAAAAAGATTGAAACCGACTGCCTGTAGGGACATAAAACATAATAGAACTAAAATGTTGAAAACAGGTTTTCCAGGTTTTGTAATAGTGATATTTTTACAAAGTGGAATTATAACTAACGCAGTCGCTAGCAGAAATACCTTTTGATATTAATATGAAAATCAATGATGTTTGGTTCTCACTAATTAAATTGTGCAATAAATGATATTTAAATGAATGTTGATTTCTTAAGTACCTATCAATCATTAAGCCTAATATGAAATTGATTGAAATCAAATGGAAAGTAGAGTTTTTGACAGAACATCTAAGGAATTCAAACATTTTTAACAAATAAAACCCTATAATGTTTTGAATAGATGTAATAATGCTATGTATGTCAAGGTTGTCAAATTCATGTTAAATTTATTAAAAATTGCATCAGGCAAATATTTAATATGAAGGGATGTATATTACTTCATTCAAAAATCTTGCATTATATATTTATAATATGTGACTTGGAAGGCATTTCTGCCAGCAACTGCGTTAGTTGTAATATCACTTTGTAAAAAAATTACTATTATAAACCCTGGAAAACTTGTTTTCTACATTTTAGTTCTATAATGTTTTATGTCCCAACAAGCAGTCAGTTTCATTTTTTTCCCAAAAATTTAATGATTGAAATTTATTTTCAAATAAATACGAATGTAGTATTTACATTAATTTTCAACAAGATCATGGAACTTTTTAATTCCTTTCTGATTATACAACTTATTTATTTTTCCTCAAAATGCCTGTATGTTTGTAATAGATTAGTCTTGATATATGTTATTCACTTTTTGTGTGAGATTCTAACGGGACTTTACACCATGTAAAAGGAGGAATGGGGACCTATTCAACCAACACTTTATTTCATTTCCATCATTACACTGGTTAAACAAATTTTAACTTGGCAGATGGTTCTGTGAGATTCTTACGGGATTTTGAGCTACATAAATGGAGGTGTGAGAGGTTTAAGTAGCTGAAATGATGTAAAATATTGGTGGAATAGCTCCCTAGATTAGAGCTCCAAAAGAACATTTTGTTCTACACTCTCATTCCATTTGTTCATAAAACTTAGCGCCTCTACTTTTGTGTACATTCTCTGACTCATTCAGGTTAGGCAACGCACATAACATTTATCTTTCGGACTATGGAAACACTAACATGCTTTTCCTACTTAAACTCTTTTAGCGCAATGGAGGGAGATTTTATCTTCCTTACACTTAATTTCAGACTAGTATAATATTTTGTGCTTTTAATGTTTTATAGTATTTCAAACTACCTTGTCATTTCTTTCTTTAGAAGTCAACCTCAAGTTAGTAGGAGGAAATACTAAATCATTCAAAAAATTTTTTAATTTTAATTAGTACAACATTTGAAATTGATGAAATTGTAAGTAAATTTTTTTTTTGTTAAAAAAGTTATTTTTTCCAAAGTGTATTTTCTGTAAAAGAGTAGTTAACTCTGACAGTTAAATTTGTGAATCAAATCGTATTTTCAAAGTGTTGAAAATTAGTTCATTGTAAATTACGTTGGATAATTCGTTTGCTTTTTGGAAAAATAATTTAACCGGCATTTTTCCATTTTACTGTTTCTGAATCTTCCATTACTGTAAGGTAATTTTTTGCATTCATTTTTGCCAAGGGAATTGTGATACGTTGGAAGTGGATTGTCTGTACTTGTAAGATGTTTATACAACTCTTTTCTAGGTTTCAAAAATACTTCGTCAAAATAATTTGTGATCCGATCCTGAAACATTGTTTGTCATCAAAGCTGATCTGTTCATTATTCATCATCACTCTTGAGGAATTTTCAACATTTGTTTCATTGGAAATACAAATTTTTTGAATGTATTCTGTTGTTCACATGTCAGAGAAAGACATCAGGTTATTTCAGTTGTTTTCATATAACAAAATCCCCCATAGTTGCGATCTACTTTGGGAAGTAATAGAAGGCATTCCACAACTTAATGGTAATATATTTTTTGATAACTTTCATTTATATATTTCATGTACTGTGGCAGAATTTGAGGGTGAATTTTAGTTAAATTTATGGGACATAGAGCATCATTGTAATTAAATCCTTTCTCTCACAGAATTAAAGTTGTACATTTGGAAACTTTTTGAATTGGTAAAAATTTAGTGAGGCTATCACAGGGCAGATTCATATGTTCATTTATTGCGTTTCAAATGGTTAAACTTTGGTTACCCTATAAATTGTACTGGTACCCTTCAAATTACAGAAACCAATTATAAAAAATTAAAAAACATTTTTGAAAATGAGGAAATCATAGGGATAAACATATATATCATCAATTTCCCATATTGGAAAATTTTTAATGGTAAAATTAGTCCTGAAACATTTTCTGTTGATATTAGTGGAATCATTGAAAATAAAAATGGACTTGAAATAGTAAAATTCTTAGAAATCTCAAAAAACATTTTTTCACCCCAAAATTTTGTATTCACTAGAATCCTTCCAAATCTTTCTAGATCAATTTGATCAAGAAAATCTGTTATAAAAATTCATATTACAACCTAAAAAATTAAAGAAAAAATCACTTTCATACATAAAACTTTCATGCTTCAACACAAATTTCAGGATTTTACAAAATCATTTTTCAAAAGATAAATTTCATTGTTCAATTTAAACGAGTTTAAAATTTAATTTTCTTATCAATATCCCCTTTGCTAAATATTTTCAAACCTAAACCTGAACTTTTTTGAATAATAATGTTTTAGATAACATTCAAATACTTTTCAATTTCCGTTTTATTTATCAAGTTTTAAAATTGAATTGATTTTTCATGTTTAATTTTGAATAAGATTCCAAACCTTTTTTATCAAGACTATTTTCCAAAGTTTAAATAAATTATTATAAGCAGTTACCTAAAACAAGGAATAATAATAAATTCTTTTTATAAAAATTAATTTTTATTTTGTAAAAATCGAGTCATCTGCGAGTGAAATTATAAATCTCCCCAAGCAATTACCTAGTTTTCCAGAAAGTTTAATAATGGCAGGAGAGAAGAATTCCAATCTTTCAGATCCTGGTGGTACATCTGGAGGCTCTCATCCACCTATACAGAATCCGTAGGTCCATTACATGATGGCTGTTGATGAGAGGATATAATACAAGACTTGCCAAAAGTTACATTATTCTAATTAAGATCTTTGATCGAACGGGCTTTTGACATCTTTTTCATAACTTCAAAGTTTGGATGCCCCAACCTGGCATGCCACAATTTAACATTGATTTTGGACACGTTAAAATATGAATTTAAATTATCATTTAAGAAAAAGTAAATGTTATACAATTTATTATTCAGGGATTTATCAATCAAATTGGATGTCTTGTCATCAAACTAATGCAATTTATTGTTTTTGTTGTCGGGGACTAGTTGGCAAAAAGCAGTGAAAAATCTACTGTGACTTTTTGGCTGGAATATGACACTGCCAAGCAGATGTAAGGCTACCAAATTGCAATAAATGAAGTAATGCACCCGTAATATTATGGCATTGTCCATGAGTGAATGTCTTTCGATTATAGGATTCCCACTGTTATCCTTAAAAAAGAGTGAATTTCGAATCAATTAGGACCAAAACGAGCAGTAAACCTTTTTCAATACTTATGGTGGTTAGTATAGCTCAACAAGCTGAAACATTCTGATTAAAATGAAACATTAATAATCTATTTAAATTTATTTGTAGGAATTATTCATCATAATTATAAACAACCATGGATAAGGACAAAGATCATTTCCCACAACGAAGTGGTAAGAAATTATATAAGATTCGTTGAATTATTAAAGTCCCAATAAAAATTAAATAAATAGTAGGTAATCAATCTATTATAACTTCATAGATCAATCAAATTCTGAAAATATGGAAGATAAAACTCCCAAGGAATTAGAAGAACAACTGGAAAAGGAAAGACAGGAGAGATTGTTAACAAAAAGAAAGAAACAAGAGAAAGAGCAAAATCAGCTTCTTTTAAATTTGGAAGGAGTCATCGATGAGTGATGAAGAAAAGGAAACCCCTATGAAAAAGAAAGTAGAAACGTTAGTAAATGAAGTCCCAGAAGGTATCGATCCCTTATTTTACTAAGGACTGGCAATTGTAAGTCTTGAACATCAATTTGAGCTAGAACAGAGAATCATGAGTTTAGAACTGCAAAAGAATAAATTAATACAAGAAATCAAAATACGAAACTCTGAATCTGAACATTCAAATTCCGATGCTTCCCACAGCAGTGTAGGTTGACGAAAGAGATTCATGAAAGTACGACACACAACAAATCAAACAGTAGGAAGAGAATACCTAGGGCCAGCCAGCTCCACAATCAGACCATCAATAGCTAGAAACATTCAACCACTGTCCTCTAATCACACACATGCACAAAATAATACACCTGTAATACCAACTGAAGAAAATACTTTGAGAAATAACATTTCGTACAGAAGAGATTATAAGCAACCGTCATTCGACTGATTATCAAACCTTGGAGAGATCAATTCAAAGAAGAAGATCACTCTCTGAGTCTCAAATAATCTTGGAGAAATTAAACGATAGATCAAAGCCTTCGTTCTTTGCAGATGAGAAAAACAATCCTGATATCTCCAAGATAGATATTTCAAGACCCCCGCCATCTCTTAAGGAACATTGAGTAGCAGTACAAGAAAAGCCTGGAGATAGAATATTCGACCTTACAAAACTCCAGAAGTGTATAGGGAAAAGTAATTATAAATCTCCGATAGGGTTTATTAGAGCATTTGAGAGATGTACAGCCAATATCTATGATGATAACAGGAAAGGTAGTATTTTTGGAGAATGTTTTGACCTAGCTTCCTTTCCAAATTCCGAGATTTATTCTAGAGGATGGTCCTATTCAAGATGTAAAAACCATTTTCTCCAGTTATATTTGACAGATTCTCGAAAACAAGCTGAGATCCGAGCAATACAAAATGGCCATTATGATCCGAACCAATACAAACATGTATCAACATACATTCTCCAAGCTTATAGCAATTACTAGTGTGTGAAGAGACAACTCAACGCATTTTCCATACTCTGAGCAGAAAAAGGAGTGCGAGGGCACCCCCTCACATATTTAATGTGTAAACATTCAGCTGAGCACCGTCAGCTTGCCACAGATGTCTGCTTGTGAGTGTGTGTGTGTGTGTGTGTATGGGTTATATGACAAACAGAATTTGAAACTGGACAGTGCGCCGTGCAGTTTTTTTATGCAATCTCAAGTTTTTCGTATCTAATATTTTTTTACACCCAGGAAGAAGTGGACTAGAGAGCAAGAATGTTTACACATTAAAAATTCCTGAGAGATATATGACTCAGTTGAAACAAAAATACTAAGAATTTTGAAACATTGTTAGCAAAACTCGAAGAGATAGAAAACCAATTTGATTTTCCTATCACAACACCACTTCCAGATCCTTTAAGAAAAAGAGGTCCTCCAATGAATTATTCTCAACAATGACAGCCACAAGTACCTCCAGTGTTGAATATAACTCCGGTCCAAACACAAAGTACATCAACACCATCAACACCAATAGAAAGTCAACTATCACAAGAAGATATTATCAGAATATGCTCGACAGACCAATGATCTTTTGGGAAACGAGTAGTGATGGAAATGGTAGGCCACATTGATCGTCAACCTGAAAACAAAAGACCAGAAGAACAAATGGCGTTGAAGGCCACAAACTTCCAACCCCAATTCGCACTAAGGAGTGAATACATTATTCCAAAGTGGAAAGACTATAAAGTATTTGGAGATTCAACGATCATGAGCTGGTTAAAAAAGACATCACTATCGAATGCTTATAATCTTCCACCTGAAAAGTTAACACCAATGGAGAAACTAACAAACTTAAACCAGTTGATCGAGATATTTAAGAAAAACTCTTTTGAAAACAATAAAATTATAATTGGTTTTGGTGAATCATTGGTAATAAATGGAAACTTCGAAATACAAAAATTTGCAAAAACATTAAAAGACTTAGCCACCTATTTACTGAATGGTCAACAAATATTAACAGCAGTATTTATAACACCACCAGATCCCGCCAGAATGGCTAACACTCTTTATATGAACAGATTAAAAGGTGTAAATAATAGAATATGGGATCTAGTAAAAAGTTTTACAGACATTTTCGTATTAAACTTAAAAAAGATGTTCATACAGAAACATCAAAAGAAAAGACTCGTATCAACAGATGATCCACCCAATGGAATTCAGTTTGACAGAAAAATAGTAGCCCTGAATTATCATTACTCTAGAGAAGAAGCGATCGATATTGATCGAGTATAGTCTCACCTAGAAACAACAATCATAGAATCTGCAGGTAAATAGAAAGTTAGTGTGCATTTTATGACAGCTGATTTGCCCAATGATTACCTGGTACTGGATTTTGATTTAGGGGGTGAGAAAAATGTAGAGAGTGAATTTGAAATGAATCTAGGCACAACGTGTCTGTATAATAGATGATGTAGAATCAGGAGACAAAAACACAGAAGTGAATGCTTACATCGAGAAACACTCGTTCATCCATGCCTATCTTGTCCTTGCAATAATAGGTGAGAATATAAACACATGATATTTATATAGATCAAGGATCACCATATTCCTTTGTGACTCGGTTTTTCCTAAAAACACTGATGAAAGATAATCCTGATCTAAAATTAAAAAGATTAAAAATACCATATCAGAATGTGAGCTTTGCTGCAGGTCATCCAAAGATTAAAATCTCAGACAGCATAGACCTTCCCTTCTCATTCACAATAGAAGATGGAAGAGAAGCCACATATATGGGTATATTCAGGATTTGTCAAGATCTAAATACAACATTATTACTCGGAAGAGAACTTCTAGAATGAGCAGATATGAATCCACATAGCATCTCCAGGGAATTACATTGTCAAGATCCAAATAATCCCAAAACTCGCTATATAGTAAAAGGCTGGAAATGTGGAACGCCGCCTTATCTCATTCTTCCGAAGATGTCATCACCTCCCATTCTTTCAATCACGGTTATGAGCATACTTGATAAACTAAGAGGAGAAATATTAGAAAAGTGTGCAGGTGTAGAAATAGCAGATGAATTCCAGAAAGAATTAGCTGATACATTACTTGAACTACATGAAGCATTTGCTGATAAAATAAGATGTAATGCTTATGAACACAAATTGATTATGAAACCAACGATCAAACCATTCTGCATACCTGAGAGAGTTGTGCCACAAGCTGGAAGAGCTAGAGTAAAAGAAATAATAGATTTCTAGCATACAAACGGTGTAAGCTCCAAAGAGGGTTGTGAATATCTATCCCCTCTCACCATAGCAGTAAAAAACAATGGTGATCTTAGAGTTTGTCTAGATTCAAGAGAAATCAATAAACATATGGGTACCAGAGGAGATTGCGTAACCCTGATTGACAAGATCAAGACACAGTTCAAGGGGGCAAGCTTATTTACAAAAATAGATCTAGCTAATGGATTCTTACAGGTACCTCTAACAAAGAATTCACGAAAATACATTGGATTTCTGTTTGAAGGTGAACCACATGTAAATGAACCAAATTTCTTTTGGTCTTAAAGATTCTATGTAAGCCTTTATCTTGATGCTCCGGATAGTTCTAGCTGGCCTCGAACATTGTGTAGCAGTATATGTCGATGATTTGCTGATCTACTCAAAGAATCCGAAAGAACACCTGAGACACGTAAAATTAGTAATCACACGTTTGATGAAATATGGCTTAATTATAAACCTTCAAAAATGTTCATTCTTTGCTGATCACACTAGATTTCTCAGTTTCCTTATAGATTGTTCAGGAGTAAGGCCGGATTCAAAGAGGGCCGAATCGATATACGAAATTCGGAGGCCTGCCTCGAAAAAAGTTCAATCTTTTTTGGGAATAATGAACTATTACTGAGCTCATATTGTCTCATGTGCAGAAATAGCAGCTCCTCTATATGAACTATTAAGACAAAATGTTACGTTTAAGTGGGAAGAAGAGCAACAAACCAGCTTTGAAAAAATTAAAATAGAAATGGTAAAATGGATATTACAAAACCATCCTGACTGGAACTTGCCATTCTCAATCTTCACAGATGCCTCAGATGTTTCAATTGCTTGTTTGATGGTCAGTTTGATCCAGAAAATGGTATACCCAGAGTAGTCTCTCTAGTCAGTCGTTTACTAAAGAAGAGTGAAAGAAATTACTTCACCTTTGAAAAGGAATTACTGGCGATCATCTATACAATCAAGAAAAATGAATACATGTTAGTAGATTGTAAGATTTATATAAAATGCGACCATGAAGCCGTTAATACCTATTGAGATTAGAAGATACTGTGAATCAGAGAGTAAGTCATTGGAGAACTTACCTATTTAACTTCGTGATTGACTCCATTAGTCACATACCAGAGAAAGCTAACATCGCCACAGATGCGTTAAGCAGACTTTAAACATTACCAGAAATCATTGAATTACAGGATACTACATCAGCTTCTGTTTTCATGATGGCCACATCTGAAATGAAAATATCAATAAATCAGATGCTAAATGAGATACCCAAGTTACAAAAGAAAGATCAAGAAATTTCTTCATTAATCAAGAAACGATCACCTTGAGTAGAAATCTTCAAAGATATGGCCTACTACATCTCCGAACATGGTATATGTAGATTGTTAATTCTATTTCCACTTCGAATACCTATTGTCATACTTCTTCATGATCAATATGTTCATCCTAAAATTAAGAGAACACTCGATATAGTTTGTCAACATTACAATTGGCCAGGCCTAAAATCAGATGTAGAACAGCAAAATTTGTAAATGAGCTAAACACTCGAATCAACAACTAGCAGGTAAATTTAAATCAATTTTTACAGAAAAACCGATGGAAACGCTATCAATAGATCTCTACGGTCCATTACCAAATGCTCCACTTGGTTTAAATAAAATAATAGTAATCATGGATCTGTTTACAAAATATACTAAACTCTATGAAAAACTCTTCATCACATAGCCATCGAAAAATTGAAAGATGCGTTGAAAGAGGTTGATTAAATCCACAATGCTCAAAAGAAGTATACACAAGAGATCAAAACAACAATCTCTCAGCTTGTGGAAATAATCAACACTCTTGAGAGCTTTAACGTTTGGTTGGAGTTGTCTTGTGGAACGAAATCTTCTTCGGCCTCACCACAATTAGAGGTAAAATACTCTCCTTTAAAATTAAGATCAATTAGTTTCTTACTCGAAATTTTCTCAATCAAACTGTGATTACCTAATCCCTTATGTCTCCTTTTCTTTTTTTTTTAATTTTTAAAGCCACCTATTGATAATAAAGACAAGTTGGGAGACGTAATTTTTGTTGGCATGAAACAACAAATGAGAAAGAGATCAGGACTAATCAATGATCCTATGGAGAGAATTTCCCCCAAAAACCAAAGATTAAAAACACCTCCTCAATTGCAGATCAAGAATGTACAACAAATTGAGAAGGAGATTGCCCTGTCACCACTGGTGTCCACATCCGAACAGAAAGTACAGATGGAGCCAATAGCCAGGAGCAGTCAAGACAAATATCCTGCCAGCATTGACCTGTGGGTGGTGAAACTTTGCAATGTTGCTTAGATCCTGAGTAAACAGGCTGATCTTGTCCCACCCTTCAAGCAACCCAAATGACAAGCCACCTTTTCCCCAATACGCCCTCCAACTCCACCGATTCAATTTTTCAATAGTTTTAAAGGAGTTATAATCGATATCAAGGCGCCTGTATCTTTCATCAATTGTGAGTTGTTGACCCATGAGATGAGAAGTCATGATGATATCCAGATCAAATATACACCCGATTGGTGTGATCTTGGGACAATTAGAAGTGCTTTGTTTGTCAAGTTCTCACTCTCCGGGTGGAATGAGACTGTTTTTCACAAACAGTTCTATATATTTAACACAAAGAAAGGAAAATACCGCAATCTCGTTATCTTTGGGCAGACCTTCATGAATTGCTACACGAAGGCAAGACAAGGCCCAATCAGAGGAGGCGTTCTATTTTTTGTTAGCAATGAGAAGGTGATGGAGAATTTTTAACAGGCCAGGCTCTGCCACCAACCATGACGGTGTTCTCTGCGAATAGGTAATAATTCTATCTCCTTTGTTGTTCAGATCAATTTGTTCTACTTTGTTTTATTGTTTTATTATTTTGGTGTTCCTTTTTTTTTCTCTCATTGTTATTTTTTTTTATTGATCTCCGCTAATTATCGAAAGTAAGTTTTTTTTATTCTCTCCTATTAAAACCCGCGTTATTAATTTGTTTCTATTATTATAATAAGACTGTTAGTTTATACTTGGTCACTCCGGTTTTCAATGTTCCTTCTTTCTTTCTTAAATTGTATATATTTCGCTTAATTGAAGAGGTTATTCAGATAGATTTTCTTCTTTTTTTTTTACGAGTCATTAATCTGCATAAGTTTAAGATTAGATGTAATCGATTATCT
>WOFM01000206.1:0-189608 GCA_011428145.1 Ericerus pela | reverse complement strand
AAGATTTCCTCAGGTGGTTCTCTGTATCGTTGGCGGTTCTTTCTGGATTGTAGTTCGTTGACTTCCAGGGTCGGCCGTTATTGGATCAGGAACAGTTTTTGGTTACGTTTTTATTTTTTTTCGACTTCGAAAAAAAATTTAATAAAAAAAATTTGAATTTTAACATTCTTGATTCAAACAATATTTTCAGTGTATTTTCACTTCAAAAATATAAATTTCAACACAACAATGAATCAATTTCAAAAAAATCAGTCTGCTATTTCATAATTTAACATTATTCTTCTCTTACTGTTCAACCACAGCGATGGCTACCATGATGTGAGGTGGTAAAGACGAGGAACGAAAAAGAGTAAGAGAGAAGTATTCAAGACAGAATTTATTAGCAGACTAAAATTACATTTGGAAATAAAATATGAATAAGTACGAAATGGCGAAGCAACAGCGATATTGTGAGAATAATGACAAATTATAATATTCGATAGCCACTTATTCCTATATATGGTCTGAAGCAGTCGCCTAAAGTTTGGAATACGTTGTTTAACGAGTTTCTGGTTGCTCTCGGTTTTGAGCAGAGTAAGGCTGATGACTGCTTGTATATTTATAAAAATAGGACTGACAATACGGTCGTCTACTTGCTCACATACGTTGACGACGTCCTCATTAGCTCCAATAATAAGGCAAAAATTGCTTTCTTTAAAAATGAAATAAATAAACGTTTTAAATGTAAGGATCTTGGAGAGGTCAAAAAATATTTGGGTCTGAATATTAGCTACAATCGGGAAAAGGCCATACTGGAGATTGAGCAGAGGGCTCTCATCGAGTCTGTTGCTAGACGTTTTGGTGTTGAAAATTGTTCACCAACCTTCACACCCATTGACCCCGGACTCCAACTGGACAGGGATCTCAATGCGTGTGATAGTGTTTTAAATAACCGGTATCAACAGCTCGTGGGATGTTTAATGTATTTAATGTTAGGATCACGGCCCGATATTTGCTTTGCAATATCGTACTTCAGCCAATTCTCCAGCTGTGCCACGAATGAACATTACAAGTATCTTTTGCGAGTTCTGAAATATCTGATAACCACCAAGGACAAAAAATTATTTTTTCTACATGATAATAAGAGTAACGGCAGTATATTGGAAACATATTCCGATGCCGATTGGGGCAACTGCGTTACTACAAGACGGTCAGTTACTGGATACTGTGCCTTTGTCTACGGGTCACTGGTGTCCTGGTCAAGCAAGAAGCAGCCAACAGTGGCTTTATCTAGTACAGAGAGTGAATTGATCGCAATATGCGATGCTACCACTGAGTCTATATGGCTAAAATATCTACTAGGTGATTTTTGCATCCAACTTGCTGATAGGGCTGTAATCTATGAGGATAATCAGAGCTGTCTGTCTCTGTTGCATTCCGGCAAGTGGAATACCCGTAGGTCAAAACATATAGACGTAAAATACCGTTTTGTATGCAGTCATGTAGATGTAGAATTTAGATACTTATATGTGCCAACCTCGCGACAATTGGCTGATATGTTCACGAAGGGCTGCCCGAGGCCCAAATTTACCGAATTTTGTAGACTGTTAAATTTAACGTAACTTTTTGTTTATGTATACCATTTTTGTTTGTATGTTAATGTTGTTGTCTTGTGACCACATGTTTATTTTTAATCGTTTGTTGACTTTTTGTCATTATGTATCGAAATGACAATATTAGATTAATAACGTTATTTTTATTGTTACCTTTTTTTTTTAAAAAAAATCTTAAATCGAATATATATAATTTGAGGAGGCGTGTGAGAATAATGACAAATTATAATATTCGATAGCCACTTATTCTCGCACATCACATGCTGTGGCAACACTGTTTCTGTTGTTGTTGTTTTATCTGTGATATTTGTGTTTTGTAACTCAGCTGTGATTATATGTTTTTGTGCCTTCTTGTCGCTCATCACTCGTCGATGAAATAACATGTATGTCATCATGGTGTTCAAATAAAAAATTCGTGAAACATTCAAAGTGTCTAGTCTTCTCTTTTATATGTCGTAATGTGTGCTTCTAGTCATCGTTTCTTTAATTCGTCGTTCTAAGTTCTTCATCGTCGTAGTTCGTGTATGGTGATCCGTTGAGAATTCCACCGTTCTTCTCACAGGTTATGGGCCCAGATACCTGATTGTCAACGTGGTCGCCATTGTCCTGAGTATGCAGAGTTGTGCTGTCGAATCCTGTTCATTACTCCCAAGTAGTACCATGTCTTGTTTGTAACCTTTTTTTGTTAAAAGTGTTCGTATTTATTTTTTCGATGTTCCTGGGATCTCGTTCGTGTTTATTTGTTGGTCGACGTATCTGAAAGGTTGCTGAAGTCGCTGATTCGCGGTGCAACTGATCGTCGTAGCCTGATCACGAGATGGACATTCGAAAGCAGAATACTATCGAGCCGTTCAATGGGCAGAATGGTCGGACATGGAAATTCAGAATGGAGCTGCTGTTAGCAAAGGAATCTCTGGGTAACATAATCTTTGATTCTTTGCCAACTGTTCGAAATAGGGGAGACGTATGGTCAAAGGAGAATGCTAAGGCGATGTTTTTGATAGCCAACAACGTGACGGACGAATACCTCGAAATCATCCAGACCTACACAACCGCGAAGGAGATGTTCAACGCGCTGACGAATCTCATTGATAGCGGAAATGACAGGACGCTAATGGATTTACGAGCTGAGCTGTATACAAAACGGTATGTTTCTGGTTCTGACTTACAAAAGTATTTACTTGATTTTCGTGCCCGCTGTAGACGATTGACTGAGTTGGGGGACCTAACTACCACCAAACAATTTGTACTGGTACTGCTACGTTCGCTGCCAGCGGAGTTTCGTCCTATCAAAGTCGTGTTAGAGGATAGTGAAGTCGTAACCTGGGATGGCGTGTTCATGAGGTTGAATAATTTTCAACGTGAACTGTCCCTGGATAGTAAATCGACGTTGAGAAGCAATTCTCAACATTCAACTCTTCAGAAACCTTCATCGGTGGTGGCCACTGGTGAAGAGAACATATTTTTTGGCAACACAACGAATGGTGGACGAAATTTTGGTAATAATAACAATAATAATAATGGTAATAATCGGTTTGGTCGTGGTAGGTCTCAACATCGGGGAAACAATCGTGGTTATAATCGTGGCGGAAGTAATAATAATAATTTTAATAATAACCGGAATTTAAACGCACAGAGCAATACTAATAATAATAATAATTCAAATGGACATGGTCGGAATTTTGGCAATGACAATGGGCATTCGAATATAAAATGCCACTTCTGTAACAAAATTGGTCACATAGCACGTAATTGCTATGCAAAAAATAGAAATAATAATAGTACGGATAATTGTAATAACGTTAATAATAATAATGGAAATCGTACTAACGACCATGGTACTAGTAACAACAATAATAATAATAATCGTAACTCAGCACAAATGTGCAATGATAATTTTAATTTAAATGACAATCGCTCTGAAGATGGTTACAGCTTTACACTGCAGAATCATAATAATAATAACATAAATGATTTCGTTGATGCTAAAAATAATATAAATTCGATGCTGCGTACCACTTTTGTAGTGGATAGTGGATGCACGATTCACTTGATAAATGATATAAGCCTGTTCAGTGACTATTTAGATTTGATAAAACCCTACAGTATCTGTGTCGCGAAGAAAGGAGTCTCGCTTGCTGTCACGTCGGTCGGTACCGTAAAATTAAAATTGTTGAATGGCATCGCAATAGAACTAAAAAATGTAAGGTATGCTCGGGAGCTGCCACAGAATCTGCTGTCCGTTAAGCGCATGAGCAAGTCGGGTTTTGACACTCTGTTTCGAGAGGAGTCTGTTGAGGTCATCCAACGCTGCAGTGGTAAAATTGTGACCACTGGTGTGAGCGTTGACTCGGATTTGTACACGATTGACTTTTTGAAAATACCAAATCACTCGTGTAATCTGATGTCTGAAGATGAACCTAGCCCACTGACTGTGTGGCACCGTCGACTTGCCCATTTGAATATAAACGATGTAAGGTTATTGTCAACTAGGGGTTTGATACCAAATGTTGACACTAACCGCAGATTGCTGTGCGAGCCCTGTGTCATGGGCAAACAGAAACGGAAACCGTTCCTGAGGCACGAACGAAAAACAAGTAGGCCTTTGGAACTAATACATACCGATCTGTGTGGCCCGATAAATCCTCCGTCATATAATGGAGTGAAGTATTTTATGACCTTTATCGATGACTACTCAAATTTTTGCTGTGTGTACCTTTTGACGAGTAAGACAGAAGCCTTTTCGAAATTTAAAATTTATCATGAGATGGTGGCAAATAAATTCGGCTACAATATTAAAAGACTCAGGTGCGATCGAGGCACAGAATACTTAAACATAAATTTTCAATCATATTGTAATGAAAAAGGGATTGTTGTCGAACCCACTGTTGGTGGCTGCCCTCAGCAAAATGGAAAGGCTGAGAGGATGAACAGGACACTGTGTGAAAGGGCAAGGACATTGTTGTTCGAGAGCGGTCTTGAAAAGATATATTGGACAGAAGCCATATTGTGCTCTGTATATATTGTGAACCGTTGCCCCACAAATAAAGATTTTGTCCCTTATGAAAGATGGTTCAATGAACAGTTTGACTATAATAAATTACGGACGTTTGGATGTGACGCTTATATGCTGTCTTTCAAACATGACTCAAATAAATTTAAAAATAAAAGCGAGAAACTTGTAATGGTCGGTTATTCTCCCTGCGGCTACAGACTTCTCAATGTGACTACTAAGGAGGTACGTTTGTCACGTGATGTCGAGTTTTTTGAAAATAAAATAGGTGCCAAAGACTCTAGTAGATATAATAATAACGATGGTATTTTTGTAGAGGTCACCGAATCGAATCTTGAGAACATTGAAGTAGATGGTGACGTGAATTTGGATTGTCTGTCAGGTGCAACGGCTGAATGTGATGGGACTGCAGGAAATATTTACCTAGCGGAGGACGGCATCCCCTTGACGTTTGAGGAGGCGAATGGTGCACCGGACGGTCTGATGTGGAGGGAGGCTATTTCTTCGGAGATCAGTGCCCTGAATTCAAATCAGACCTGGTGGGTGACCAAACGTCCAAGGGACGCTCCTACCATCACATGTCGTTGGGTATTTAATAAAAAATACGATATGAATAATGAGGTACTCTATAAGGCAAGACTGGTCGCCAGAGGATGTCAACAGAAGAAAGGCTTCAACTTTAATGAAGTTTACGCGCCGGTGGCAAAGCTTTCGACTGTGAGGACTCTCTTGGCTATCAGTAATAAAATGGAATTTTATATAGAACAAGTAGATATTTGTAGTGCCTTTTTAAATGGAATTCTGTCTGAAGACGTGTACCTCGAAATACCTGAGGGAATTGAAACAAAGATAGATAGGAAAAATAATGTCTTGAAGTTGAATAAATCTATATATGGTCTGAAGCAGTCGCCTAAAGTTTGGAATACGTTGTTTAACGAGTTTCTGGTTGCTCTCGGTTTTGAGCAGAGTAAGGCTGATGACTGCTTGTATATTTATAAAAATAGGACTGACAATACGGTCGTCTACTTGCTCACATACGTTGACGACGTCCTCATTAGCTCCAATAATAAGGCAAAAATTGCTTTCTTTAAAAATGAAATAAATAAACGTTTTAAATGTAAGGATCTTGGAGAGGTCAAAAAATATTTGGGTCTGAATATTAGCTACAATCGGGAAAAGGCCATACTGGAGATTGAGCAGAGGGCTCTCATCGAGTCTGTTGCTAGACGTTTTGGTGTTGAAAATTGTTCACCAACCTTCACACCCATTGACCCCGGACTCCAACTGGACAGGGATCTCAATGCGTGTGATAGTGTTTTAAATAACCGGTATCAACAGCTCGTGGGATGTTTAATGTATTTAATGTTAGGATCACGGCCCGATATTTGCTTTGCAATATCGTACTTCAGCCAATTCTCCAGCTGTGCCACGAATGAACATTACAAGTATCTTTTGCGAGTTCTGAAATATCTGATAACCACCAAGGACAAAAAATTATTTTTCTACATGATAATAAGAGTAACGGCAGTATATTGGAAACATATTCCGATGCCGATTGGGGCAACTGCGTTACTACAAGACGGTCAGTTACTGGATACTGTGCCTTTGTCTACGGGTCACTGGTGTCCTGGTCAAGCAAGAAGCAGCCAACAGTGGCTTTATCTAGTACAGAGAGTGAATTGATCGCAATATGCGATGCTACCACTGAGTCTATATGGCTAAAATATCTACTAGGTGATTTTTGCATCCAACTTGCTGATAGGGCTGTAATCTATGAGGATAATCAGAGCTGTCTGTCTCTGTTGCATTCCGGCAAGTGGAATACCCGTAGGTCAAAACATATAGACGTAAAATACCGTTTTGTATGCAGTCATGTAGATGTAGAATTTAGATACTTATATGTGCCAACCTCGCGACAATTGGCTGATATGTTCACGAAGGGCTGCCCGAGGCCCAAATTTACCGAATTTTGTAGACTGTTAAATTTAACGTAACTTTTTGTTTATGTATACCATTTTTGTTTGTATGTTAATGTTGTTGTCTTGTGACCACATGTTTATTTTTAATCGTTTGTTGACTTTTTGTCATTATGTATCGAAATGACAATATTAGATTAATAACGTTATTTTTATTGTTACCTTTTTTTTTTAAAAAAATCTTAAATCGAATATATATAATTTGAGGAGGCGTGTGAGAATAATGACAAATTATAATATTCGATAGCCACTTATTCTCGCACATCACATGCTGTGGCAACACTGTTTCTGTTGTTGTTGTTTTATCTGTGATATTTGTGTTTTGTAACTCAGCTGTGATTATATGTTTTTGTGCCTTCTTGTCGCTCATCACTCGTCGATGAAATAACATGTATGTCATCATGGTGTTCAAATAAAAAATTCGTGAAACATTCAAAGTGTCTAGTCTTCTCTTTTATATGTCGTAATGTGTGCTTCTAGTCATCGTTTCTTTAATTCGTCGTTCTAAGTTCTTCATCGTCGTAGTTCGTGTATGGTGATCCGTTGAGAATTCCACCGTTCTTCTCACAGATATATATAGAGTATGATCGTGATGATGATGAAGAAAGAGAGGAGGTGGGATTTCGTATCAACAAATATGATTTATGAATTTCAAGAACACCTACCCAGCTCTGTGAAGAGAATTTCAAGCAGTGCACTCTCGTACGTATTTTTTGTACTGTGATGTGAAGAAAAAGTGTGGCTGGAAAAACCGTTGCCGTTGCCCTTTGGTTATGCGCGTCGTGGCTGCGCGCATTGTTTCGTTCTCGTTTATGTGAATTGTGTTAACGTTAACAGTGTTTCGATGACTCTTTTCTCTTCTCTTCCTTTTTCTTTCCGTCCAACTTTCCAGTTTCTGTATTCTTTACTGTTGTCGTTTACCGATGTTCGGATGTTGAGGTTAATGAAATCTTGATTATTATTTCATTGTAAGTGCAATTAAGTTAGCTCAGATCGTGACGTTAGTGCAGTCGTGTTCACTGTTCAAATCATCAAAATGGATTCGATTACGACGGACACGAGCGAAAATGTAATGTATCTGTAATAATTAAATAAACTGATGATGTGCCCTGAGCACAATTTATAGTTAAAGAAAATTTTTCAAAGTCCAAAATGGCGACGATTAAACGTTGACAGTTTCGGCAATAAAAACATACTGCGTCCGGATTTTTTGTTGTCGGTTAGTTATAAAGTAATGTTAATGAAATATGGCGATGTCATCGTCGGTTGTACGTGGTACTTTATGTCTCCTATATACTATGCCATTACTCCAACGTCTGGTATTCTATGATTCTGCCGTATAATTAGCCTTTAATCGTCGTCTTCTGAGACACGAAGATGCAACACGTTAATGGTTTGTCTCTTGCAGGTGAAGACCAACACGAAAGATGAAGCAAAATCACAATCTGGTGGGTATCACGTGTGTTACATTACGAAATAATGATATTGCTGGAATTATTTAATTTTTATCCTATTGTTGCCGACTTTTTATTAGTTAACTCGTTCGAACTTGAATTTAGAGTCAGGAAGTTGGAGGATGAAGCTAGAATTCGCATGTGTGGCAGCGGGTTCAGCTGTCTGTTTATCATAATCAGTAATCACTATATTCAATGATCAGTGTTGCGTCAATGTGTAATTGAACTGCACGTTTTCATACTTTAGAGTTTCATCCTAGAATTTTCTTTGGTTTTGTTTCATTTCCATTCTTTTGAATTATGTTGTATGATTCACCGATCATGGATTAATGTGATGTTTAGAAATTTACCAATTCTGTTATAAATCATAACGATTGACTGAAGCCAAAATGTGGGATTGGAGCAGTGTTGCCTTTGTATAGAATGTAAAATGTCGAAAGTTGAATGATCAAACTTACATTATGATATTCATATTGTGGTACTTGCATTTTTTTTCTGTCTTCAATTGATTTTGTATTCCTCGAGTTCGCTTGGAGTATCTTAGTTATTGAAAATGAAAACGTGTATTATGTTTATCGCAGTTGTTTCGACAATATCACCAGTTGTGAGCAATGTTCGGGGTTAGCGTAGTGTTAAAAGTCTGTATCGATATTGTCCTTATTTGTAGATTTTTTGTCAAGAGAATGTGTAAGTTCTTAATTTCATGAAATTTTGGGAGTTATTTCACTAACGATTCATATCATTTTAGTCACTTGTGTCTGTTTAAACGGACCTTTTTAGCGAATGGTTCACGCGACTATAGGTGGCGTGAAGTGCGGAAACTTCGATCATTTAGTAATAGTTATTCAGGTAAACACGAAAAGCCCTACCAACATTTCAGTGGACATCGGTTTATTGCACGTGTGCAGTAGGTATTTTTGCGGCTATTTTGATTTGTTGTTGTTGGTGTTGTTATTGTGAATCTGTGACGGCTTCGAAAACAGACGCAAAAAGACCTACTGCACACGTGTAGTTAACCGATGTCCATTATACGGCTTAGAATCATGGCACGTTTCGTCAACATTGGTGAGATACGATTGCTGGATATCCAATAGTAAATGATCGAAGGGCGAAAATGAGTTAAACGTCGTGGTATTTAGTGGAATCGCTCCCCAGGTACAAATTTTCTGGTGTACTACGGTGTACATTCTTATGAAAGATTGATGAAAAATTCTTCATTTGAAAGCCGAAAACATTAGAATTTTTGAGATGTGTATTGTAGTAAATTCTATCGTCTACAAGTATAGATTATGCTCTGCAGGTACCTGTTACCAATGCAACCTCGAGCTTGACATTCGATTGATAAGAACTGATTGAAGGTAAAATGTTACGTTTAGGTAGAGAAATTTTCAGATTTGAAATCAGAAAATTGATGTCACTTGTTTTCTCTGAAATTTTGGCAGTATGTCTTAGGGATGAAAAAATAATAATTTAAAGCCTCAACTATCTTGCTCCTGAAAGAAAATGTGTGATTATGAGAGTTATGAGAACGGAATTTTTTCGAATAAACTGGAGATTCCTTATTACGATTCTTCGTGTTTAGTTAAAAATAAAAATGTCACAATCCCATGTATTTTTGTAGACTGAGGTTATAAAAGTTAATGAAATTCGATTATTTTTTCCCCATTTTTGTTCTTTCATTCATTCCTTTTTCAGCGTACGCGGAGATAGTTATTAGATGTAAATGCTGTAAGAACTCCCCGTGTTCGTTAATTACGATGTAAGCTACTATATTTAAGTAACAATTTTTTCGTGGTTGTCCTTGGTCGTAACCATTTCAGGTGTTGAAAAATATATTTAACTTCGCATAAATTCTCAATGCGATCGAACTGTTCTCAGCTTCATGCAAAGGTTGGTCTAGATGAAAAATGCAAAAACTTCATGTTCGGTAATTTGTTGCGTCAGAGTCAGAAGTCTACGTCGTATTAAGCCGTGAAGTGCAAATTGCAGTGGTTTTACTTTATTTGCAACGAAAAGGTTAACCCCGTGTCGACACCAAACACCAATCGGGTTTGTTTTGGTGTCTCGAAATTGAGCTTCAAAAATCAATCTGGTAAATGAAGCGCATAGTGATGTTTACTATTTTTTTGCTTTTGGAAACCCTAAATCATACCGTAAACATGACGACGCCAAGTCACACCTCCTCTCGAGCAGGAGCAGTATGCTGTCTCCCTGGGGTAACCCTTTCGATACTTTTGTGGAAAAGAAAACAGCTAGGCTACAAACATGAAAATGACACCGTCACGTGTGAAATAAACCTAATGTCGAAATTCAGGTCCTGCGATCCTATTTTCGTTTTTCAGTTGGTTTTCAAATTCAGTATTCCAAAAAATGTGAATTAAAAATGATTTGCGATCGTTGTTATCGTTTTTCCTCTCTGGTTTGGATTAACTAGAGCATAGAGATTGAAAATCGGTTCCTTGATTTTGTTACCAGCTTCCCTGTTTCAAGGCCTAATCAGAGGTTACGTTTTTACGTTTTCTAGCTTTGTCGACCTCTAATTGAGAAGTCTTTGTAAAGTGGAATCCTAATTGAGGTCAAAAATGTTACTTTATTCTTTTAAATTGAGTATTTTCATCTCTCTGAGAATTTCGGTTTTTTCTGTTTACTTATATAAGACGTAATACTTTTATAGCTCGAACTTAGTTCAGTCTTCACAATTTTATGAGGGCCGTATGCAAGAATTTAATCTCGCATATTCTAGAACGTTATTTATACTTGAGTTAGACTTGAGCACTAGTTTCACCGCATATATCCTGTACTTGTACATGAGAACCACAGATAAAACATTACCTAAGTACCTATTGAATCTTTACTCAAGTATCGTTTTAATAATCAAGACTTGAATAATATTGTATCTGTGGTTTCCATTTGTAAATGTAGGTAAACCAGCACCTGAGTCGCGCTTGAGTCGCACTTAAGTATACGAATAATTCTTGCATATGGCCCTAAATCTGTATTATATTATGTCGTATATTCACCTGTTTCGTAATCATGTCGCAGATCACGTAATTAATGGATTGTCAAATGGTATCAGTAATCAGTCAGATAGCCATCATAAACACAAGCACAGGGACAAAGATAAGGAAAGAGACAGACATCACGACAAACACAAGCATAAAGACAAAGACAGGGACAAAGATCGTGACAAACACTCTAGCAGTAAAGTAGGTATTCTTATCTTAATGATTCTTCTATCGATTCTAAGAAAAATGACGAATGATGTTCTTTTAGGATAAAAGTCGGGACGATGCAGAAAGGAAACATAAGGACGATCGTAAAGAAAAAGACCATCATCGTGACCGGGACAAAGAACACAGAGATAAAAACAAGGATAGAGACAAAGAGCATCGCAGTAAAGACAAAGATTCCCGTGATAAAGTGAAAGAAAGTGGTGATAAAAATAAAGAAAATCGTGACAGAGAACACAAAGATAAGCACAAAGAACACGGTGAAAAGAGTAAACATCGGGATCACAGTCAAAGTAGTAAATCGAAGGACCATAAAAGTTCCTCCTCTAGGTGCGATATTAGCATATTTAAATAATTTTGAGTACTTCTATTGCATGTTGAACGATGATTATTTTTCTCTCAGCAAAAGTGAAAATCCGTCATCGAAAGATAGAGAAAAAAGTCACGGTAGTTGCAGCAGCAGCAGCAGTAGCAGTAAAGATAAACATACTTCAGACAAGTACAAAGACAAGCATGCGAGTGATAAATATAACTCTAAACATAACTCTGGAGAAAAGAAGAATGAACAATTCGACAAAACGGAAAAGACGACTGAAAAGGAACGAAAAGATTTTATAAATGGTATGTATTTGTCCTTCAAATTAATTGTACTCCGTACGCCGAGCGTGTTAAGAACTTGAAAAAAACTGAAGATTTTGTTTTCTTGGAATATCTTTACCTAAGAATTTTAATTGGATATAAGAACTAGAAAATAATCGCCCATTTCATGAACTAAACTTTTTCGATTAGATATTTATGTCTAATTGTTTTCTTTTTTCATTTATTCAATCAAGTAATAGACCTTTGACATATTTGATGCCTGGTGAAGTTAGTTTTTGGAAAGTTTTTTGAATGAATGAATGAATCCCCATCTTTCGTTTTTGAGAAGAAATATTGAAAAATTCGTGGGAAAAAAATGTATATAAAAATAATTATATTCATTCTGAAGAATTTTATTGGTTAATTTGATGTGCCATATTTCCTGTTTTGATGTAGGTTTTCGAAGAAAATCTACGTATTAAAATTGATCTGGTATTGAGACTTGGAACGGTTGGTAGGTTTGTTTTTCGTCTCATGACTCCAGAAAATTTTTGCCCCTATGAACTGAAGTTTTTCTATTCCGTATCAAATATACGCGCACACTAACGAAGACGAATTTCATTCAAATAGTTTTGACTGAATACTTTCCACTGAGTATTGGATAGATGTATGTTTATAATAGTGATATCATTATGCAAAATTTGGTTTTAATCTGCTTAATGGTTCATGCGTACAAGTGCTTTAAAAACTCTTTTAATTATTTTTAACAATAAGAAGAGTAGATAATTCCAAATGAAACAAATAATCTGTTTGGAAATCAGGCTTGCTGTTATTTTATTTGCTGAGCAATCATTGAATAACTTGCACTCGTATTTTGTAACCTTGCAATACAATTCATTGTGACTTTCCTTGATCTTTCATTAAACTTAATATGTTCCCAGCATTTCCAGCATAATATACTTTGAATATTTTATTTTTATTATCGTATTTATTTATGTATTCATTTATTAATTCAGATTCTTGTGATCAAGAAAACCTACATTTCCAACCCTGGCTTGCTGTGCTTGGGATTTTCTCCTTCATTCCTTTTCAAAAAATATGTATATGAAGAATATATTTTATTCATAAAATGTACCAATTTTGATTCAATTTTTACTATTATTCATTTCAACCCTAGAAGGCTACACTAGGGTCCCAACATTTTTTATTCTTGTATTGCTTCGAAACTGTTAGCAACAAAAACCAATATTCAGGAGTATTTTGTAATTATTCAGTGAATTTTAAATTAGAATATCAGATGTTATGAATGTAAATTTTTTGAGATAGCCATAGTTGTGGCTTTTTAGAATTATCTAAATAATACATAATATGAAACTATTTGTCGATTTACAAATATTTTAATATTTTTGAAAAGATGATTAGAAAAAATATTTGTAATTAATTTTCAAATAAAAATGTCTCCCTTGTGGTAACTAAAGTTTGAATGAATTTAAAAATAAATAAATCGGTGTTTGAAATCAATCAATTTGGGATATCTAGAGTTGCGTAAGAATCATATATCGATGTTTTCAAATATCGATATATATCGAGAATTTTCATAATATCGATATTGAGTTATTAGTGAAAAATTAAAATTCCACTGAAATTGAACCATAATTAACCAAAAATAAAATTTCAGTATTTGCGGTTCATGAAAAAAATTTAATGTTATTGACTTGAATTGTTTATCAAACTTTTGAAAGCCTACTATCAATTTGCGAAGAAAAATGAATAGAACCATTTGTGTATAAAACTGTGTGAGACACCATTTTTTTTCTAAGAATTTTTCTTTAAAATTGCTACTTTTGGCAAGATATAATGTTCTTTTTGGGGTCCAAAGGATCCCACTGTAGCCTTTAGCATTATATAATCAGAAATAGCCCTTTATGGTTATAAAAGTCGTACTCTCGCTCAGCTGTCTTAGTATTTAGTTTTATTAATTTCATGTAGCATACCTAATGAATTCAATAATCATTATACTCTCCAATATAAGATATGATCCCCAACAAACATCTGAGAAAACACCGACTAGCCAATACGATTTCTTTAAATTGACACAATCGCCATTTATAAATAATACTTGGCAGTTTTCTACATAAAATAATATTCAAAGTGTAATTATTTATTGGCAGTAGAGTTTTGAAGCCAAGGATCATCTTATATTGGACAGAGTTTAGCTGTGTTCAACGTGGTGAAAAAGTGCTGTACTAAAAGTTGAGGTTTGGTTTTAGAGTAGATCTGAATCTTTTAATTTTTGGTTTGCGGTTTTTGTTGAAGTTGAGTGCAGTTTCAGTTCTGTGAACTGTGAAGCCTACCCTCGAGTACTTATTTTTATTTCCATTGAAATTGGATTGAAATAAAGTTTTCAAATGTAATTGGTAGAGAACTGTTTGTAATAGAATTCTGAAATTTTTGTGAGATATCGTGATATGGTTGCTGAAGATTCTATGAAAATTTTGTAAAAGTCTTCCGTTTGGTTATGAAGATATAGCTGAATGCTGAAATTTCTCCACTAAATCAAATACTTACCATTTTAATCACATTCAGCGATGTCTGAACGACCAAATGTATTATTTTAACCCAATTTTTATGGAATATTCAGCTTACGTATTACAATATTTCATAAAAATTTCAGCTCAATTTCAACTCAGTCCTATCTTTCATTCCCAAAGATGTCACTGAAATTCGGTTTTGGTAACGGGTTGTGAAGATGAATCTCAACTCAGTGATATGAATTATCAATGGTAAATATAATCTTAAAGATATATTTCATGTTTAAATTTCCAATAATTAATTAAATTTTCGTTCTTATCAAATTAAATCACTCAAATTTTCAATAAGTCGTTAGCATCCTCATATTTGCTATCGCATTTCATCCAAAAACCCTAACCTTTTCTTAAAACCTACTCACCAAGCAGGGTCGGAATGAAAAAAAATTGTTCTTCGGTTTTCACTTTTTTTTACCAGGTATATCAAATAGCCACAACAAAGTTTTATTACCGCACTTTTCCATTTTCGTGTAGAACAGAAAATTTTCGGGTAAAAATTATAGTGCCGCACTTTCATAGTTAATAAAATATGTTTCTATTTGTTGATTTAGTGAAAGTGAAAGACGAACCCGCTGATTACGAATCATTCTCCCAATCTCTCAATGAATCAAATTTCGTAAGTTACTTTTCATCAGTGAAATTGAATTAATTGATTCTTAGTAAATAATACTTGTTCGTTTTTATTTTGATAGGGTGTTAAATCAGAACCATTATCCACCACTGATGGTGAGGACAGCTATGTAAATTATCAGAATGGCGATCCTTTAGAATCCTCCATAAAATCTGAACCGGAATCGATGGTCTTCGTAAAATCGGAAGCTGACTCAGAAGAAGATATTCCTTTGGTACGGTGTCGTTGACTCCAGCTTTTAATTGGATTTCGTTTTATTTTGCAATCTTCATCTTTTGATATTGAATGGCGTTTCCTTTGTAGTCAAAAAGAAAGTCATTATCAACGAAACGTAAAAGTGTCAGTTCTGATAGCGAGGATGATATACCGCTGAGTGCTCGTAAAAAAATCAAAAAAGAGAACTCAACGAAGAAGCGAAAAAAGGCCCCGCCGAGTGATGACGAATTTGATAGTGAAGTCGAGAGGAAAAAGGTTGATTTTTTTCACTCACAGTCTTTGAAAAATAAATCCAAATACTTCTTAATAAAAGGTTGCACTCTCTTACTATAGTATTTAAATTACTTAATTTATATATCCGTGTTTTGATAGAAAAAGAATAAGGTGAAAAAAGAAGTAAAATCAGAATCAAAAGAGGTGGAGAGTCCGATTAAGCGCAAGAAAAAAGATGAAGAAGAAGAGCAGCATATTTGGAAATGGTAATTAACATTTATTTCTTGTTATTTGAAATGAATTACGGATTGATTTTTTTTTTCGACTACAAATCCAAAATCGAAAATCTTGACGCTTAGCCCCATTCTCCGGTAACTTTTGCCCCGCCTGAAGTTAGTTGTACATTCATTTTGGATAATTATGAACTCGAAAAATTAATATCAATTTATAAAATTGAAATGCCGGATTTTCTATTCCAGACTTATTATATTCAACGTTAATTACTTCAACTTACTGAACTTCAAAGACGCTAGTCATGTTTAACCATTCTCGAACTTTTTAATATTCATGTGAAAATTGAAGCTAGTGCTCTATGAACCACATAATTTTGCGAAAATCGTCGTTTTTATCTATTACTTCTTTCGATATTCGAACTTCAATGAAAACGTTGGGTACCTTTATCTCAACCATAACTCTTATTTTTGATTATCCGAAACCTTAAAGATAACTGATATATTTGTTGGTTAACATAGCATTAGTTCATACAGGTTATCAGTGATGGATGGACATGCTGAATCGAGCATGTTAACAAACAGTAAAATATCTCAAATTGACCATTATGTATTTCTCATCCGATGGCTCGTTGGTGATTAGACTAAAGGAAGAAAATCAGTTGTATGTCTTTCTTCAAAACATAATAATGTGTGATCTACATTTCTGATCAGGATCGTATTAAGATCTTGATCTTGGATCAGAAAATAATCACTATTGATACTCACGTATCGTTCTTGCGTTTAGGTCTTGTCTATTTCCAAAACAGTGGTTAAAATCTTCAGTCATATAGCTGTATGAGAAACCGTGCCAACAATAGAAAACCCTAAAATTAACTTAGATTTTTCTGATCGTGCCCTTACGTCTTTTTGCATATGCTTTTGAAGCAATTTTCAGAATTCACAGAAAAGTCTTTAGATAGCTTTAAATTCATGGAACCAATAGACCGAAGCCCTGTTTACAAGCAGTCTGTAAGTAATGCAAAATGTAAAACAAAAGTGGAAACGTAAATGTGAAGGAGTGAAATATTCACAACGCGAAAGTGGGGGTCGAGAAAGTACATTTGTATTGGTAGAAATGTTATCAGAGAATCCAAATACATTAAAACACACATGCATTTTTTTACAACATTCCAGTCATCATAGTACTTATTCAGCATCATCTTTCATTGGTTAGTTCTCATGTTGTACGTCTGATCCCCATTCTTGCGGCCTTAAGGGTATCTTCTGTTGTTACACGAGTTTCAAATGATTTTTACACCTAACTGCAGTTCTGAACAGAACTGTAGCGAACCAATGCTACAAAGAGTCTGGTTCACCGAACTATGCTCGGATATGGAAATTAGAAAAAAATTTCTTAATTTAATTCAACCTGGGGAATTTCATAAATATATTAGTTTTAGAACTTATCTCGATTCTCGAGAGTAAAATTAGAGATTGCGCCTATAAAGTGATAACTTCATCAGTCATAAATCATAATAATCATATGCAGCCTAGGTTTACCAAAATTCGCCAATAATACCTTACCTATCCGTTACTTTTAACCAGGCGAATTTTTCATCATTCGTTGTTATCGCTTACTGTGCCGATGGATAAATTAAGATGCTCATATTTCTGTTCAGTGAATTTTCTTAAACTTGGGACCTGTCTAGATCATTTTTCGTACCCAAAAATCCCTTTCCTGTAAATTTCAGTAGCATTGTTGGTTTAGTTCTTCAGAAGGCGGTTACTTACATACATACGTACATACGCATACACACACACACACATATATATATATATATATATATACAATTATTGCTCGTATTATAGTGTAGGATATTTGTGTTCGTAAACAGGGCTTGAAAATAGAAGAAAAATATTACTACGCATGTCATCGCATATGCAGAAAACATACACCAACTTCAGTTCGATATTGTGATATGATTTACTATTTTTTTCTCTTGATTAAGGATACCGGAATTTAAAAAAGTTGTATTCGTCCATCATTATGTTATTCAACTAGAGTTCTTGCAGTAACCTTTGCATTTAACCAAGGCTTAACAGAATCGCTATGTCCAAAGAAGTAACATCGCATAATGGTAGCTGTGTATACCGATTTTGAATTCCAATCTCCTTAGTTTTTATGAGGAAGTATTATTATACATTTGAACATCAATGGGCATCTATTGCCAAGGCACTATGTTGATAAGTTGACCCATCATGCTAATAAATATGTAGTAGAGATGTCAAACCCCAAACTAGGAAATTTTATTTTTGAATCGAAACTTATTTAGACGCGTCTACGAAAATAAATTGCTATAGAAGGTAATAGTAGGTAACGCGACAGGAATAGAAAATATGCGATTACTAAGGGCGAAATTTGTGGAGCAAGGCGAAGCTAAATGACGTAATTGCCCAAGATAACGCATACTATCTAATCCTGTTGCGTATACTATTTTAATTTTAGACTTCAATAATTGTTGGCTTTGTAATTACCCTAATTATTTAATTGTAGGGAAAATTTGTTTACCACATAGGTGCAGAAAACAGTTGTTTTCCACCCCTGTTGTTTCTTACATATTGCTGGCCTGCAATTTACTGTTTTCTAATGCAAAAACATCGTCTGTATGACGTATTTTCTACTCGTCAAAAATGATGCATGTGTGTTCTACACCGCTACCATACCACTCATCCTATTGTCCATATGTTCTGTGCAGTAGAGGAAAAAAGGATATGCGAGCTTGAAGAATTTGTGAATATGATTGGGATGTGTGAGTGAATGTTGGTAATTGTTTAACAACTCATATGGAGAATGCATGGAATAAATTCGTGTATTTGAAAGTGGGTTGTCCTCTATCATCCCCTTACCAAATTACTAAACATTTGGATATTCGTATAAATATTTGTCTGGAAATTTCTGGAAAGCTACTTGATCAAAATTGATGAATTTTCTATTAAATGATATAGGGCAATTCCATTAAGATCCCATATTATTTGTTTCAAAATCGATGCGAGAGTTTTTGAGTTGTTTTCAAGAAACTGTTTGTAGGTGTATGTACGTTGTCTCCAACTAATTTCAATAAACTTTTTTTTAAATGGAAGATGATTTCATACTTATTATAATATTATTTTTTTTAGAATCTATGAGATTATTTTTAAATTATCTTGAAAAGATTGTTTGCTTTCAAGTAAACTTTTTTATATTTTTTGGGAAGAATTCTATCTTTTATCATAATATGATACTTTGTTTTCATCATGATAGAGGTTCTTCTTTCATATAAATTTTCAAAAAAAAAAAAAAAAAAAAAAAAACAAATAAAGATAATGAATGGATAAAAAATGATTATTCATTGTCTTAAATGTCGTATTCCTTTTTATAATGGGACTAGGAATATATTTAAAAAAAAATCAATTTAGCAAAATACTGTTTGGGAATTGAAAAACGAGTGTTTTTTTTTTTATTTTGATAAAGGATCTAGTTCTTAAATGAGAATTCCAGAATGAAAAATTTTGATTTTAAAACAAACCAGTTTTTAAAGATAACTCAAAAACATGATAATTATAGATTTATAAGATCTCTATCTATCATTTAAAAAAATTTTTTCATCAAAATCAGTTTAGTAGTTCTCCAGAAATATGCAAACAAACATAGATACATACATAAGTCTGATATTTACTTGGACTGTTTTTATGCTACTAGCCAGCTATTTGGGTTACAGTTATGTTGACGTCAAAATTACTAGCCATTTTAACCTTTTAAAGTCAATTTCAGTTTGGTGGATTGTCATGTGAGTGATGCGAGATTCCAGTGAGATTTTTGGAAGACTTTTATCGAGCTAAAGTTAAATAAATTGCTAAAAACAGCAAACTGACTTTATTGTTAACAAAATAATACCCAAAATAGCTCGATAACAACTACAAAACTAGTCAAGTGTGAATCAGGCTATATAAACAAATAGTTGAAATTTCATTTCTACTATGTGGTCCTAAAGCACAGCTATTTTTTGATGTGTAAACATTAGCACTCGGTGTCTACAGTAGAGGCTGAACCAAAATTACAGTTATCAGATTTGCGTAACTTTAACTCTCGTTTGTGTGTGTTATACAACGTGTAGTTGCATGGTTTTGTGCGTACACAATGGGTTGCACACACACAACCTCACTATTTTATGTTTACACATCAATCCTTCATGAGTGTGCCTCAGTGGAACTCACCCCTTATCTATAGTGGGAGAAGAGGTAATGTGAGGTGGGTTGGTTGGTTGTTGGTTTTTTTTTTTTTAAATACTTGTGAATAAAAATGGGCATTTTTGTATACTTTATCACATGATGGGAGTTCGATAAGTTTTTTTTAAATATATACAAAAGTTAGATTCAAAATTAGCATATTACAATTCCATTATTGTTTGGTAAGCAATTGGGGGTGGGTTGCTATTTTGTTTAAACAAAATAAATCAAAGATGAGAAATGCGACCCAGAAATTTTACTATTTTAGACTATTCTATTCCATTTAGCTGAATTAATATTAGCAAGATATTTCTTCTGGGCACCCATTCTGTCAGTATCATCCAACTGTGCATATTATGATGAAGGATTCAAATAACAGTTTTCATCTTCTTTCTTTAGGAATTTTCATAGTTTCATAAGTATCATTTCTATCAAGAGATTTATTTGATAGGGCAAAAAATTCTTCGCTAAAAGTTAAAGTGTGGAGTTTTGGTGTGAGAATGATTCTTTGAATTTTCAGTTTTTAATTTTATTTTAAGTTGAAGTATGGTTTCAGTTCTGTGAACTGTGAATAATCCCTGTTTATTTTCATTCAAGTTTGATAGAATCAAAGTTATTAAACATAATTGTGAAAGAAGCATTTTTCATAAAATAATATGGTACTTACGTTAGCTAAAGATTTTGCAAAAATTTCATTGAAATTGTAGGTTTGGTTATGAAGATATTATTGAATTGTTGAAATTCTACAACTATATGGAATCCTTAACATTTAATTCACAACGCGTTCACCAAATCTAATTTTAGCAACATTGCGATGACCAAATGTATAATTTTAATGCAATTTTCATAGAATTTTTAGCAAGCATAGTATGATATTTCATGAAAATTTCTGCTTAGAACTGTTTATTCCTGAGATATCATTAAAATCAGGCATTGAGAAACGCTCTCTTTTTCATTTTGTTTTTGTTTGTTGAGTTTCTGAAATTCACTATAATGTTGGTTTCCATTTCTGTTATATTTCTTGATTTTAATAAAATTTTTCATTCCTCTTTCATTTTGGGTTAAATTTTTGTTTCCTTTTATAAAAAAATTTTTATTTTGTTGAAAATTTTCCGAATCCTGTTCAAATATCAGTGTATTGATATTTTTCCAGAAACATTGATATTTTTTCAATATTTTTTCTGATTTGTTTTCCAATATCAAAAATTAATCAGGTGAGAAATGGAAAAGGAAATGATTCATCATTTGGTTTCTATTATTTGTCCATCATTAGTCATGAAAATAATCGGTTAATTGTTTCTGATTTGGTTTCAATTTTAGAATTTTGTAGTTTCCTGCACAGAAAAATATGGTTTTCATTTCCAAAAAATTAGGTTTCATTATCTCAATCCTTGGCTGAAATTCTGTTTGGGTAATAGGTGGAGACTTGTGAAGTTGAATTTTGAATGAAGGATATGAATTATCGAAGATAAACATAATTTTAATAATTTACAAAGTCATTAGCATTCTCACATTTATCTTCGTATTTTGTAGAACAACTTTTAACTTTTTCTCAGAATATACTCACTGAGTAGGATCAGGATAATCTGCATGAGAAAAAATATTTTTTCGGTTTCAACTTTTTCATGCAAGGTATGTCAAACAGTCACAACTAAGTTTTTTATGTTAGAGCAGCACTTTTTGCTGTGTCAAATATAGCTGATGACCAGGGATTGAGAAACTATCTGTTTTCATTTTGTTTCCATTAGTTGAGTTTCTGAAATTTACTATCATGTTAGTTATTTTTTGTTTTTCCATTTCCATCATTTTGGTTTCTATTTCTATTTCCATTTAAAAAATTATTTTTATGGATTTAAAATTTTCCCAGTCCTGTTCAAATATAGATGCGATATTTTTTAGATATTTTTGTAAAAACAATGATACTTTTTCGATGTTCCCTCCAGAAATATCGATATTATTTCAGATTGTTTCTCCTTGATCAATTATTTAAATGACAAAATGGAAATGATTCATTATTTAATTTCCATTTATTTTGGTTTCCAGCCTAAAAAAATCTGGTTTCTGTTTCTCAATCCTTGCTAATGAATTAATGAGTGAATACTTTTTAGATTCAAAAATTGTTTTGAATTGATTGTTTTATGTTCCTCATTAGCCCTTGTGAATAGTTGTGATGAAAACAAAACTTAACAGTCAGTAATTAAGTTTGTGAATTTGGTATATCAGTTGTTGAAGTTACCCTATGTTTTTTCTTGTCGCTGACTGAACTTCTGGCAACGTCGCGTTTCGTTTCATGATCTCGTGCCTTAGCGTGCGGTAGCACTCGTAGCCAAACATTTCTAGTTTTGCACTCGCCACTCACAAGTCAAATAAATTTAATTTTTAGTGTGACCGTGTGGTGTGCACTGCACTGGTGTATTGTAATCTGTACCGTGATTGTGTGGACGTTTAGTGTACTGCACAGTGAGCTAGTATGTGTTGAATTCTCGATTCCGATAGTTATAAATTTTGGAAGCAAATGTGACGTTGACGTTTTCGAATTCAATGATTTTCGGCCTTAGCTTTAGTTCCTACCATGTCACGTCAATTTCATACGCTTTATATGCTATCACTGTTCAAAAAGCGTTATTTCGCTTTGGGTTTTGTTCAGTAGCCCACAATGTCAAATTGG
The DNA here is from genome assembly GCA_011428145.1 of Ericerus pela. Lineage (NCBI taxonomy): Eukaryota > Metazoa > Arthropoda > Insecta > Hemiptera > Coccidae > Ericerus > Ericerus pela. The sequence continues at coordinate 166,970 of WOFM01000206.1, read as the reverse complement.
GTCAACGGTAATGTCCTAATGTGTTAAGACAGCATAGGAATAAGAACTACTTACGTCTTGTTTTCAGGTCAGAAACGTTACTCTGGGGATGAACTTCAATCTTCATTCATACCTTGTCATTTTCAAAAATGTAGACTGGCTTTAGTTGTAGGTTAAACTTTCATTGGTTTTTGCCTTAATTCGAAGGCTTGTTGCTCATTTTTTCAGATGTCCATTAATATATTTTTGGGAATTCTTGTAGGTTCTTTGAAAAAGTATTTTATCGAAGATTTCCGGTTATTTGAAGACTGGTTTTTCACTTTAGTTTGAACTATGACTTTATTTGAGAAACGTTTTTGCATTTAGTCCGTAAATTCGAAATAGGATGAATTGAAATTCAAATTTTTGTTGCAAAATCTTACTCGTTATTTTGATTTTACCTGTTTTGTATTTAACTTCTTTACCAGGTGGGAAGAAGAGAAAAAAGATGATGGCGTTAAATGGAAGTTCTTGGAACATAAAGGACCCATGTTTGCACCGCCGTATGAACCTTTGCCTAAAAATGTTAGGTTTTATTATAACGGTAAGTTTTCATAAGTAATAATTTATTTATTACTGCGAATCGTAAAAATGGTATTTTCTTTTGATTGTTCGCCGATCAATGGTTATAGAATTTTTTTGTTTTTGGTAGGTGGGCGATTTTCAGTAGTTGAATTTCATATCTTATCCTATCTCTTCCCCTCTCATCTGATCCTATAACCCAAGAAATAATAATTGTACATCTGTAGGTATATACATTTTTTCTCGAAAGCTGGCTTAACAATGTCGCTGAAATTTCCTTAATGAAGATTTTCGGATGTGAAAAATCAATCTAAATATGCCTCAATTTAAAAAAAGAAAAAAATTAAGAAATAAATTATTGTATATTACAAGAATAAGGCAATGTCGTGTGATGTCACAACTGAAAACTTTTATCTCACTGAGATGCTATAACATATAAAAAGCGTGGTGAATATTTTAATTTTTGGTCATAATTATCTTAAAAAAAGTAATAGCTACTTATTCGACAAGAATGAAGTTTTAGGGGAAGCTTTAACGAATAAAATGAGCCAAAAATCAAGAAATTTGAGTCTTTAGAAGCCAAAAAAATCGAAAAAGAACATAAAATTGTGTCTCAAATTGGTGTTTTTGAATGCTATTATTAGTTGTCTGCTGGGTTAAGTACACTGATAACATAAAATCAAATCATTTTCTCAACTTCGAAGGACCCGAATTTCTCGTTATCAGGCTTATTTTATTCCTCGAAGCTTCCTCCATAATTTTATTTATTTCGAACATACCTTTTATTTCAAGACAATTATGATCAAAAATTCATATATTTTCGTGCTTTTCAATGCTCTTCAAGAATATCTAACCACCCAGTGAGATTACTGATGAGAATTGTGACGTAAACGACATTGCCTTATTATATTCCTCATTCTACCTGTGACGTAATTTCACCCAGACTAACTGAGCGTGAAGTAGTGGTGTATAGCATACTTTGATTATTCGACTTTCTATGTGTGATGTAATTTCGTAAACACTAACACACTAATAGACTGATCAAAGCAAGTAACGAAGTAGTCTTTCAGGATTTCACATCAAAGTAGCTGACATTTGGTGGTCATTTTTGGAAGCAGTGAAAATGGGTTGTCGTTTGAATGTTCTTGCAGTTTCTATTTTTCTTACGTTGAAAATTACAGTTAGTGAATGTGGTATTATTCAATCCTCATATTTTTTGAAATACGATCGTGCCTTTATCGGTTACTGACTCGCTGGTGCATAATATTTTTTTTAAATTTAATTTTCATAATGGATCTTTCTGCCATATTTTGGGATATATTGCTCGGTTGTCGAGTCGGAGTTATTTGGGTAAGGTTTACATGTGTTGGAAATGTTGGCGGTAGCTTATCTCAAACCAGGAACCTTCCGAATGCGAGACTGATGATTTAATCATTGCGAAAGTCTGACCCTTAGTCTATAAATTGAGATTGTGGTTGTATTCTTGAAATGAATTTTCTCGAACTCTATGTTTATATAAATCGTTTCATTTCACTGAAAAACCTCGTTTATAAAAACCCTGAATAAAATCAAAATATAGACAGTGGATTAAGTATTTTATTTTTGGTCAATTAAATGTTTTGTATGTGCCCAAGTTTCTCATTTTGTCTCTTCTGCCAGGGGTTAGGTACTTTTAAACTTTCAACAGTATGAAGTTACCATTTTTTCATCCGATCGTGAAGGTTTGTTCTTGTTTGGGTTTGTAAATTTTCGTGATTCAGCTTCCTTGTGAGAAAAATTAATAGTTAATTTTATTGAAAGGTAGTTTACTTTCGCTTGAAAGAAGTTGAATCTCAAGTTTTGCGTTTCTAGGAAAAGAGATGAGACTGTCGCAAGATGCTGAAGAAGTTGCCACATTCTATGCGCGAATGATCGAACACGAATACACCTCCAAAGATGTATTCAATAAAAACTTTTTCAAGGATTGGCGCAAAATGATGACAGGTGAAGAACGCGAGGTCATCACCGATTTGAAAAAGTGTAATTTTCGTCCAATGTACGAATATTTCGTACAAAAATCCGAGGAACGTAAAGCGATGAGCAAAGAAGAAAAAAAAGTGAGTACTTTTGACAGCTTTTAGAAGTCTTCAAATCTGGATCGTTGATAAATACACCAGTGGCTGTAAATGAGTTAGAAGTACACCAAATTTTGTTGAAATTCGCAAATTTTCTGTAAGAGGTAGTTGATTCCTTTGTAGTCCAGTTAGTTAATCTACGAATAATCGCCGATTTCTGTCTGAAGAAATAATGTTTCCTTATTATTATTTTTGTCATTGTTATCGATTGTGGAAATTACATTCGTTCATGATCGTTTCTCTATCGTATTCCTCGATAATCTTGCAGAAACTCAAGGAACAAAATGAAGAAATCGCCAAGGAATATGGTATTTGCGTAATCGATGGTCATAAGGAAAAGATTGGTAATTTCCGTATCGAACCGCCTGGTTTATTTCGTGGTCGAGGTGAACATCCAAAAATGGGCATGCTAAAACGACGTGTAATGCCCGAAGATGTCATTATCAATTGCAGTAAAGATTCAAAAAAGCCGAAACCTCCGGAAGGTCATAAATGGAAAGAAGTTAGGCACGACAATGCTGTAAGTATTATTTGTTAGGTTTAGATTCACACCAGTATTCTGGAACGTTTCTTAACGTTAAATTAGACTCCCAGGTTTATCCTATACTTATACGTGGGAATCATAGATAAAATATTACTTAAGTAGTGAATCTGTAGTATCGTTCTATAGAGTACGTCTTTTAAAACGATATATTTACGTATCACTCGTATAGGTCACGTGGCTGGCCAGTTGGACAGAAAACGTGCAAGGTCAAGTGAAGTATGTCATGTTGAATCCCTCGTCGAAATTGAAAGGCGAAAAGGACTGGCAAAAATACGAAACGGCCAGAAAGTTGGCCAAATGTGTCGATAAAATTCGTAAAGATTACCGCGAGGATTGGAAGTCAAAAGAAATGCGTATTCGGCAGCGTGCCGTTGCAATGTATTTTATTGATAAAGTACGTATTTCATGTGAAAATAGAAACTGTTGTAGTTTCTGTGTTTGTTTTTCAATTATTTCGGTTTTAATTCGAAATTCGTGGAAATATTAATTATTAGTAGTAACTAGATCCTCCTTTTATAGTGGCCTTTTTTTTTTTCCTCGTTAACAAACTCAAATTTTGACGTGATATTTTCAACGATCCCAGCAAAGGTTTTTACTTATAATTGGGATTGAGTCAATTTCGATGAAAAAATCTGGTTTTTGTTTTGTTTTGTTTTGTTTTGTTTTGTTTTTTTCAAGTAGTAGTTAGTTCAATTTGAATTATTACTCTCGTATGTTTTAGTTCAGTTTCAATTTTAGTTTCATTTAATTGTATTAATAGTTAGTATTAGTACACGTAAAATTGGTTAATGTGATTTAATGCCAATCATTTTATTTTTCAGCTTGCTCTGAGAGCTGGAAATGAAAAAGACGAAGATCAAGCTGACACGGTGGGTTGCTGTTCTTTGCGCGTCGAACATATACAGTTGCATGAGGAGAAGGAGGGTAATTACTCCCCGGTCTTATTTTCGATGATTCTTGGCGTATAATTCGATAATATTTGTTTTTTCGCGTAGGTAAAGAATTTGTGGTTGTGTTTGATTTCCCCGGAAAGGATTCGATTCGTTATTACAACGAAGTTCCGGTAGAAAAACGCGTATTCAAAAACCTACAGTTATTTTGCGAAAAGAAAAAAGGCAGTGACGATTTGTTCGACAGGTTGAATGTAAGTTTTTCAATGACTGTTTGTCTAGTTCCGTTTAGTGTTTATATTTCTTATTTTTGACTGATTACAAGTTCGTTGAAGAATCATAGTCTGTCGTCCTTGATGTTATTAGCGAATAACTTATCTCCATGGGCCCGATGTAATAAAAAGAAATATAATTCATTGCCTCATTTTACCATTTGAAATCATCGACTTTTTGTCCATTGTTTTATCCGATAAGATCAACCCGTTAACTCGTTCACAAATTTTGTTTTGAAATTCAAAATATGGTTTTTCTTATATTCCATTTATAGACGGGCGTTTTGAACAAACATTTGAATGAATTAATGGACGGTCTAACGGCAAAAGTTTTCAGAACGTATAATGCTTCAATTACGTTACAAAATCAATTGAACGAGCTCACTGATCCTGATGCGAGCATCCCTGAAAAAGTGAGTATCCCGGTTACGAATTTTTAGACTGTATTATTTTCTTTACGCGCCATTTATCGAGTATTTCTTCTAGATTTTACAATATAATCGTGCCAACCGTGCAGTAGCAATTCTGTGTAATCATCAACGCTCTGTGCCTAAATCGCACGAGAAATCAATGGGAAACCTTAAACAGAAAACTGATGCGAAACGCGAACAAATAGCGGATGCGCAAAAACAATACAAGGACGCGAAACGAGATGCGAAGGATGGAACAGCGCATAGTAAAATGTCGGTTGTATATTCTGATACCTTAATTCCTTGTTTCGTCGGGCAATTAACTAATATTGATGATTTCTTTTGCAGGGTTTTAGATAAAAAGAAAAAAGCCGTTGAGCGTTTGAAAGAACAATTAATGAAATTGGAAGTTCAGAAAACCGACAAAGAAGAGAATAAAACCATTGCCTTAGGAACATCAAAGCTGAATTATCTGGATCCTAGAATATCAGTAGCTTGGTGAGAATTGTAATAATTATTATTTTGGTTGATCTGAGTTTTTTTTTTTTTTTGTGGGGAATGGGTTGTTGTTTGTAAGCTAGGAAAATGAATGAGAATGTGTTAGTCCGCTCTTGATACGTTTTGTAGATTTTGTTGCCTTCAGTGTTCACCGTTTTCTTAGGATTGTAAGAATTAAATTTCTAATATCTCTAAAGTGAGTGAAAATGTAATAAAAATATGAAATTTGAGTAATGAAAATCTCTTGTAATTTGAGGAATCTAACGAATACGATGTTGACACGATGAAATTGTAAATTTATTGGTCAATCAAATAGACTGGTGTGCGCTGTGGTTTATGCACTGATAGGAACGAAAAAAGTGAAGTAACTAAAGGTACATCTTCACGAGGAAGTATTCTAGCGGCTAGTTTGATATATTTGCTAGAGAAATTATACCTCATATTTACATGTTGCAATAATTTAGCGCTATTTTGCTAGCTGCAAACAAAAACTAGAGGATAGAAAAAAAAGTGTTTACAAAATGAAGTGTTTTCCACTGGGTTTTCATATACATTTATACATTTCATGATATCATTCCTCTTTTTACTAGCACTAGCCAACTATCCATTCAGTTTAGATAGCTGGCTAGTTGCAAGTTTTTGCTATCCCCTGAGTTTACATAAGGCAATAAATTTCTTACAGGCTAGTGAAATTCTAGCTGCAACTTTTGACTAGCGGTAGTGTTTACATGAGAAAAATGACTTTCAGCTAGAAATTTTTAACTAGCCGCTAGAAAACTTGCCTCGTGGAGACGTACAAGAAATTAAAGATAAAGCTTTTATTTTTTATTTTTTGGCTTTGGCTTCATGCGAGATATGTATTTTTCGTTGCGGAAGGTTGGCTGCAGTTGGTATATTTTAAAATCGCTGCGGTGAGTAGAATAAAAGCTTATAAAAATACGTTAGTTTAATTAGTTATTTTTGAAAACTTGAACAATTTTTCATCAAAATTGAGAAATTACGAGTTAATTTTTGCGAATTATGATGTTTCTTCAGCCAAAATTGCTGAAAATTATTCTCATTAAACGCTTTAGCTTGTCGGCCGGTGATGTCGGTATGCCCCCGCCACTCACTAGCTGCTGGTCAGAACAAATTATCGTGATTTCAGTGCCCCAAAAATTTTGTTTTATTGTTGATGATGATATATATCGAAATTTTTATCGATATAATATTTATATTACACTTCGACCAATTGCAAATGGCCACTATGAGATTCAGTTAATAGGTACCATAAATGGAAATTATGTACGTTTACCTTCCAATAAAAGTGGACTCACTTTTATCATGAATTACTATGAATTGATATCTAATAAAACCATCGTTTCTTAGGCATTTTTACTCTTTAAAGTGAAGATATTCACAGTTTATTGATAAGAATGACATGCGATAAAAACATGATTGTAGAGTTTGAAGATGAATTTTCATCAGAATCTCCTCACTGAGGTGGTGAGAAAGTTGAGAACTTTTTGAAAATGAGGCCTGAGGTTCTTTTCAAGTTTTAACCTGATCACTTGTGACTCATTTTGAAACGTAACTAGTGAAGTAGTTCAAATATATAGTTAAGGGGGCAAAGGGAGTGATTGCCCTCGTGACCTTATTTTTATTTTATTTTTGCTAGTTACTTAGAATTTGGAGTAAATTTTAACAATAAATGTGCGACAGCAGGTTCCATAGATGTTGAATTTCTCTTTAAATTTTCAAAAGTAACGAGCAAAAAAGAAGAAAAAAATGTCATCCAATATTTTTAGACCTCCTTTAAGAAATCCTGGCTTTTTCCCAGGAGAAGCTGGAACATAAGGTGTAGCTATACTATTGGTCCAAATATTTTCACTTCTCGATACAATCTCGATCTCTCAATTTATTAGTTACGTCACGAAGACTTGGAATTTGAGTCCAAGCAAGACACTAAAGAAACGAAGAATCACGAAGAAAATTAATTTTCAAAAAATAGAACCAATTTTTAAAAAAATAATGAAAAATTCACTAAAAAGTGAAAAATAATTATTCTTTTAAAATTTCTCCAGAAAAATGTAGGTTTTAATTGTCAATTTTAAATTTAATTTTCATAGATGGACAGAAATCTGATATAATTCCAAACTTTGATATATTGACTGATGGTTGTCACCAAAACGTTTGTGAAGATGAAATTCAACTTGTTCAGTATGTTTCCCTTTTGGTTTCATGCTTAGTATTTGTTGGTATTTATGTTTCTGTATCGTATGTCGGCATACTTCCACATATTTTTCATCAATTTGTGACTTAAAATTAAAAAAAAAAGAAGTGATTTAAAAGTAAAAAAATTCTAAAAATAATTTATAGGTAAATAAAAAAAAGGTTAAAAACATATTTATGTTCCTAAAACTGCTTTTATTTTAAAGTGCAATAAAAATTAAACAATATTTTAAAAAAATAATAAGATTTTAAAAATTAATATTTTTTTTATGCACAAAAAACTATGGAATGATCGAGTTAATATTAAATTGGTTATTTTTACGTTTATGTTTGGCCATATTAATTACTAAAAACCAGGTGAATCTTAAGTCATTTAACCAATTTGTCGGTTCAACTTGAAAATTGGTCAGTGAGTATATTTACACCCAGAATCAAAGTTTGGGTCAATAATTGAAAATTTCCATCATATAGATATGACATGTTTTAATTTGTCTTAGTTAAACACGAATATGTTTCTTTCGTTTGATTCAAACTATAGAAATTTGCTTTTATTATTGGGTATCGTGTAAAATTTTTAATTATTGCTCTCGTTTTTAATTATGGGTGAATATGTTCATTGTCTAATTTTCTAGTTGAATTTGCAAATTGGTTAAATGACTCGAGGCTCACCTGGTATTTATTTAATAATACAGTCTAACATAAGTGTGGAGATAACCAATTCAATATTAACTCAATTATTTTGTGGTTTTTGGTGCATTAAAAATAGATTAAATTTTAAAGTCTTATTACTTTTTAAACATACTGTTTAATTTTTATTTGGTTTCAAAATAAAAGCGTTTTTAGAAACATTTGTTTTTTAAATTTCTTTATTTACTTGTAATTTTTTTTTTTATTGAAGCAAGCGGGACGAAGCTTCTTATGTACCAATTCACAGAACAGCTTTTCTGATTACGCCATTTCTCATAGATGGCCGAACCAAAAACTACCAAAACTCTCAAATAATTGCTTCAAGTTGAACTTGATGTCGTGACGAAGCCCGATTTTTTAAATTTAATTTATTAAAAAATAAAAATTCTGTTTCTCTACCGAGATTTGAACCGTCGTCTCACCATCGTTTTAGAATTTCCTAAATTTCAGTTGTTTCAGTTCAGATTCTAAATTTCGATAGGCGAATGGTTAGGATATTCTTTTTTTTTTTTTCTAAATTGAGTAATACATCGTCCATCACCTTTTTTAAGGCGCCGAATTAAAATTTACTATTTATTTCTAGATTAAACTCCACATTTTGCCCCCTGTGACCCAAAAAGAGTAGATTAAGAAAAATTTTTACTATTTCATCGGGTTCTACATCCTCGGATATTTTTATTGAAGAGCAAAGTATTACTTGTAACATGTGTGATGTGGTCCAGGTACTCTTTTTTTGAAAGATGAGGTCGTTGAGGGTAACCAATTCGCTTCAATTATGGTTCAAGGGTTCGCTTGCGACCCGCAAATTTAACCTGGTATGAATCCATGTCCGGTTGCGACCAGCGCAGATACATTATTCATTAATTGCGAAGAAACAACTTCTGGTAGATGTAGAAAATCTGAAAATTTTGCTGCCGAAGAAGCGCATGAACAAAACATTGAAGGAAAATTGAAACATCTACCCTCGAACCTTGAGTTAGCGCTCCTGTATTTGTATCTAGCATGAGAAATTTGAAAAAGTTTCATGATATTCGCAGAAGAATGAACCTTTTACTTCACACCGATAAAGGAGATTTGCTGCAAGTATTAACTCGTAATTTCTCAATACCTTCGCTCTTGAAAAATACGTTTCACCTCGAAAGAGAACAGCGAGGCGAATTTATTGAGATTTTCTTATTAGTGTGATACTTCAGAAACAACAATTACGTAAATAAAAATTATATCGAAGAACCTGTTCAAATTACATCGTTGAGATTGTTGAATACTGCAAGTCAGTCTCGTTGTATCATTCTAAATGTTTTTGGAAAATACGGATATTCAGCCCCCAAAGTTTGTTAGGTTGTGGTTACAAAGCAACGAATGTTGGCCACTGTTTATCGGATAGTGGTGCGGCAATTTTTTTGTTCTACGTAGTCGCTTGGAGGCTGCAACTATTTTCATTGATTTGATTATCCTACGCTATAATAGGATAAATAATTGTACGTATTTGTATGTATGTATGTATGTATGTATTTATGTATGTACGTTCGTGTTCGCGCGCGTATGTGTGTGTATGTGTGTAAAATAGTGTTCTGAAGAATTAGACCAACAAAGTAGCTTAAAATCATGGAGTAGGGGTTTTTGAGTGTGAGAAAACCGTCTAGATAAGTCCCAAATTTGATAAAATTCGTTGAACAGAAATATGAATATCTCAATCACTCCATCAGCAGAAATGATAATAGCTAACGATGAAATTTTGTGATTAACTCTGAAGGTAATGGATAAGAACGGTTTTATTAACGAATCTAGTTCGGCATAGGCTACGTATAATGAAGTAACGAGTTGAATAATTATTGCGATTTAAACTCCCGAAATATGTATGTAAATATGTCGCTGAAATGCGCCAGCTTGATTGATTTAAATTTACAAAATTTTTTCCATTTTCCACATCCGAAGTGAACGAAGTACCGCTATTTATGCTGGCAAAACTATTGCCGAATGTGGCACGCGTAGAAAGATGTTTGTAATACCGTATAACCACAGAGTAATAAACATAGTAGAGGACGTCGCACGTTCGTCCAAACGCTGCAACGAAAAACGGCGCCACTTTCGAAGCTATACCTATATTGTCGCCACTCGTTCGTTCCGTACCGAATTCGAATTTCATTGCCTCTCGCAATAATCACAAATCGTTTTTCTCAAATAATTTAATTATAAACGAACGAGTAAATATAATTATTAATTTAGAAATCACAATCGACACGAATGTCGGTAGATAAAAGTGAGATTGAAAATTGTTGGTACCGTAACAATGACGGATATTCTAATGGCAAAAGTGGTACAGTTTTTTTTTTTGTTTTTTTTTTTCCACATGCGTCTTCTGTTATATTTAATACTCTGTGTGTTCGACGAAGTAAAGCTTGTGAACCGAGATTTGTGTAATTAATTGGTCCTTATTATGCATTTAGCTACCATGTACCACAGATTTTTTCGTATAAATGATAATAGAACCTTTATTCTGCTACTGGTCGCATTTGCGAAAGGGAAATATTTAAGGGAGGAAATTGTAATTACGGTATATTTCTCGTGCTAGTAAAACCCTCGGTGTATTCTTTTTGGTGAATTCGGTGGAATACAGCTCAGTGGCAAGGTGGCAAATACTGTCGAATACGGAGCTTTAATGAAGATATGAAATGACGATATGGTTTGAATTAATTTAATTGAAGGCCATCGTAAAAAAGTTCGGTATTACAAAACAGTTTATAGCTCCGTAGTACAGTCGATCGAATCGTTGCTGAATTTCACCTGATTGGTACATTTGATTAATAATTGTGGATAGTTCGGAATGTTTTAGTGACATTAATTTTAGGTATTGCTTGCCGCGCCGTCTGCCCTTCTTACTAATTCGAATCCCTTCATCGCAAACTATTTTCCGTTTCCTTTATTGTAACGTTCCTTTCGGTACTTAACAGCTGTTTATGTAAGAAGTTTATCCGAAAATTATAAAATTTCTTTTCGAAATTGATTGACGAAGCTTAGATGAAAATTACTCGGAACGGACTAAAATTTTCTCACGAATCCTCTCTTCTTTTTCTTCTTCTTCTTCTTCTACTTCATCTTATATGAACTAAAGATAGATTGTATTCGTGTGAAATTTCCCAAATTTCTAGCTTTGATTCGTGTACATTAATCTGTGATTACGTGGAATGCATCTTTAATATCTTTTCTCGCTTCGTTTCAGGTGTAAAAAATACGGCGTTCCGCTCGAAAAGGTGTATAATAAAACACAGCGTTCCAAGTTCCGGTGGGCCATAGATATGGCCGGGCCCGACTTTGTGTTTTAAAAAAATTATTTATTTTTCAAACTTATTATTCAAAATTTTAAAATTTGTATTCCTTCTCGCCTCGCTTCATTCTTCCGGCAAGAGTAAAACTGTGATCTGATTAATTCTGTCTTGCAGACGCTGCCGTGGTATCAACTTATACATTCGATGATGAAAACTATTAAATAACAATAATTTTACTCTCGTATTTAACTATCAGACACTCTTTTTCGGATGGTTGGAGTGATTTTCGATTATTATATATATCATTTTAATTCGATTCAATTCGATTCAATTCGATTCAATTCAGTTCACGGGGAACACGCTTTTCGTTTTTTCGTCATCGTCCTTTTAAATTTCGTTACAAAAATTACGATTTATCTTTTATTTTATTTTAGAAACTTTAATTTTTTTTTTTTTTTTCTCTCTTTCGTATACCTACATCAAATTTTATGTTGAAAAGATTGTACAGATTTTTTATAAATACTTTTCACGGAAAGTTTGATCGAAAATTTTAAATTTAAAGTTTTCCCTTAGATTTCATCGATGATATTTTTACGTCTTAGAAAGAATTTTAGTTGTGAAATGCGATATATTTACGTATGTTTTTGTCTTCAATTTTTTTTTTGTACATAAGAATTTTTTTAGTTGAGTTTTTTCCCTTTCATCGGCGTAAGTAGTTGAAAGATTTTCAATTTTTAATTAAATACTTTTTTTGTGCTCTTGATTCCTAATGAATTTTCATCGCTGCATATTTGAAGCTGGCAATGCTTATGGACGAAAAATGTATCCTCTATAGGAGTCTGTCTCATATTATACTTACCATATTCTTTTCGCTTATAACAATTTTTTTTTTCTTTCTTGAATGACGTATTATTTTAACGCTGTTCATTGTCAATGTGGTGAAAATCGATCACGTTCAAGTTGACGGTTGATATGAACGAAGAAATCGGAACTGATGATTAACTATGAGTAACTAGTGTTACATTTTTTCTGTAAATTTTGCCTTAATTCGCTACTTTCCTTTTGTAAATTTCCACGTATTTTTTCGCGTTATTTGTAATTCATTTAGATAATTTGTTCGGTTTTATATATATATCTATATATATATATATATATATATATAAAAAAATATACATACGTATAAAAAAAATATTTTAGTAGAATATTTGTGGCAATGTATTTGGTAATTATAAACCATATTTTCTTTTTGTGTAGGATCAACTCGACTATTCAAAAGTACCGTGTACATTTTTACTAATTACTGTACACCCTTGAAATAAATGTATTTTTAATTTTTTTGAAACGTATTAATTAAATTTCGGGCGTGAAAGACCACCAATCAGTCATTTTAAAGCTATGGTTAACAGTTCATCGCTGTGAATTCCAATTTCAGTATTTTGTTTGTAAATTCTTCGATCGAGTGTTCCACAAATATTCCAGATAGACTATCCACATCCTAAGAGTAAGGATGGTTTGGCTTATTAAAACAAAAATGTATATTTATGTGACGAAGGCGTGAGGAAAAACTCTCTGTGAAAATACATTAATACATACTTCATTACGGTAGGTGAAAACTATCGTCGACCTTTTGATGTGCGGATTAAAATTTTTGAAACATTTTCAAAATACTTACCGAAGCGAAGGCGAGCGAAGCTTCATTATGTGTCCACTCGCCAAACAACTTTTGTGGTGACGTCATTTCTAATAGATGGCCGAACCAAAAATTGCCTAAATTCTCAACTATTTCAAGTTGAGCCCTGTGTCGGGACGAAGTTCGATTTTTTAAATTTGATCTTTCAAAGAAAAAATTTTGTTCCTCCACCAGGGTTGGAACCGTCGTCGTCGCCAGAATGTTCATTATTTCAATTTTTTCAGTTCAGATTTCGAATTTCGATTGGCGAGGGGTTAGGATATTTTTTTCATAAAAATTGAGTAAGATATCGTTCATCGCATTTTTGGAGGCGCCGTGTTTAAATTTTCAGTTCATTTTTGGATGGAATTTCACATTGGGGTCCCTGTTACCCCAAAAAGGAGTAAAGATAATTTTTTCTCAAAAGAGTGAGTTATACATCGTGTGGGATGCATTTTTTGAGGCACTGACTTGAAATTTACAATTTTTTAATTGAACCCCTATTTTCCCCCCTGTGATCCAAAAAAAAAAAGTGGGAGTATGGGCTATATTCATGAAGGATTGATGTGTAAACATAATAATAGTGTGGTTGGATGCATGCTCAACGTGTTGCACACACACACACCTATACTTCATGTAACACACACAAACAAGAGTTACAGTTATGCAAATCTGATGATCGTAATTCTTATTTAGCCCCTATCGTAGATAGAGCACTAAGATGTTTACACATCGAAAGATTCATTAGAAAAAATTTTTAATACTTCGTTGGATGCTACGTTCTTGGATTTGTTTATTGAAAAGCAAAATTTTATTTCCAACGTGTGTAATGTGGCCCAGGCACACTCCTAAAGGTTGGTGTTGTTGTTGAGCATAACCCACTTTGTTTCATTTATGATTCTAGGGTTCACTCACGAACCATAAATCCTTCCTAGTACTTATGTAATTAGTTACATTTTCACCCGATTTGAGAAAAGAAATTTCGGCTTTACGCAATTAAATTATTGTATTTGGCGACTGTCGAAGGTGATTGGACCAGTAAGGCTCCATAAGACCAACGTACTTTTTAATGTCAAGATATGGAGGCATAAAAGTAAGAAACCATAGAGTACATTGTGTACTTTTGACATTTTGCTCGAGTTCAATTTAGAATACTTTTGATAAAGTTATGCCTTAAATTCACAAGGATATCATACATAAATGCAAAGTAAAGTACGTTAAAAGGTATCCTATGGTTGCTTATTTATGTGCCAGTATGTCTAACCTAGATATCATTGTTCTTTACTGGTCTAGTATTTTACCTACGTATGTAGGTATACGTATAGTCAAAGCAAATACTGTTTGATTTCACTAAGAATATACACATTCCCAACTTGTGTCGATATTGAAACATTTAAAAAAAAAAATGTGCGGGTTCCACCGACTGAAGAATTGATGCGTAGGTATACATAAAATAGTGCGGTTGTGTGCATGCACAATGCATTGCCCACACTCAATCACATACCTACGCATCGTGTAACACACATAAACAAGAGTTAAGATTGTTACAGTTACACGAAACTGACATGCGTAATTCTCATTTAGCCCTTGCCATAGACACCGAGCGCTAAGATGTTTATACATCAATAACCGTAATTTGTAAGCGTAGATATCTACTTAATTTATTGTAACGTTGGTATTCAAGAATGCCGAATGAAAATCAATAGGTATTGCTGGCACACCGCAAACATTAGGCTAATGAACTCGTGGACTGTACAAATAAACTGTATTTCTTTAAAATATTTTGCTCGTACAGATACGAGTCATCATTAGAAAACGCAAAACATTGGCTAAGAATAAGAAAAGGGGAATAAGGAAAATTCTGTAAAAGTTTTTTGCCTAATTTTTTATAGGGAAACCCCTTTACTTAGAGTCGTAATATTTATTAATTTTTGAAGCACCCTTGTTACGGAAGTGGTGAACAAGAACGTGTGGGCGAAGATGGTGTCGGTTGTGGATGCATTTTGATGGGGTACATGGCAGCTTGTAAGTCAAAACCAGGTGGCATATTCATCGTACCTTGAGCCTGGAAAAAGAAAAGAAAGAAATTGAAATTAAAAATGAGAATTACTATTTTGTAGGCTGATTTATATTCCAGTGATAGAAACAAATGCACGTCATAAAATTCACAAAGTAGAGGAGGCCTCTTCTATTTCTGCACTGATTTGTGAACTTGGGCAGAAGAAAATATTCCAACAAGTGATATGAATAAACGGAGAAACTAAGTTAGGTGCCTAACTTATTCAATTATTTTCTTACCTTCAGGTACCTTCACTCTATGCTAAGAATTGTGCGATGTCAGAATCACAATAAACATTACAGTTGGTTGGGAAGTGAAGAAAAGGTACAGATGTACATTGTTATACGACAATAAGCATCATTTTGTAGAGTAAACGAACATCATATTTTAAGCGGATAAGTGTGGATATGGTTTAAGATATCACGCACTTCGTAGCGTGAACGGAGTAGGTAGCCAGAATGTACCTTGAGGAGGGGTGCGTGAGGTAACAATTAGAATTCTTGTAAAATCAAATGCTAGTGCCACGTATTTTCCACGTTTCGTTACGAACAGTGGCGGATCTATGGGTAGGCTTGAGAGCTATAGTATCCGCTCTTTGAGAAATTTGGCAAGAAAAATAAACTGTATTGGATGATAAATTGCCTGCATAAGCCAAAAAAAATAAAAATCTGTAACTCACCCCGTATTATTTCTTCAAAATACTTTCACATCCTCCCAATGGCCCATTCAAAAAAATTCTTCCTATTCATCTGCACTTCTGGTTGCGGATGAAGACTCGGAAAATTTTCAGTTGATTGAGACAAGTGAAGTTTTCCTGTCAATTATCGCTAAGGCTTGTAACCACAACCATATTCAAAATAATAACCATTAAAAACATAAACAAATTGACATCATTGATTTGGGAACCGATAACCAAATTGAAAAATTTTACCATAACTAATTCTCATAAAGCTGTGTCTCGACCAAAGGAGAGGGAGCAGAGTCTTGTTGACTTGACACTAAGGGAGTGGAACCTTGTGGGTTTGAGAACATTGAAGGTTCAATGCTGGAATAGGGAGAGCGGGGTTGGCCAACCTTTGCCTTGGTGCGAGTTCCTCTCCTTATTATCCAAGGGGCAATGGGATCAATCAACTGTGCAAGATGTGGAGGGGGCAGTTTCTTTATCATCCCCACAGCATCTGAGACTTTACATCAGGATGCTGGCAGTTGACAAGCACTGACTGTTGAGCTTGTACAAGTGGCCAAGGACATTGTACAAGGCCGTAATTCAGTGCATGGAATAGTCTCCACTGAAATTCAGGCAATCTCTGATCGAGTCATGGAGTGAACCAATTGCAGTCTCAAATAGGTCCGAGGACCATCCAGTACCAAGGAGGGAACACCACCATGTCCACAACCCGAAGACTGTCCCAATTTATCGGAGGCAAACTTGCTAACTGAGATTGGGTTTTCTCATACTTGGACCAATGCTATCACAGTTTTGGGAGTATTGAGCCCTTATAATAGCATCATTATGGTTGATGAGACTACGGTAGTGGTCACAGTGTCCTGCAACAAGCTATTGTTTTTAGAGAGCACCTCACAAAGAAGATGTCTAGATGCTGGAGAAGAGAGCTATCTTCGAGATTTAGTGAGTTATCAAAATCAATCGAAGAAGCTGGTGGTGGAGAAAGAGGAAAGGGAGTGGATAATGGAGAGATAGTGGTTGCATTGGAGGAGTGAGAGAAGAAATCGCCAGGGTGAAGAAGAATTTCTTCCTCAGCCTCCAGTATTTCATCTTCAAAAAGATCGCACATTGTAGTAGGGAATGAACACCAAGGAGTAATTGTGAGCCTTGTATGAATACTACAACTTGGTTGACCATCTGAGCTCGATTATACATGATGAGTGCATCAAGACATTTGTGAGTTTCAAAGTGCAAATTATACTTGCCTTTTCTCACATAAATCGTACCATCTGTTTTTGTAAACACGAACGAAGAGGGTGGTGTGATAAAGAAGGCAATTCCGTTGTTGTTTCAATTGGCTGATCACAGGAGGACCAAGTCATTCATCTTTTGGAAGGAGGGGAAGAGAGTTTGTCGTTGTTAGACGAGGTTGTCTTCTTTCTACCATACTCCTAAGAATTCATTACACATGTGAATTCGAGTTGAAGCTGGCAAACAACTCAGTTAACAAATTATCATCAATAGGGAGTGTGACAGGTGGTAAGTTATCATCCAATTCCATTGACAATGGGACAATATCGAGTGTATCAGTCGACAAATTCTCAGAAGGGTTGGTGTTTGTATACTCATACAAATTTGCCCTTGGAATATCATTGATCGATTACTTAATGTTTAGAACAATAATGGGTTATCGTTTGATGAATCGACTATTGGTGTAGTTGATGTTGGGATCAAATCTCTCAATTTATTGTGCCAGTTTGGTTGCAGATTGTTGTCATTTGAAGGCAAAATAATCGGGATCAAATTTTCTGGCTGTTGTAGGTTGATGGGATTGGCTACATGCACAGAGTCATGATATCAGCACTGTTTTCTTCAGTGTTAAAGATGTAGGTCAGTTTGAGGTGATTGATGGAGACCGAGTTGCATTTACCATATACATCAATCTCAAACCATTTGTCTGCCTGCTCCGTGACAACGTACGGTCTATTGTACAGAGGATTGAGAGATTTGCATGGTGTATCAACATGCAACTATACATACTTCGCTGTTTGCAAGTCAGCAGGAATTTAGGTCTTAGGATTGCTGTGGGAATGGGTTTGCCATATGAAAGTGTTGGCAATTTTGTAGGTATGTGTGGGATTGACATTGCCATGAAAGCTGTGTTCAAAGAAGTCAGCCAGGAGGCATAGACCTTTGCTGTAGACTAACTGTGCTGATGAGACACCAACATCAGAGATGATTGTGATGTGCAACCCCAGTAGTATGAGTGGGAGAGCAGCAGGCCAATTGGTGAGCGGAGGGTCTTGGGAGTATGCCATGATCTTATCTTTGAGAGCACAATGCCAGTGTTCCATTTTGCCATTGGATTGAGGATGGTATGCTGTTGTAGAGATTTAGCATACACCAAGCCTCTGTGCAACAATGGCAAAAAGTGCACTTTTAAACTAGCATCCTTGGTCAGTAGTAATGGACTTTGAAATGCCGAAGTTTGAGATCCAGATCTTGGTAAACAGTATAGCTACCTGGTCTGTAGTAATGTCCTTTGTTACAATAGCAATGGGCCTTCTTGTGGCATGTTCTATGGTCATTAGAAAGTAACAAGAATCAGAGCCAGTTGACAAAAGAGATCCAGGTGGACGTGTCTAAAGTGGGCCATGGGTTGAACAGCTAGAAGAGGGCTTTGGTGTGTCAGCCTATTTTAGTTGCTTGATACATCATACACTGTCTTGACCAGTTTAGGATTTTGGATTGTAACCTTGGCCACACAAATCTTGAAGCTACCAGTTTTGCAGTTGATCAACCTCTGGGATGCGAGTACCTATGGATCTATTGGAAGATTGTATAGCGATGTTTGGCTCGGACAAATGGTTGTTTCTTTCCCAGGGAAGTGGGACACCAAATGGTGGACTTTGAACCTGGTATTCAAAACTTTTCAAGGATGAGCGCGGTATTTTGGTCATTCAGCGTACGTGCTAGATCAGTGTCTTATAGCTGTTGAGAGCAAGTTGCTCATAGTCAACTGGGTAAGGCAAGCTGATGGCATCAATAGTGATGCGTGATAATGCATCAGTGGAAATGTTATCAATGCCTTTGATGTACTGAAGGTCAGATGTAAACTGAGATGTACCCAAGCTAGTTCATCTGGGATGGTGAAGCTTTCTCATTCCTCTATAAGAAGGCAGAGAACACTCATCCCTCAACAAGAGAATGGAAATGCTTATCCACAGCAAACACAACAAGCAGTTTGCAATCATACGTGGGGTACTGACACTCAGTGTTGGAGTGTTTCCAACTGAGGAAGGCTAATGGTTGGAGAGTATTTTCATCATGTTGATATAGAATTGCCCCAAATACAAAGTTGGATGCATTGGTTGCAAGAACAAGCTGTTTGTTCTCATCAGGAAGTGCCATCAGTGCTGCATTGGCCAGCCCCTACTTCAAGTCCTTGTAGGCCTTTTCAGCAGCTCTGTTCCAAATAAAAGGAGTTTTGTCATTTTTCTTGTCGGTATGGATCAATGTGAATAGTTTGCTGGAAATGTGGGTGCAATGTTTAATTGTACGTTGGTAAAAATTTACCATTCCTAGGAACTGTTGCAATTGATGCACATTCTCAAGCTCGAGGTAATTGAGAATGGCTTGTCTGTGCTCTGGGGTGGTGCAATACCAGCAGCATTAACTCAATGGCTGAGAAATGTGGATTGGAGTGGCAATATTCTAATTTAGCACTGTTTATGGTCAGCCTGGTCTTCCGTGACATGGTGCTCATGATCAGCAAATGCAATGAGAATATCGTCGATGTATGTGTTGGCATAGTCGAGATCTCGCAGTAATCTGTTAATGTATTGCTGGAAGGTTTGAACAGAGTTGCGCAAGCTGAATATGGCATGTATAAGAATTTGTAGAGTTCAAATGGTGTAATAACTGCGGTCTGCTGAATGCTTCCTGGTGCCATAGCTACTTGCTTGAGTGCATCGACAAGGTCCAACTTTGTAAATATTTTCTCTTCAGCAAGGTGAGCGTTGAAATCCAGGATGTTAGGGACTGGGTACTTGTCTAGTTTGGTACATACATTTAAAGTATGGTAATTGTCAAGCATGTATCAGGTTGAATCTGGCTTAACAACTATATGCAGTAGCAATGACCAGGCACATTTTGACAGGTAACAGTCTCCACGTTCGAGCATCACCTAGAAAGCAAGGCATGCAACCTTCAGGTTTTCAGGGTGCAGTTGTCAAGTGTGTCTAGAGAAGGGTTGACCCATGGATTCAATCTCATGGTTGACATCAGTGGGTGCTATCCTCAGTTGCAGGCCTTCCATGCCAGTAATACTGGGGAACTTTGAGAAGACGGTGTAGAATTTATTGTCCCAGTTTGTGTATGACATGCATACAGAAGAGTAGATTTGTTGAAATGGGCAAGAAAATTGGCTCCTAGTATCAGATAGGCGACATCTGCAAATACAAATGCTCACTTGAAATCACACTGGAGACACAGGTCAAGGTGAACCATCTTAACTCCATAGGTTGTAATTGGAGAGTGGTTTGCAGTGTAGACCTGTAGTGATGTCTTGCATCTCAAGTCTTTCTTGGATGGCGGGATTACAGAAACCTCTGCATCAGCATTGAAAAGGAAGGAAAGCCAACTGATCACATCCAGTATGAGTAGGGGGAGTTGATTAGAAATGAGAAGTTGACCCATTAAAGCAGTCTAGTTCTCTAGTTTTATGGTTAATCATCTTTGGCCAGAAACAATGATTGATGTTTCCACCAAGTGCGGGGTGGATCTGAACAGTTCCAGGTTTTCTCCATGTACTTCTGGTGGTACCAGCAGTAGCTATGGTGTTGACAGTTGGGAGAGTAAGACTTTGATAGTAATTTACCATTGACAAGCCAGCTCAATGTACAAAATTGGGATCTTGGGCAGCTACAGGTCTTGGATCTATCACACAGTTTTCAGTTGTGGGAGTGTCTGTGACTGCGCAAGCAATTGTTGGAAGAGGAGTGGTTGATGGATGGCCTAGAAAAGACATCAACTGATTTCTGCCTTAGAAGCTGTTTCAACAACGATGTGATTTTTGATAAGTTGGAAGATACACTGGTGGAAGGAGTGCTTGCTGGTGGAGCTGTGATGGCTGCAACAGGAGCTGGCATTGTGATTGTAGTGTCTGTAAACTGCGATGTGAATGGATGCTCTAAGGCAATTGCTTTGTCAGCAGCAATGGTAGCCAATTGTGAGCTTGTCGGGTGTTGCATCGACAACAACTGTGAGATCACTGAAGGCAAACTGCTATAAAGCAGACCAAGGATGATGGTATCGTTAATAGCTCTGTTTGATAGGATTACACTAACCTACACCAACCTACACTGGTAGGGATATTCCACAAATATTTAAGTAAAACTTGGCGCACACTCACATAACATTCCTGCATTTGTAGAATCGCCCTCCTGGTGTTGGTTGGTGTGAGTTGGTGCGTAGTACTATCAAACAGAGCCCATGTGACCATCATTGAGTTGAACCAATTGGCGCTGGTAAGCAATTGGTTTCTCTCTGAGCTCACGGACCATCTGTTCCAGGAGTTTCCATAGCCCTGTGTTGTTTGGGGGTGAAAATTCCTCTAGAATCAACTGGCTGAGGTTACTCCTTGTCTGCTGAGTAGGATTGATGCTTTACAGTAAGTTGGAGACTATGTTGGCAACTGACAGTGGGATAAAACCTCTGATGGCTAAGAACATCTTGTGTTTGCTGACATTATCATGAGCTTGCCCCAGGTTCTTGTTCTGTTGCAGCCAGAGCCACACATTCTTCACGTTGAACTGGGGAAGCAAAGTCAATTTGGAAAGAGGGGCTTGGGCCACCGTCACGATATTTGATGATGCAGTCATGCTTAATGTAGATCAATACTGAAGAATGGGCGAGAAGTCAATCAGGGATTGGTCAATGTCTTCATACTACTGGAGCAGCTGCTTTTGCATCCCCCTCTAAGAGCCTAGAGGATGCCAGGATGGTGGGAGAATGGGCAACTGCTGACAATGTGATCATTGTGGTAGCTAGGGGAGGTGTGGACATACTGGATAGTATATTGGTTCCTTCTCCTCGAGATGATCTCCCACTATCTGGAGTTTTTGAAGGTGTGGCAACAGAGAAGGGAGGGGAGATGAGACCATTGAAGGTCTGTTGGTTTGTTTGCCATCAATCCATTTCTGGAGAGGCTATGCCACCAGAGGTTTAGAGAACTTTAGGACTTGTGTCTAAGTTCTGCAGGATCAAGTTGGTTCTTGATGGGCATCTTGAAAATGACAGTTTTACCAAGAGGGAGCAGAGCTACAAGCTTCTTGATCAGCTGCTGGCAGATTAATGAGAGGGGGTTGAGAAGACTACAATCTACTTGGTCAGCTGTTCACCGATTAATGAAAGGAAGTTGGGAGGACTACAACCTACTCTATCGGCTGTTTGCCGATAAATGAACACTGAGAATAGTTCATAGATTGGGGTAACCACTTATAGGATGCAGCTGGAGCGCATGTGCACATCCACATATAGACCTCATTGCGTATGTGAGCCTAGCTCAGTAATAAAATTATATTGGTAGTGGTGAGCTACCAACCCGTGAACCAAAAGTGTGTTCATCCTACCTAATGTAGGGACAAGCCACACAACCTACCAGACACACTCGTCACCACTAGTATGAAATTGCCACTGTCAGTATTATTGACTTGTTTTTTTCAAAATTACCATTTATTTTGCGGAAAATTATTAATTATAGATAATTTGTCTTTGATAAAAAATTTTTTGTATATTTTACTCCAAATTTTGTCCCAACTAATAACCAGTAATCACAACCAATAACCAGAAAAGTTGTTTTGGTTAGCCAGAACTATAACTAGTACCCAAATAAGAACATTCTTAATCAATAACTAGTAACCAGTAACCAATATAGATTTTTATTGGTTCCCAGTAACCAATAACCTTAAAGACTTTGTGGTTACAAACTCTATTTGCCACATGTATGTGGCAAGTTGCTGGAGGAAGGAACTGGTTGAGCAGAGCTGACAATGGAAGATCGGGACATAAATGCGGATCGGTTTGGAGATGCTGAATAGTTGAAATGTAGTAGTTTGAGATGGCAGCTTAAGTTTTTTGACAAAGCTGCCCTTATGTAGTGGACTATAGACGAGGTAGTTGACACTGAACAGAAGAACAGCAGCCAGAATTAGCCATGGTTGGTGCTGTGGTGTCATGGTCCTGTGGTCCTGCGGAACAGGAATGAGAAATGGTTGCAACCCCCAGGAAGAAATAGGACTAAAATTTTGTGTTCGAGCTTGTCCCTTGTAGCCAGGCAGAAAGCAAACTGAAATAATAGTGGAAAGAAACCCGAGTCTGTAGTCATAATCAGTTGGTACAGGTATGGATAAGGCTCTTCACCACTTGGGGTGTGTTCAGAAACGTTATCAGGGAAAATAAAAGTTTCGCACCATGTGACCTCGCATTTACCCAGCCTAGACAAGATTGACTAGAATCCTCAAAAAAATTATTCGAATCACAAATACATCCAGTCCATAGATTAAAAGTGGTTCGCACAAATCATTTTCCTACAAATCACGAATCCTCGAAGTCTCGATTACTAAATAATTCTGTTTGATCTTGATACGGGAAAAAAGTTCTAAACATTCCAGTACTTTTTGATAAAAAAAAAAAAAACTGTTTTATTTAGCAAAGTAGAAAGAAAATGTTCTCTGAAGAGACTTTAATTTTATAGCTTAGAAGGATGAAATTCGTGAATTTCTATTTCCAACAATTAGCAAATTTCTCGGAAATTTTTCGGAAATTTCCTGACTAGAGGAGAGGAATAGGATTCATGATTCATTGTTCTACTGTTTGTCACTAAATGATTCGAATCACGAATCCTCTGTTTCTCAGTGTGATTTGAATCGTGAATCACAAATGACATTGCTTTTTCAAAAGTGATTCAGACCTTGAATCATAAATCCTCGTTAGCCTTTCGATCATTTCTCACCCGCGTTAGCAAAACGTTTCATCATGCTGATCAGCTGGAGAATGGACATCAGTTTTACTGAACATGCACAGTCAAGTCTTTTTTCGGTCTGTGTTCGAAGCCGTCACAGATTCGCAATAACAACAACGCCATAACAACAGCAGCAATTACAAAATCAAAACGGACGCGAAAAGACCTGCTGCACATGTGCAGCAAACCCGTGTCCACTGCTGAAATGTTGGCCTGTAGCTGAGGGCAGAGAGAAGGAGACGATACGCATACCTACTGCTGAAATAGGTAGGTATTAGGTATTAGGTATAGGCATAATACTATGGTAGTGTAGGTAACTATACACGTAGGTAGCTCTTATCTCGTTTGTAGGCTTACTTGTAGATAGGTAATCAATCTGCGTAACTCTTCTAGGGCGTTTGCCTGCATTAGAATGTAGTTTTTGGCTAACAGCAGGGTAGCGATTTTTGAAAGTTTGCGAACGGATGGCGAATGAGCATATGGAATGACGCTGCGTAAATCGTCCAATGCGTCGTTCAGGTCGTGCATTCGTCTCCTTTCGCGAGCGTTTATGTTCAGTCGGACCAATTTGCCTTGACGCGATTTCGATTTGCTACCTCCACCGCCACTGCCACTGCCAATGCCACTGCCGCCGCCGCCGCTGCCAGTATGCGAACTCTGACTGTTATTATTGCATGTTGCGCTGCATTCCGGAGCTCTGTAAAATTAACGCACGCGTTCCCTCCGTTATTCGTAGCGGCTGTTTCAATCGAAGGTCATGTAAATATATAAAGAGTGGTAACTTGGACATTGCCCCGTAGGAAAAATATGTATAGGATTTAAGTTTTCTCGATATAAAAGGTGACTTGGGTGTAGGTATTCAAAAGTTAGAAATAAACTTTTACATTCTTATTCAAAGAGAAATCGAATGGTTTCATTGTTTTGTTTGAAGTCGATACAAACAAAGTTGGCTGTGATCGAGTTGAATACGAATTGTGAAAATGTATTGGAATTTACCCCAAAAATAGAATGAAAACTGAACATAATGAAATTCAGTGGAGTGTATTTCGTATGTATCCACGCATTACAAAACCAAATAAAGACTACATAGTGTAAATGACAAAGGTTGCTCAAACTTCTTTCCCTTATTCAGAATGTTGTGCCCCAACCAGTTGTGAAGCTTCATTCTCAGTTGACTCGGCTGTTGAACTTAGAAACATGTGTACAACCAGAGGTATTGGCATATAGTAGAGCAGCAATAATGTTTTAGGATCATCCAAAATGGTAGATTTTCATTTTAATCTACCTCTTCACTCTTCACAGAAAAAGAGTCTCATAGAGTTTGATTGGGTGATGATGCAGGTCCCTGGATTTGTATCAACTTTGAACCGCAGTACCATCACATTTCTCATTGAATTTTAGGTTAGAAGAGTTTGTGTTTAACCTTCAAATACTTACGCAATGGCCACTTTTTACCGACTGCGTCAGAAGGAGGTATTGTGTTTGACTCGGTTCCTAGTAATCTAACAAAATTTTGTGCCACTCTACAGCATTCAATATTTATCGTACAAATATGAAATAGGTCTCAAAAAATTCGTATTTTCAAGGTGAGTAACACTGGCCAAAAAAAATTGAAAAATTCCTCATACAATCCACAATTTTCATTCAAAATTTGGGGATTTTTTCAACACAAAAAGCAACATAACCAATCATAATCCAAGATTCAACATATAAGAAAAGAACGCATGCTGATTGGGTCTCCCAAAAGTTTTTAATTATATAAATATTTCAAGTGTCACAACTTCTCCCAGTAATATATTAGCACCAGTAGATGTATTATGTAGGATTGGCTCATTTAAAGTCTGCTGATATCTGCTTAATAATAGTTATAATGAAAAATAATATCAGGAAGGCATATGTTGGAAAACAAACTGCGATTGGCTCATTTAAAGTCTGTTGATATATCTGCTTCAAAATAATAATTATAAGAAAAAATGAAAATATCATGTTTCCAGAATTCCCTTAAACCAACCAATCAGAAAGGAGTACTGAAAAATGAACTGTGATTGGCTCATTTAAAGTCCGTTGACATATCTGCTTCAAAATAATATTTATAAGGATAAATAAAAATACTCTGTTTCCGGAATTCCCTCAAACTGACCAATCAGGAAGGTGTACTGAAAAATGAACCGCGATTGGCTCACTTATGGTTGTTAATTGATCACTTATATAAAATTATATTTCATATCCCATCATAAGTATCAGTCAGCTTGTTATTTCTCTGTGTCCAAGATCTATATTATGATGGACTGTGTGAGGAGGTATTATACTTACCAAATTGATGCAAAAGTGCCAAATAAATACACAAAAATACAAGCAAAACTGAGGCGAGGTCTAACTTTTGCTTTCAACATGAATCATTAATTTAGAGAATATCAGACAGGTATGAAAATAACTGAAAAAAAAGTATATACCTCTTTTTTACATTCTCTTTATTAACATTTTATTGTTAAAATCAATTTTAAAGATCTAATTAGTTTTCTTAATATTTGATTAAAAGATTGAAATTTCAATTTACTTATTGACCAATACCAAAATTAAAAAAAAAAATTCAAAGCTCCTATAGACCAATAAGAAAATTGGTATTAATTAAGAAAAAACAATAGGCTGGAAATGAAATTTGCTATTACATAAATATTGCAACATGACCAAACACCTATCACTTGAATTTTTTGTATTAGGTATTTCATCATTATCAGAAAGTATGAAGGTAAAGAAGAATCATGGAGAATTGAAGTGATGAGAAAAACATGGGCAGATATTAAAGATTCGCACTGAAAAATATTTGCAACAGAAAAATCGAGAAATAATTAAATTTTTGAAAAAATAAATGAAACCGACTGCGTTTAGGAACATAAAACATAATAGAACTAAAATATTGAAAACAAGTTTTCTAGGTTTTGTAATAGTAATTTTTTATGAAATTGATTTACAACTAACGCAGTCGCTGGCACAAATATCTTTCAAGTTACATGCATAGTATATACATACGTATATATGTGTGTATATATATAAAATGCAAAATTTTTAAATGAAGCAATTAGATTTCATTTTATTACATATTTCTCTGATGCAATTTATGGTAAATTTAACAGATTTGACAATATTCTAATACACAGCATTATTACATCTATTTAAAAAATTGGAGTACCAATTGTTAAGAATGTTTAAATTACTTATATACCTAATATGTTGAAAACTCTCCACTCACCTATTGATTTCAATCCAGTATTGATCTCCATATTAATATCAGAAGCTATTTATGCCAGCGACTGCGTTAGTTGTAAATCAATTTTATAAAAAATTATTATTACAAAACCTAGAAAACTTGTTTTCAATATTTTAGTTCTATTCTATTTTATGTTCCTAAACTGTTGATTTGATCAAACTTGCCCATCTCTAAGTGTAGAACCTGTTCTTTTTGTGTTTGGTTCTCAGTTCTTGGAACCTTGTTATTTACAACTCTTTTTATGTGATAATCAGTGATGATAGTTTATTCTGTACTTCGAATTTCAAGTCCATCATAGACGGACCTAATAAAGTTTGGTCTTGGTAAACTTCTCATATTTCTTGTTTTACCTCGCTTCCATTACGTTTCAACTCAAAATAACCAACATAAACGCAGTTGGTTTCTTTTTTTTTTTCAAAAATTTAATTATTGTACAAAGAAAACTCAAATGCTACGTATCTTTCCAATGGGGCAACAACAAAGATACCAACTCCAGCCTATAGATACAAATTCATTTTGAACAAATTGGCAGGTGAAGTTTACATAGCCAACTGCTGTAGGATTTTGACACGGGTTGTGATGTGTGGGTAGATGGGATGGAGTGGTGTGGGCTGATATTGATTGTTCTTTAAGAAATATACAGATAAATGGGTGGAAGCCGCAGACCTGCCTGAATTAGCCATGTATCCACAAAAAAGAGGGAATTGAATATGTTTTAATGAGGACTTTACAGAGGGGCATTGATTGTGTTTGGTGGGTGGTTCGCCATGCACAACTGCCATCCCATTAAGCAACGCAAAGGTACGCAATGAGTTGCGCAGCTTTGGCCAGTGTTTGGCTGCCATTCATTAAACATGCATAGAACAGGTTGAAAATGCCCTTGCCACCAGCTGCCAGCTGCCAGCAATGTTGACAAGGGTCACCGCAGATGGACTTCAAATGGTCCAAAAGTTGGATATAAGTGACTTGAGCTGGGATAGGATGCGCCTGTATGGGGCTGGTAGGGTGGCTCAGGTTTACCTGTTCTCAGAATGATGGTGGCTGGTGGTCATTTGGGCCGACGGTCGATTTTCATTGGATTGGAGGGCAGTGGGGCTGCCACCACCACCACCGCTGCTGGCCGAAGGGTAGTAATAGCCTCCAAGTCCTACGGTTCCAAGGGGTGTACGTCGACCCGGCACTGGACTACCTTCGTTCGAGTAGTACGTTCCACCTCCGCAGTTTTCCATATTGCTGCTGTCGCAGGGCCACAGCATGTGTTTTGCAGATGGCCGTCAAAATGGACCTGCACCAAGAATAGCAACCAATAGAAGTTATCAGCCTTATTCATACTCCAGAAGGTATTACATGCATTGTAGATAAGGGATCGAGGGTTGGTAACAACGTGTAGACTATAGCCTTTTTTATTAGCTATACGACAGGTGGCCTATACAAGTTACATTATGTTATGTTACGTTATCTTATGTTAACCAAGGTGTAGTACCTATAATAGGTATTATTATAGTGCACCTACAATATACCCAGCCTACACTCTCCATTTCTGTCTCACACTCTCTCTCTCTCTCTCTCTCTCTCTCTCTCTCTCTTTCTTCGTGTAAAATTCTCATTTTACCCCACCTGTGATAAGATACCTAATGTTTGAACTTTTTCAAAGTGACTATCGGTTCAAAAGGTAAATAAGGAAGAGAACCCCTTGTAGCCTGTAATTATTTGTAAACTACGTCCAATTGATGACGCAATAAACTTCATGTCCAGTCGATTAGTGTGTGGGGATGAGAGCAGGAGGACATGTGTTCTCTTCTCCCAGATTTGATGTCTAACGCCTAAGATGTGCGTCAATGTGGCTAATCTTATCCTCTCCACGAGTCTACGATCCTCCAGCCATCGGATGTGTGTTCAGATTTTGAAGCTATCAAAATGTGAACATAATTAAGCGCAGGTAAAGGCAGCATAGATATCTGTATTTAGGCGAGTGGAGGCTGATGAACAATGATGACAATTTAACGCACTGGCTGCAAAGAGGGAGGCCTACGTACGTTTAAGGTATGCTTGGACCACTGTTAGCCGTCTGTGGTTTGCTGTCTTCAGCAGGCCACAACTGGATAGGGGCAGCTGTAGTGGGCACCTGTGACCCGTACTTGGTGACCCTTTAGCATCACCATGTTTTATACAGGAGCGGAACATTTCCCAATTACAAAGAGGGGCGACATGTCAAATGTGTGTCCAATTTAAGTGGTCCGAGTTGTGAAAGCCTTCAAACTGCCACTTGGCCAGGCATAGTCCACATATTATCGCACCATTTACATATACGCATAAAGGTACCAAGCAGAATTTATAAAATGGTGGGTCAAATCGATTCGTTGACATTTAGCTACCAGATTTTGGCGAAGCATCTTAATTCATGCGTCACGACGCTGTATTTTTCCTGCACAAATCGCATACCTGAAGGCTACAGGCTAAAAGCACCTACCATAAAATGCAAACCAGCAGCTTCTGAGCTGCAGCATAGCACTTGAAGTATCGTGGGAAGTGTGGAAGAAGTGGCGTTGACCACTTGACAGCGGGTGTGATGGGTAGGCTATGTCCTTTGGGTGAAATTTTTCATTTTGCCTGGCAATAGGTACCCATCTACGTGGGTATTCTAATTGGGCAATTCTCTCGCTTCTCCTTTAGAACAATACGTCGACGGTGGACTGATGTGCTGGTGCTGGTGCTGGTACCCAGTCGTGATTCAGTTGTACAATAGTAATTTATTGGACAAAGATTTTTGGTTTTTTAGAGAAACTTTTTGGTGGTTGTCGTAGCCAGTAGTCGAGTACGTATGCGGCTATGCTGACAATTGATGAGGAACGTGTCATAATTTTGGGTACAAGAAGAGTGCAAAATCGATGGACTAAGTATTGTAAGCATTCACAATATAATAACATTTTTTTGTAAAAAGAAAATTAGCCATTTAAAGTATGGTAGGAAGGTAGGTGGCAGTTGAAACTCGACGATTTTCAAGTAAATGAGTCGTCAATTTAATTTCGTTCGATTTGGTTGCGTGTTTTAGGTGGAGTGATGCAACTCATTCACACCCGCATCACCCTTTTGCAGTTATTTCCACCCTCAACCCAACCACCGTACGTATATTATATTTACACAGTCGCCCAGACTGGTGCACACGTCGATGCTATCTGTTGGACTCTAAGCGAATGAAAAGTGGTCGCTCTTCTTTTACACCGCTGTCTGCATCCGCTGGTTCCGACATTATCACAGTTGACCCAACATACTACTAACAGACTGATCAAATCTCATGGAGAGATAGGTTCACACAAAATATAGTTTCTTTTTGAAAAACAGTGGTGTGCTGGTGCATTCTCCCTTCTCATATATTTTTTTAAATGTTTCAATTATCCTTCTACGAGTATTTTTCTTTCGAAAAGGTTGCCCCGAGTTTGAATGGAAAAAGATACTCGGCGGTACCTGCCCATATACATACCTACTTATTGGACATCAACAGACAAAAGTGTCACGTAACTTTTTACGGGTATATTGATATTTTGTTCTCTATGTAATTTGGATCCAGTCTCGCTTCCATCAATAGCAGCAAAACTGCTGGTCAAATCCATTTGTCGGATCCCGTACAAAAATTTAACATTGGTTTATTAGTCATTTATAGGTCTACTTGGTATATTGATATAGGCAGATGGGTGCTTTTAAAAATGTTAATACCTAATAGGTACCTTATACCCTATTCATATTTGGATATTTGGATAGGTAATAAATTATTGTCGCCAATAAGAAATGAATTTTGTTAATCTTTTTATAACCCAACCAACAATCGATCATCGTCTGAGCATATTCACTTTTGTTGGGAAATCATAGTCAAACCTCCAGCACCTTTCCCCATCCATTCCCAAAGAAGGCAGCAAGCCACAGAGTATTAAATATAATAGACTGAGGACGCATACCCATCTAAACGCTGCTACAAAAAACGGCACCACTTTTGAAAAAGTTGTCCCCATCCTTACCTACAGTACCGAATTCAAATTTATTTGCCCGTATTAGGGCCCATTAACAATAATGAGAACTTTCATTTTTCAAATAATTGAACTAAATGAACAAATGAATATAACTGATAATTCAGAAAGCACATCAAACCAAATTTCGTGCATTAAAATGAGACAAAAATTGTACTGTTCCTTAAGAGTGAGTGGGGATACTCCGTCTCAAAAGCGTTCCATTTTTATTTTTCATCTCACACGTGTCCTCCATTAAATATAATATACTCTGTGCAGCACACTTCCTTACGGAGGTGCAACAACGAGTCAAATTAAATACAGTTCATGCCGTAATGAAAAGTAGGATGAGTAATCAATTAATCTTATTGCATCGAATATGCATCCAGCTAACATTAGCCTATGCTATTGGCAAATCCTTGTTGTTTTTGTCCTCAGTCATTTAGTAAACCTGCTTATTTCATGTTATCTAGTTGCCAGATGTTATATTTTGTTTAGTTTATTGTGCTGTTGCACTTTGTTTTTATGTTTATGTGCAGCCTATTTGGTTGTTTTCACCAAACCTTTATGTGATGATGTTTTATCCGTTTTGAAATGCTGATAATTGTGGTCATAAATAAAGATCTTGTTGTGAGAAACTTGTGTATTTCATTTTTTTTTTTTGGTCTTAAACCTCAATTTTTATTAACAGCCCAGAACAAACTCTGGTGGCAGAAATTCAAAGTGCTGAAAGTGCGATTATGTGTGTTTGTTAACTGTTTTTGGGTACTGTTTGGTATAAAACAGGCATTTTGAAGGGAAATATTTTATGTGAAAAGTGAAATTTTCGATGACTAAAATATGATTTCACTTTATTATTGTTATTGAAAGTTATAAGTATAAGAAATAACTACAGAGAGAAGATGTGGAATACGTTACGTTGTGGAAAGTAAACCAATAACAGAAGGTGTTCAAGAGAACAACTTGCGTGTTTATGTCAAAATACCTAAAAGGTATAGGGGAGCCAAGACCTCGGCAAACACTGGCGATTTAGCCTAAGATTTTCTGGTTTTATATACGCAGCTCCCTACACGCATACATACACACTTATGTAATATTTACATAAGTATGGTATAGATTATTCATCGTACTTTACTGTTGCTATGGTAATGGTAAAGTGCGGAGAATGCATCTCTGTATTGGTTCGTGACATAGCCGAGATCGTTATCTATCTATTCGTCACGGACTGAGATTTGTAACTTGTCTATCTGCAAAAATAGACAAGTACAAACAAACAAACATTCTGTTTTGGTTTAACATGCAAGGCACAAATAATGGTCATCAAAGGTGACGACTGTCGTCGATAGGCCGAGCCTATTTCCTCATACAAGTGATGTTCTAATCCCCGCAGAAGATATGGATGCTTTTTTCCTTATGGGAAGTTGCATGTAAAAATATGTAAAAAATCTCTACAAACACCCTTTCAGAACTGATAGCACTTGATAAGCACAAGTGCTCCTCCACCACCGGACATCTCAATTACTTGAAAGCAATTTGCAGGTTTACTTGTAAGTACACCTAGATGGTCTTCGATCAAAATGATAATCGTATAATTATAATAATATTAATAATTGTACTGCGAATCACTGTTTTTTTGTGTGAAAAATGACAGATTTAAGAGAGTATGAGGGTCCCAGAAGCTGAAAAAGGGTTGGAAAGCAGTCTAACCCGACAGAATAATATTTTCATATAGGTACCTAATCTACTAAAAATCTGTACATCTCTCTCAAGTACGTATTTTTTAAAATTAATTCGTAATTTCATTATATATTTTCCTACATTTATATTTACATTTATTCGTGTCATTTCAGTCAAGTTTGAACTCGTCTTTCAAGTCTTGACTTGTCCAATGACATCGCTATTTCTTTTCAACAAACTGTTTTCATCTACGTTAATGATGTCACCTTTTCCACAAACATAATATTATATTTCAATACTGAGCGATAATTTTAATTCTTACTAATTATTAGGTGAAACAATGTAGGTATTTATAGAATATACTAGTCATTTCACTCCTTGTATATTATCACTCAAATTTCTATACCACGTCAATTACTTCCACATTTTGCAACCACCAGTGCCCTATGAGATTGGCATTCCCAGAATTTCCATTTAATTCCATTGTAATCAACGTTATAGAGAACTATTGCGGAAGAACCGTTGCTTTTAGAAAGCTAAAATTTTGTAGAGATATTGTCATATGTTGGGTTAATGTTCTGTGAAAATTTCATCAAAATCGTACATTTGGTTATGAAGATATTGCCAAAATTGTGTCAGATTAGATGATTAAAATTATATAAACTCGATCAATTCTCAGCGAACGATTGAGCTGAAATTTTAACAAGTAATGTTGATGCGTTAACTATAGAATCTGTGAAAATTTGAATGAAATTGTACGTTAGGATTGGGAGATATCGTTGAAATTTTGTTTGGATTCTGTGATTCAAGTCTAGTACACGTATAAGAATTTCAGCGATAAGTATTTCTCAAACCCAACATACGATATCATCCAAATTTTCACATTCTTTAGCTAATATGCATTAAAATGACTCGTTAAAATTTCAGCTCAATCCTACGTTTGGTTCTTGAGAACTGATTGAATTCATATAATTTTAATCATTCAATTTGACACAATTTTGACAATATCTTCGTAATCAAACGCACAATTTTGATTAAATTGTCGCAGAATATCGAACTAATGTGTGGCAAAGTCTGAAAAATTTCAGTTTTTCAAAAGCAAAGGTTTACTCGCAGTTGTTTTTGAAGCTTCAGTTGC
This sequence comes from Ericerus pela, assembly GCA_011428145.1. Lineage (NCBI taxonomy): Eukaryota > Metazoa > Arthropoda > Insecta > Hemiptera > Coccidae > Ericerus > Ericerus pela. The sequence goes on along the minus strand of WOFM01000206.1, from coordinate 133,036 downwards.
AATGTAGGTAATTAATATACGTAGAATTGATGGGAACACTCCATCCAATGTGCGCTGTGGTGTGATTTATGGAACTAAATTTGGTGAACTTACTTTTTCAGGGATGTGAAATGACTTGCGAGTACATTCGATAAGGACTGTGATTTCTACTCACTAACACGCATATTCGCATATGTTGTCGCACCAATAAACCATTATCCACCCTATCGAATATAATACCTACGACGATCCAAGTGGTAAAAGATGCCATATTGGAATGTCATTGTTGCACCAGCACATACCTACAGCACTCTCTTTCGCACATTTATCCAAATTTACCGACACATTATTTGTTATATAAAATATACCAAGTAACTACCCTTTACAATCTTCTCAAATCTTCCGAACAATCTATATGTAGACCGAGTCGCATAATTATAGTAAGAAGATAGTCAATCAACCCGTCGGTCAGTTATGACATCATCCTACTCCGATCATCCCACACCACTACTTTGTATTCATCGGCTCGCAAATTTGTCGCAAATTTGTCGCAAATTTGTCGCAAATTTGTCGTTGATTTAATCGCTGTAAATGGAATGTGAAATCACTCGATAAAAAACCTTTGAACCATCGCATCTTCTTTAATAACCATCACTGCGTAACTGCTGTAGTTAGCCTACTCAGTCTGTTGTAACCAATAATTGTTAAGAGGCTCGATATACGCTAGTCTACAACTGTCAGTATGATCCGTAATCTACTTTGTTTCATTAAATGATTAGAATTTGTTATCGAATTGCTTAAATGTTGATTGGAACTCGATCTAATTGTTTCGAGTTTATAAATCAATCGCAGGTAAAGTTTCCGTCACACTCGTACATTCCCACTTTGCGTCGTGATATCTTTTATATTTCGTTGGTTTTATCGCAATCACATTTTTCCTAAACATATTCGATCAAATTCAGATCACTCCAACTGTTAGGTACCTACCCCTTAGTCATTAGGACTCGTAACACCTTACCTAAAAATAATAGGTACTTGCACGCCTCTGTACAATTGCGTCAGTCTTACACATTTCTAAGAACGTAGGCTACCTACCTACCTACCTACCTACAGTAATTGTCACAAACTCTTTTGTACCTAACGATTCTGCTTTCACGTGCACTTGGAGTCACCCGAACAGCGCACTGGTCGCGTGCCGGGTGTCACATTTTGAAACGTTTTCGCTGCCACTCGCTCGCCCCTCCTCAACGAGCACACTTTTTCTTTCACATTCGTACGTAGAGAGGAGGGTATACCTATAAGTAGGCATCCTTTGCAGGCATTTACGTAATATATAGGGTACCCGCGTATACTTACAGACGAAATGGACAACTCGATGAACGCATCCAGCAATCGACGCGACGCGACGCGATCGTCCGGCAGCCAAATGTATCCGGTCGTTTATACCTACTACCTACTTATCCGTCGAGCACCTGACGAGGGATGCTGCGGATATAGCAGCTGCAGGAAGGTGCGCAGCTAATTAGCTGCCAATCACTAGGCCGACGCCGACGCCGACGCCGACGCCGATTACGGGCGCCTTAGGCCTATCAGCTGCGCCACCAATACTTGTTACCTATTGGTCGCTTGATTTTGGCCACTTCTATACCGTAGGCACTCGATACTTGCGTACGTAGGCTTAACACCGATATATATATATATTATATAAAAATACGTACGCGTAAACGTAGGCCGCGCACTCGTTATCGTCGTTATCGTTATTATTATTAGTTATTATTATTATTATTATTATTAATTATTGTTGTTATTATTGTTTAGGATGACGCGATGGGCAGCGACCGGCGTGTATTCTTACGACGCCGTGTTGGGCGACGCGACGACGGCGACGGCGACGGCGACGTATCGCGAACAGCACGCGCGACCACAAACGCTCGAACGGACGCTCATCGTTGGCGCTAATCGACGACGTCGACTTTTGATAAGCGGCGAGAGTAAAAGCCGAATGGGGCGGCGGCGGCGGCGGCGGCGTCGTCGTCGTCGTCGTCGTCGTCGTCGGATACGGCTGCGACGGGGGGTGAGGGGCGGCGCGGGCGGCTCGGGCGGCGCGGTGACGACGCGAAAGAAAGACGACGGCTACGGGGAGCGCGCCGCAGCCACCTTTCGCCGCTGCCAACTCCGCACATCCGCGCAGATGGCGCACTTTTTTTTGCGCTCGACTCGCCGTTTTTCGTCGCGGCTCGAGTCCGCGCTTTCTTTCGCCCTTTCCGCCGTTCGCACCGCTACTGCCCCGTCGGCGCCGCTCTCTCTCGCTCTCGCTCTCGCTCTCCCTCTCACACTCTCTCGCCCCCACGCCGTCCGTTCCCCGTCCATCGTCAGCAGTTGGCGACAAATGCGTCGTCGCTTTCAACTCGGCGTCCGTCGGCGCGTTTCGCGAGGGGTGCGCGCGTTGCCACGGCAACGGCCGGAGCTGCGCTCTGCCCAAGCGTCGGCGCGGCGGGACGGCGGGACGGCGGGACGGTGGGACGGGTGCGGAAGCGATCGTTCGTGGGGCGCGGAGGGGCGGTGAAATTATCGGCGCATCTTTCGGCCGCGTTTCGCCGACCCTCCGATCGATTTTCATCCCTTTTTACTGCTCCCCCTTTTGAGAAGGTTTTCGGCCCGAATCTGCGTACCTATTATTGATTTGCAGATCTGCACGTAACGACCGGCGGCTGCGCTTCCGGGCCGCTACGCTTCTCGTCACTCGGCCCGAGAAACGTTTTGGCACCGAAAGCTGCACAATTCGCAGGCCTACCTACGCACGTACCGCCTAGGTTCCTCTTCCTACGTCACTATTTTAATTAGGCTTAATTACAAAATGGTGTACAGCTAATAAGACGGACCGATAGGCCGCGTACGATAATTCACAATATTTTATATTCCCGTTTCGCTCGATAGTCGCGAAATTTTTTACGGCGAGTAGGTTACCTGCCGGGGCAGGCAGCGAAGACGAGCAATTTTATTGGTTGCGACGAGAATCGGCCGGAGGGTGGTTGCGGTGCCGCTGGTTTTGTTTTCTTTTGTTTTTGCTATAAAATTAAACGACTGATTTTGGTCGAATCGCCATTACGGATGTGCCGCGTATTTTCTAACAAATTAATATTCAGATACTACCGTCCGTAACTAGCGGCGAAATGGAACCGATTTCAGCGCGGATCGACCGGACGGCACTCGCGCGACGTCCGTTCGTTGTCATCTAGCTTTCGCAGGTTGCAGGTCAACTTTTTGGTCCAGTGACGCGTACGGCATGGGGCACGGACATATTGGGTAGACATTAGTACGGGCGGCGACCAGCAAGCGGACAGCACCTACCGAACCCATTGATATTGGTGCGCATTGGCTGCACGGTATTTCCGTAAAGTTGGTCTTTGTTTCGATTTTGAAAAAGCGTACTCCACCCAATCGGTTTCAAACTGGTCGATGTTAGGTCAACGGTCGCAAAATTCGATACACTCGTCGATCATCGACGAATTGTTTTCACCACTGTATGTAATCGCCTATCGTTACCTACGTAGCGTTTCAGGCGTTGCGGCGGCGGCGGCGCCGCCGAAGCGGGGGGGGGGGGGTTCGGTGCAGGTGCGAATTCGACGCTTTCCCCGCAGCAGCCATTAGTCGACGAGATGGCCCGATTAACGAATATTCGGCGAATACGCTCGCCGAACAGCCGAATTTGGCATCGGCCATCACCGGCTGTATATTTATTTCCACAAAAATGTTCGTTTTTCCAATAAAAACCTGCTACAAAATTGGTTACGGTTACGGTTACGGTTACGGTTACGGTTACGGTTACAGGTGCGAAAGTATCGGTGCCACCGACACGCGGTGGTGTTTTCGCTGTTTCGTTCGTCGCCGCTTTACCCGCGCACACACCAACGACATTCTCTGTCTGCTCGCTGCGACTCGTAAAAATACAATTTTAAAACGGTATTCCGATTCATTCCCGTATCCTGGAATCGTGCGCCGATTCTGGCGGTTTCTCAATTCTACTATCGGAACAGAATTTTCGGCTGAATTTCGTAGTCCAGCGAATACGGCCACTTTTCATTCGTACGTCTGTGCTGGCCTTGATTTTTCATCCGAGTGTTGAAAATACTAATTTCGGAACAATATTGTAAATCGCAAATTCTACGAATGTTCGGTATTCGGCCGAATACAATCACGTAGCTGAGGGAGGACGGCGGGAGGCTGCTCCAAAAATTGAAAAATCGTGCAATTTGACGACCTCTCCTTTTGGGAAATAATAAAATGATAGAATTTTGAAAAATGGGCCGTGATTTTACCTTCTAATTTTTAAAATCATACTAGTCGATGACTTTTTCTTTCTTTCTTTCTTTCTTTCTTTCGTTTTTCTTTTTTTTAAAGAGGTTGGAAATTATAAAAATTTAAGTCGGCAATTTTCGTTTTTCTCGCGCCGCCCTATACGAAAGGCTTTCGATACGTTGCTGGCCGAATTGTGAAAATACGGCCCAAGCGCGAATAGGCCGAAATACCGTAATAGTTGCCAAATATTGGTCGCGTCTGCAGCGAGTGGCTTATCGTAAATCGCTAATACGTTGCAAAATGGCAACCAAAATACGGCCCATAAGGTAGGGGCCTACGTTACGCGCCTGTACGTTGTCTCAAAGAGAAAACGCGTCACATCGAACGTTAGGCGATTTTTATTAATTAAGTTACTCGGATTATTTTTCCAAACCACGACTGATAATTTTTCTTTTTTGAATCGCGGAAGCGAAAGGCGTAATTCGAAATTCGTAGGCTCATCCCCCCTCTGGATTCGTCGAATGAAAAACGAACGCGTCTTCTTCGTACGTTAGTAAGTTGTAAAAATATTTAAAAAAAAAAAAAAAAAAAAAAAAAAAAAAAAAAAAAGACGAACGTTTTTTGAAATTTTTCGAGTCTTTTTTTTTTTCATGTTTTTTGTTTTTCGGCTGTACAGAAAGAGGTGAGGGGAAAGGGAAGAGAGGATGGCAATAATCGTATTTCAGCAGCGTGAAAAAGCGCTCGTCCGCACGCGTATATTACTAAACTTGGCTACGCGAAAAGGAGCCTCCAGCGATTTCCGCGATTAAGCGGCAGCAGCGCGGGCGGCGCAACGGTTCGAACGGCTTCGCATCTCGCGGTGAGTCGATCATTAGGGCATAGCGAAGGGCGGTGAGCAGAGGAGCGGTGGGACGAGAGAGAAACAAATCGAGTGTGATAGAAGGTGAAGGAGAGAGAGAGCGAGAGAGAGCGAGCGATCGAGTGAGAGGGGAGTAGGTTACACCGTTTAGACGACCCACCCCACCCAATCGCACCGCACCGCACCGCTCCGCGTACCGTACCACCCTTTCGACTTAGCAAGGGGAGGGTGCCTCGTATCTGTTCGAAAGTCGAGAGTAGAGTGCAACGACCTGCGGCATCGGACGGCCGCCGAGGGATGCGAATCTCACTCGCTGGCTGCCCACCCGCACCCTTCGTCGACTGCGTGCATTTAGGGGTGGCTACCGAATAACCTTTGGTCGGCTGCACTCGCAGCGACGTGCGCTAGTAACTGCGCGCGGATACTTAACTCATAACAATCCTCCGTCTAATCCGTCCTGCGGCTGCGAATCCGGGCACTGGAAATAGCCTATTCTTACGACTCTCGAATATTATAGCCAGATCTACCATCTGGCTACGACTCCTGCCTCTGCCTCTGCCTCTGCCTCTACATTATATCCACGTATCGGCTGAATCGAGCATATTCGGGTTTTCTCTTCGTCGACAAAATTTCATTTCTACCTGGCGGCCTTCGCGGTTCAGCCTTCGACGTGGCTGTAATCTTTGAAATCGGATACGGTAAGCGGGTGAGGGTTATTCGCGTGTCCTATCAGCGTGACTGTGGGTCAGGCCCGTAGTCGGGGGGCAATCACCCTCTAGCAACGCTCTTTGCCCTCCTCAAAAAATTTTCGTCGTTATTATTTTTCTGTTCCGCCCCCTCAAAAAGAAAAAAATAAAATAAAATTACTTTTTTAACGCTGGTTAATATAATCAACGAAAGAAGTTTTGTCCCCCCCCCCGGTGCGCAGTTTTCCCTCCTTGGGATTTTACTCTGGCTGCGGGCCTGCTGTGGGGCACCGAGGGTCAGATAAACGTGGCTCGAATCGGGAAGTGGAGGCTTCACAAGGAGCGCTATATTCGCCTCATATGATCACAGCGTGAAAATAGGACCGCGTATTTTTCCATGTGAAAAAAGAAGAGTTTGAACTGATTTTCCGAGAATGGGAAAGACTAAAATATGGATGATCGCTAATCCTCGGAGGATAGTCTTTAAATCCTACCCAATTGTAACGATGAAAACAAATTTTTAATGTAAATTTTCTCATTATAAGGTCGATGTAACGAATATAGCCGAACATCTTTTAAATGTCCGCCTATATTTTTACACAAACGAATTTATTCGTTTTATTTTTTTATTTTCTCACACTTCTGTTACTCTTCTTCTTCTCAGTATAAACCTAACAGGAAATGGCATCGTCTGAATTCGATGAAAATAGTCTCTCTTACAAAAAAACAATTATGGCTGACCTCAGTTGATGTCACACACGTGTAACTTAATTGAAATATCTGCCTAATACTGGAAAACGTCAATTCTCCTTCTTTTTGGTAACAACCAATCGTAATAAATTAATCCCACTATTTCTTACCATTTCTTCTTTTTACTATGTAAAAATTAAATTATAAAAACTCTAACTCTGAAGAACAAATTGTTCAATTCATTATTTTAATTTGTTCAATTCCACCTTTTTTGTTCAGTTCTTCAATTTTGTTCAATTCTACTATGTTAGTCAATTCATTATTTTAACTTGTCAAATTCTATTATTTCCGTGTTGTAAATGAAAAATATTATATTTTATAAAAAGATTTACGTTGAAAATTAATTGAAGTCTAAATCTCTCAACAAAGTTAAGGTCCACTATGGTGAAGTGGATATCTAGGACATTCAAGTTTAAATTATAAAGTCTATTTTATTTAATTATAAATATTTATTTGTGGTCTTTCTCAAATAAATATTTCGTAAAGTGTCAACGTCAAAAATAGGAAACAAATTCTGAACCAACACCTATTTTCTGGCGTTATAGTCGATACATTTTTTGTTTTCACACATTATCCTGTTTGTGGCCGATTACTGACTTCGCCATCATCAAAGTGCATAATCTTTTGCCTCCATTTTCCATACGGCAACCGTTGTTGGATGCGAACTGCGGCTCCTCGATTCGATCAGCCATTCACGACGGCCGGCCGGTAATTTAATTTAAATTGTACGCGGGTAGTCAATATCAGCGCAGGCGTAACGGATAGTCTTCAGACCGAACTCAATGCTATGGGGGGGAGGGGAGGAGGAGGAGAGGGGCTCCAGCTGAAAACAGGAAAAAAATAAAAGAAAGAAGGAAGTGTAACGTATATTTTCGTCTATGACGAACATATTCGTTCACTCATTTTCGAATACCAAAAATGTAGATATTTGTCAACAAATTACCTTCCTATAACTCTTCATAAACAACCACAAAACTATTCGTATTTAATTTTACATATACAGATATACCTTCTGTATATTTATGACCTAGTTGTACCTGTCCCTCGAGTACTCGACGAGTCAGCACAACCCTATAATAACAACACCCTACCTCACTTTACCTATCCGACACGTACGTTTTCATACCCTGAACGAGTATATAATCCCTCGATTCAGTTGTATAATTGTTCAGTTTAGTTCAGTTCTGCAACAGCTACTTCTAAGTACCTGGAACCTCTCTTGTAGAAGTCTCTGGTGAACAGATAGTCTTGCTCGTTAAATTGTGATTGAATATGTATTAATATTAACGTAGAAATATGTATTGTATGTACAAAGCATGATATTATTAAATGTGTTAACTCACTCATGTGTTTCAAATATTATTGAGTCTCAAACAAATGTTAAGGTCCACTATAGTTTGTGGATGACTAATCTGAATCTATCGTAGAAATATTACTACTTTTAAGTACGTGATATTTCGTGTATGGTGTACTCCCGAAAGTGGTCGTAAATAGGTACTTTACCACCTCTTTTGGCCGTTACATTATTGGCGCCCAACTGGTCTGCTATTGCGAATCGAACTCTCGCTCTAGTACCTGCTCAACGGAATTGCTGAATTCAAGCTGCGGTTTCAATTCCTCTGGCTCGAAGTACTTTGCTCTAACCTTGAAAACTCTAGTCAAGTACTCAAAGAGAAACGTGTAAGGCGCGCTCTTGAGGAAAGGAAGTAGAGGTTAGCTGCGAGTGGAAAAGAACTAGTTGTGAAAAGAAACTCGAACCTCAAAAAAACAAGGAACATTTATTATACAGAAAGGAAAATACAAAGGGAAATATATACAACGGTTCGGCGAAGTGCGGCAACGGATTCTTCAAGCTCCTGTGCAAACAAAAGAAGAAAACAAAGTAACAATTAATATTAATTATAAATTCGCGTCCCTCCCTTAAATATAAGAAGTGTTAAATAATTATAAGTCGCGAAAAAATTTATTTTTATGAGTGAAACTTGGGAAAATTTATCCGAACCCAATACTACTAAAACAAATTTAAATTGGCTAATCGATGCTAAAAATTTTGAATTAATTAATGTATGTCAAAATTTGAATATCGAAGTCAATAAAAAATATTTTTCTCGAATAAAAACCCAAGAGGATATCCTATTAAAAATTAAATCCTGTAAGGAAATACAAAAAATTATTAACCCCTGAAAATATAAAAATAATTTTACAAACAACACGAAAAATTCGTGAACAAATTCCCGAATTAGAAAACCCTATAATAAGAAAATATTTTAACCCTCCTTCTACTTCAACCCCACTTACGTTGTTCGAAATTTAGTAGAACCGGTCATACTGGGTTACGACTTCTTATCAACCCATAAAGCCAAAATGGACTTTTCGAAAAACAAATTCACTCTACCGTGTGGTGATGAAGAGCGATGTTTTGACATGCCTGAATGTCACAATTTCCCTATTGAAAAGGAAAATAAGTTAGGTTATATTAAGCCCTTTAAATATTATGCTCCCCAGACATTTAAAATAGAGGCAAATTCGGTGCTAATATTAGCAACGTTGCCTGAACACCTGGAGTTTCTGTGTGAAACATCCATGGAAGAAAAAAATAATTTCTTTGTAATCGTATCAGAAGACACGATAGCGGCTGTTAATCATAATAACAGACCCCACGTGATCTATAAAGGCGAATACTTAGGAAAATTTGAATTAAGTAGTGCAGTAGAAATTAATTCCTGCCAAATTGAAAGAATAAAAGAAAATACTATTTTTAAGGATAATCGTGGAAATCCCATCCCGATTAATCCAAAATTGTCGCTTGAACAAAAAATAAAAATGTACGAAATAATTAATGAATATAATAATATTTTTACGGGAAAAACAGATGAAGTTTCCATTTGTAAGGTACCCGAACAAGTTGTCCGAGTAGACGACGAAACCCCACTGCGGTGTAGAAATTTTAAATTCTCACACGCAGAACATGAGGCCCTACACAAACTAGTCGATGACTTAGTAAAAGTAGGTGTCCTAAAAAAACAAAAATCGAAATTTGAATCGCCAATATTTGTAAAAAAGAAACCAGACGGAGTCTATCGAGTATTAGTAGACTACCGAAGAATGAACCAAAGAATTATTATGGATAATAATCGTGTGCCAACAATTGATATTATTTGGCCATATTTAAGAAATAAAAAATGGTTTACGACAATTGATTTAAACAGTGGATATTTACAGATTCCTCTCACGGAAGAATCTAAACAATACACTGGAATAAATGTGGATGGAATTGGATATGTATTCAATTCCACTCCAATAGGTTTAAGTATATCCCCGTCCATCTTCCAAACTATCATGGATGACATATTCCATGATATATTCTGGAAAAAAATGGTATGTTATTTGGACGACATTTGTATTTTCGGAGAAACTTTTGAAGAGTGTCTTGAAAATACAAGGGAAGTATTAAAAAGATTAAATAAAGTAAATTTAAAAATAAAAACTAAAAAATGCCAATTTGCAATGAACGAAATCGAAATATTAGGACATACGGTCCGATATAACGAATTACGTCCATTAAATAAAAATATAGAGGCAATAAAAAATTTAAATCCCCCTAATACGTTAAAACAATTACGATCATTCTTAGGATCAATAAATTATCATAGGAAATTAATTCCTAATTTAGCTAAAATTACTGCTCCTCTTACTGATTTACTAAGAGGTACAGATAGCAAATCAAATGCAAAAATAAAATTAAACCAAGAACATCTCGAAATATTTGAAAAATTAAAATAAATTATGATTTCCAAACCTGTATTAGCAATTTATGACCCGAAATTAGAAACCTGTGTAGAAGTTGATGCTTCGAAGATCGCATTAGGTGCAGTGCTGCTGCAAACTAATCCCTTTACGAAGCATAAACATCCAGTTGGATATTTCTCTGAGAGAGTCCAACCTGCCCAGTCAAAATTGTGTTCATTTGACTTGGAAATGTTAGCTATTACGAATGCATTAGCTCATTTCCGTGGATACTTACTAGCATTACGCTTTGTAGTATACACGGACCATAAACCTCTGATTTACCATCAGAAATTTAATACTCCCAAGTCCAAGATTAATTCGGTTAATATCTAAATTAAACGAATATAGTTTCCAAATTAAACATATCGCCGGAAAAAATAATTGTATGGCTGATATGTTATCTCGTCCGCATGATGAACCGGACGAAATCACATTTGAAAAAGGGGAATTTTTAGTAAATAAAAAATATGCTCTTCAAGACGAAGAGAAAAATGTGAATACTGTGTGTAGAATTCACAATGACAATTCTGTCCCATTAAACCCTGTATTCTTTCAAAATCAAAATATGTGGTACTACCCAAGTACGACGTCCCAAACATATTATTTTCCCCCTTCCCTTGCATCAACCTTCCCATATTATCCCGTGGTACAAACCACAACCCCCCAGGATGAATTTAGCCATTCTGAAAATTGTCCCAACAAAACTACTAACGTAGTTACAAGATCTGCTCTTAAAGAGGCAAACCTCAATAACCAGATCATCCCAACCCCTCCTGTGACCCCAGTTGTCACACAAATGCCAATTCCCGACATCACATTATCTCCCCAATCAGAAGATCAAACTTCTGAATTCCCCCAAAAAATTGAATTGCCCGAAAATTTAAAAACAATGCAGGAAAACGACCCGCATTGGAAAAATGTCATTTCATTATTAAATTATAACGAAATAAAGAAAGATAAAAATAAATTACGAAAATTAAATCGTACTATACAATTATATTTTCTTGACGAAAATAATGTTTTAAAGAAATTACCTAACCCAACCTCATCGTATGATGAAGCGGTTACAGTAATTCCCGAAAAATTAATTCCTGTAGTCCTAAAAAAACTACATGACGATCCGTTGTATGGAGGTCATTTTGGAATTAAAAAAACAAAAAATAAAATAAAAAATCAGTTTTTCTTTAAAAACATGGTACAAAAAATTACGGAATACGTATTATCGTGTCATGAATGTCAAATGGCACAAAATTCCCCGAAAGAGGCTGGCTACCTCAAACATATTGAAATCGAAAACCCTAAACCGTTTTCACACTTAGAGATCGATTTCATCGGAAAATTTAATACAGAGTACGAACACTCGTACGTGCTTGTCGGTGTAGACAAAAGCACAAATTTCTGCACCATACGTCCAACAAAAAACCCAAATGCTCAATGCGTAATTGAGTATTTGAAATTTATTTGTTACACGTATGGCACCCCAGGAAAAATTTCCTGCAATAACGGAGGTCATTTTGCAAATGAAACCGTCCGTAAATTTTGCGAAGAGAATAATATCAAAATTATTTATTCTTCGTTTTATTCCCCCAATCGCAAGGACTCGTTGAAAAAATCAACGGAGTAATAAAAAAATCATTGTCAAAATACGACCATTCAAACGAAAAAGAATGGATCGAAACAATTAATAAAATTATTTTCGCATACAATATAAGCCCAATCGAACACTTAAATAATAAATCTCCATTTTACCTACTTCATGGATTCAACCCAGAAGTACATATACCAAAAATACCGGAAAATAATAATAACAAAACAACTCGTGAAGAAGAAATTGAAAATCTCCTTCAGACGAGAGAAAAAACGCCGAGCTTAGCAAAGAAAGCATCGGAAAAAAACGTGAAACACTATAACGCACACCACAAGATCATTGACTTCAAACCTAATGACCTTGTTTTGCTGCGTCAATCAAAAAACGTCGCGAAAAATAAAATGAAATACACCGGACCATATAAAATTGTTAGAAAGGTCACGGATTTAAATTACGCAATTCGTATTAAAACAGACGATAAAACTGCGTACGACGAAACAATTCACGTACGACGATTAATTCCATATAAATCTCGTAATACTGACGAATTAAGTAATGAAATAAAAATAGACGAAATAGACGAAAACATCGAAAATCCCATCCCAACCCAAATCATACCTAAACCAAGGGGTCGCCCTCGGAAAAAACCAAAATAACTGTGTGTAAAGTGTATTACCCGTAGTCAGATTGGTTTTTTCAATCACGATACCTCCCTTTCCCCCATTATATTTGACTTTATTGATGAAAATTATGTCTCGTCACTTCAAGAGAACTTTGAAGAAATTTTTTTTTTGAAAAACTTAAATTAGAAAAAAATGTTAAAAAACTTACCGATGGCCCAGGTGTCGGCATAACCCTCGAGGAACTCCGCGAGGTGTTTTCCGCTGGTGGTACTGCTACTCGATGAGGAAGAGGGGCTCTCACGCTGATCTCCTTCGGAATCGACGGTGGAAGCACTATCCTCAATTGAAGGTGTGTCCCACAGGAATGAATACACTGTGGGACCACTAAGCAGCCATCCCCCACGGAGCGACATTGCACGGTTCCCTTCGACGGCGTCATAGTGCCGAACCATGTGAAATCCGGTGACAGAGACCGAAACATCTAGGCGAGGTTTGTAGTGCCGGTTCAGGAACCGAGCAGTACTCACCCCACTTGAACCAATGAGGAAATCAGTAAGGTAAATCCAATCGACATGGATGTACTCAACCGTGACGTCTGTGTTGGTTTGCTGCGAAACGCAGAGCAACCCAACCAATAGTCCGGAGAGTATCCCCAGGCCGACCACCCCCTGGGTATCAAGATTCCCACGAAACTCAAACTTTATCCCAGAGTACCCGAACTCGACCATCATGGCCCGAGGATAGAATACTCGCAGGGAAAAAAGTAGCTGTTTCGTGAAATCCTCACACCGGGGACAACAGACAAACCTTACTGAATGACACCAGTAGTTCAAGTCCTCCGAAATGTTCTCCTCTGGAACCCGATGTGGCTCGAACTCAGCCAGAAAGGCACTCCTGTCCGACTCACCAGAAACACGATAAAAAAGGGAGAACAATCGATGAAGCGTGTAGAACAGACGTGGCTCGCAAGGACAATCTTGGAACGGGTGGATCTTATTGAGAACCTGATTCCCAATGAACCAGGTCTCGTTGGCATCCACCTTACCGTGCGAACTGAACATGCGGTCGTTAAGGTACACGATCGACATTATCGGAAGACGAAAAAAGTAACACGCGAAAAAATTTTTTTTACCGAACCACACAAGTCACTGGCACTTCACTAAAACTTAGAAAAATTCGGAAAAGAAAAATACAAAAATTGGAAAAATATAAAAATACACGAAAAATGGAAAAAATCAGTAACACGAAGAATGGCGTAAATAACTAAGGCAAAGACAGAATACTGACGAAAGAAATAAAATTAGTAATTTTATATTAACAATTTGACCGAGATTCATAATTCGGATACCGGAAAAATTTGTTTCCCCCTTTACCCCAACCTACGAATATCAAAACAAATCAGTAATATGCATAATCCATTTTCTCGTAAATAACTTAGACGTTGCATTCTTTCTGTTTCAGAAAATGTATACGAATCTACTTTTCTATTTCGCAATAATTATTTCTTCGACTAGTATTGCGCAAAGAACATCGTCTGACCCATATAGGATTACGACGGCGTCAACTGGCGCTTATTTTCAAGAAATAAGCAATATTTTCGTATATTCTAAATCTGCCCCAATAATTTACTCTATTAAGCTAGACTTGCATGAATCAGCAGATAAACTACTAGAAACGAATTTCAAACACCGGTTGTGTAATGAAACAACCTGGAAAAATTGCAAATATGCAGAAATGGCGAAACGATTAAAAAATACCATAAAAAATCTGAAAGAACAAAACATTGCGATGATACAAGATTTCTATTCGACACCATCGTCTATTCGAAGCAAACGAAGCGTATTCACCCCGATCAGATCTTTCTTCGGAGATGCGCTACGATTTTGCTGTCGAGTATTAAACTTTAGAGATGGAAGAAACTTCTTGGCGAATGAAATCTCGTTGAAAGAAGAATACGATATTATTAAAAATCAGCTACTAATCGAGCATGCAGCCTTAGTAAATACGTCTACTAATCTGCATAGCTTCATTGACCATACAAACAATTTTATGACAAGATTTATCTCGCATACAAATTCTTTTATGGAAAATTCGTTAGAAGAACACGAACTTCTAATCTCACTAAACTTTATACAAGGATTCTATGACAACTACCTAATAAACACGTTAAGACTATCAAACATCCTAACATCGTGTAAATCTCATATGATCCCATCTTCAATTATCTCAAAGGAAATATTGGAAAAAGATTTAGTAAAACTTTCGAAAATTACGAAAAATCTAGGCCTTGACCTAGCAATCCCCATCAAAGATATTCAAAATTATTATCACGCTGAACTTGTAAACTGTAACTTCTTTAAAAATACGTTAGAACTAGAAATTAAAATTCCCCTAAAACAGTTAGATTCAAAATATGAAATTTACGACTTTATTCCGCTCACATTCAAAAGTCATTCTAATGAACTGTGTAGCTGGGATCAAGAACCATCCCTGATTATTCATGAAATCAGAACAAATTCTGTACGTTATATTAGTGGAACCAACCTCCATTATTGTAATTCAGATAAACCATTATGCTTCCTTCCTTCTAATAGAGGAAGTGATAAATTATCGTCTTGTGCAAAGAATTTATTTTTCCAAGACTTAAACCATAATCTACTACAATCTTGCTCATTTAAATGCAATCCTAATAATAATCAAACATTGGTGCACCCTATTGGTCACACCAAGTTTGCTATTGTAAATTTTAACTCCCTCGTAGCAACTAATTCCGTTACGAAAAAATCTGAAAAATTAAAAATAAACAATGATTCCCCTGGAACCTTCATTCTGGACGTACCTTGTCACATCCAAATTGAGGATATTGATAAAAATAACAAAAATACTGTAATTATCCCAATAGAAATCCCTTGTCTCTCTGAATCATTAGAAGAGACTATTAAAATCGAAAATCACTTACCACTCTTGTGGACATATTTTTCTGATTCGATAGAACCTTTTGATCTTGCCATTGATCTGGCAACGACAAAGGTCTACAACCCAAATTGGAAAAACTTTGTTCCCCACACTGTTCCCATGAACAATCTGGAGAACAAAATTAAATCCATCAAACTGCAAATACCCGATCAAAATTTCAATGATTATATAACTTTCATTAATGAAATGTTCCTAATATGGTTAAGTGCAATCTCACTTATTTTAATAATTATTATTGTATATTTAAAATTAACCTGCCACCAAAACTGTGTGAATCTAACAAAAAGCACAGCATTGTAAAAAATTACGCAAAATAATACGATATATTAATCATTTATATATACGTAAGAAAAATTTGTTACTCATAATTAATATTCATAAAAATCTTATTCTAAGTATATACTCATACTCGCATTATATGACGTAATTTTAATTATGCAGAATTATCTGGACATATGTATGTGTTGGATAGACTTTGGAAAATTTTTTTTTTCCTTATTTTTTTTGTTCCCCCCCCCCCAGAATTGTGTAACGTATATTTTCGTCTATGACGAACATATTCGTTCACTCATTTTCGAATACCAAAAATGTAGATATTTGTCAACAAATTACCTTCCTATAACTCTTCATAAACAACCACAAAACTATTCGTATTTAATTTTACATATACAGATATACCTTCTGTATATTTATGACCTAGTTGTACCTGTCCCTCGAGTACTCGACGAGTCAGCACAACCCTATAATAACAACACCCTACCTCACTTTACCTATCCGACACGTACGTTTTCATACCCTGAACGAGTATATAATCCCTCGATTCAGTTGTATAATTGTTCAGTTTAGTTCAGTTCTGCAACAGCTACTTCTAAGTACCTGGAACCTCTCTTGTAGAAGTCTCTGGTGAACAGATAGTCTTGCTCGTTGAATTGTGATTGAATATGTATTAATATTAACGTAGAAATATGTACTGTATGTAAAAAGTATGATATTATTAAATGTGTTAACTCACTCATGTGTTTCAAATATTATTGAGTCTCAAACAAATGTTAAGGTCCACTATAGTTTGTGGATGACTAATCTGAATCTATCGTAGAAATATTACTACTTTTAAGTACGTGATATTTCGTGTATGGTGTACTCCCGAAAGTGGTCGTAAATAGGTACTTTACCACCTCTTTTGGCCGTTACAGGAAGTTAAAAAGATGAAGATCGTCGAAATTCGCAAATTTTCAGTCACGCGTGGTATCTAATTGCGCGAAACATATTGCGCAACTCGTGGTCGCCGCCGCAGTTAATATAGGTAGGTACCTATACGATAAGCAAAAGCGCTCTGTCCGCGTTGTGATGTCCGTAATGCTGCCAAGACTAAGACGACGAAAAGGAAATTTAGAAATCTTTTCTCTCTCCTCCCTCTCTTCCTCACACATTTGTTTCGTCGCTCATAGGTATCTGAATCGAAAATAAGCGGTATAAGCGAATTAAGTGGCCAACAATACTTCTCTCTCGCTCTCTATTATCTCTCTTTCTCTCTCTTTCTCTCTCTTCGAGTTCACGGTTTTGAGAAAACTGCTAAAGGGATATGTTTGAAATTTTCGTGAAAGGTAGTTACTATGTAGCAGCAAGTCTGAAAGAGGTTTGCTTCTCATCGGTTCGGTCGTATTCGAGAAAAACTGAAAAACTAAAAATTTCTGAAAAAGTGGTTTTTCCACGATTGCGAGAATATTACAAAAGCGATTGGGCTGAAACTTTTACGATAGATTATCAACACGTGGATGCAAGTCTGATAGAAGTTTGGTGCCTATCAATCTAGTGGTTTGTGAGAAACGTGAAGAAGAAAAATTAGCGATGATAGCTCAGATCAGATTCGGTAGTAGGGGCAGAAAGTATGCGATTAACGAGGCCAAGTTGACCGGTGCGGCCTTGCCCCCAGTTACGCAGCGAACAGGCAGCACCTACGAAAGTTACCATCCAACCAACGATCATCTCGGCATAAATGTTTCATTGTCTTTGATTCGACATTTTTTTCCTTTTTTTTTTGCGCAAATAGGAGAATTTGGTGGACACAGACGCGGAAAACAACAACAGCGGAAAATGCTTGTTTTCCGCTCGTGCTTATCTTCGTTAACAGTGTGGCGGGATGGTGAAGGTTAAATGAGCGTTTTCTAAAGCAAAAACTGGCTTGGTACGACGTACTTTCTACTCGTTTAAATTAAAAATTTTTGTTAATGGTTCTGAGAAAACTACCTACCGAACAGATGAGGGTCTGAAATTTTCGTGAAAGGTAATAAGTTATTCGCCATATGGGTTCTGGTCCGACAGGAGTTTTGGTGCCCGTTGGTCCGATATTTTTCGAGAAAAAAACCCAGAAAACAATAAATTCTTGGAAAATCGGCTGTTGGCGATAAAATAAAACTTGAGAAGATCGATATTTTTGTTAAATATATCGATAACTATGTATCGATAGTTTTTCGTACTTTTTCAACCTGAAACGAGCGAGAAAATATATCGAAATCGAGTAGCCTACGTTGGAATAGCGCCGACGGTCGCCGAGTTGCAGACCGTTTTCGTCAGTGGACTTGTGGACTTGGACTGGCGGCGTAGCCGTCGGCCAAATGTCAGTCGCCTAACGGTCTGAAAATAATAGCCTACGTATTGTGCGACAACGAACGAGGCACCTACGTGAAGCCGATACGTGGACCATGCGGTAGGCCTACTTTAGTTTCATTGCGAGGAGGCGATAAAATTCGATAATCGCACTTAATACCGATAGGCCATAGGCTACGATCGGTTCGAAGCTACCTGCAGGCTAAGCGTGAAAATTGTAGGCCGAGTCGCGCGTCGCAAGTTGACCGTATGGTCGGAGCGAGCACTGCGCCTTTTGTGCGCCATTTTTAATCGATACGGCGTAAGGCGTAGGCCGTAACCCGCGAACCGTAGGCAGCAGCGTTGTAATCTGCAGTCGTGGATACCCACTAACGTATAGGTGCATGGAAATAAACGTCGACGGCGTACGCGAATGTAAAGGTAATTGCAGATCAAATTTGGTGGGTTTCGGTCAAAAGTCGAAGGCCCGACGCGTACTACGTCTGTGAGCTACAGGGACGAGCCCGGCCATAGCCTAAATCATCGTAGGTACTCGATGCGCAGCTCGAGTAGGTTCGTAGCCAAGATTTGGTAATGCTGCGGTGTGGTTACTGATTACTGGTTACTGGTTACTAGTTACCTGCATGCGATAAGGATCACACACTCATTCAGCCAATCGTATAGTTCATTCATTAGGGATAGCCTCTCGCCTACAACCCACCGTGGTTAGGTATCTCTACCTTTTCGAATTCGTATTTTCACACGCAGTAATTACTTCGCAGGTAATTAGGAGGCTACTATAATTTGGTATAAGATACCTGCCTACTTATCTACAATAAATTCTCACTTCGTACGTCGTAATAGTGCCACGTGCCATAATTAATTACCTACGACGATGCTGTAGCTATTCACGTACCTTAGCTGAACACTTTCGCACGCAAACACCAACACTTCGTATAATTGCGGTTGCCCATCGACCGACGACCTGTTCTGCAGTACCTACTTTGGTCGGCTGGGTATAATAATTACCTAATAAATAATAATAATGACGATAATAATGACAATAATAATATTAATAATATTAATAATAATAATAATAATAATAATAATAATAATAATAATAATAATAATAATAATAATAATACTTATATTCTTGATACTTGTTAAGCGATTAGCGAAACAATTAACGGTAGGTAGCTTTTTCGTGGGTAAAAAATAAATACCCAGCAGTGATTCAGCTCATTTATGCACAGTCACCTTTATTCAACCGGACATAAGGGCTCCAAGTAATTTTAATAATTAGGCGGCCTATCTACTCGACGTTTACGTCGCTTTTGTCGTAGCGAACCAACTATGGTCGCAACAGCAACCGCAACCGCAGCCGCAGCCGCACGAGAAGATACACCGGTCGTAGGTTTGGACGCGGCGCAGACGAGAACTCGGCCACCAAATGCAGCCTTTCGAAGACGTTATTTGGAAAGGAGCGATGGTGGTCAGAAAATGGTACAATATAATTATAGCGGGTGTATAGGTGTGTAGGTATACAGGTGTATAGGTGTATAGGTATACAGGTACATAGGTGTATAGGTGTATAGGTGTATAGGTGTATAGGTGTATAGGTGTATAGGTGTATAGGTGTATAGGTATACAGGTACATAGGTGTATAGGTGTATGGTGTATAGATGCTATAGGTGTATAGGTAGGTGGTGTATAGGTGTATAGGTGTATAGGTTATAGGTGTATAGGTGTATAGGTGTATAGGTGTATAGGTGTATAGGTGTATAGGTGTATAGGTGTATAGGTGTATACTGTATAGGTGTATAGGTGTATAGGTGTATAGGTATACAGGTACATAGGTGTATAGGTGTATAGGTGTATAGGTGTATAGGTGTATAGGTATACAGGTACATAGGTGTATAGGTGTATAGGTGTATAGGTGTATAGGTGTGTATAGGTGTATAGGTGTATAGGGTGTATAGGTTGTATAGGTGTATAGGTGTATAGGTGTCTAGGTGTATAGGTGTATAGGTGTCTAGGTGTATAGGTGTATAGGTGTATAGGTGTATAGGTGTATAGGTGTATAGGTGTATGGTGTATAGGTGTATAGGTGTATAGGTGTATAGGTGTTATGTGTATAGGTATCAGGTACATAGGTGTATAGGTGTATAGGTGTATAGGTGTATAGGTGTATAGGTGTATAGGTGTATAGGTGTATAGGTGTATAGGGTATAGGTGTATAGGTGTATAGGTGTATAGGTGTATAGGTGTATAGGTATACAGGTACATAGGTGTATAGGTGTATAGGTGTATAGGTGTATAGGTGTATAGGTGTATAGGTGTATAGGTGTATAGGTGTATAGGTGTATAGGTGTATAGGTGTATAGGTATACAGGTACATAGGTGTATAGGTGTATAGGTGTATAGGTATACAGGTACATAGGTGTATAGGTGTATAGGTGTATAGGTGTATAGGTGTATAGGTGATAGGTGTATAGGTGTATGGTGTATAGGTATACAGGTACATAGGTGTATAGGTGTATAGGTGTATAGGTGTATAGGTGTATAGGTGTATAGGTGTATAGGTATACAGGTACATAGGTGTATAGGTGTATAGGTGTATAGGTGTATAGGTGTATAGGTGTATAGGTGTATAGGTGTATAGGTGTATAGGTGTATAGGTGTATAGGTGTATAGGTATACAGGTACATAGGTGTATAGGTGTATAGGTGTATAGGTATACAGGTACATAGGTGTATAGGTGTATAGGTGTATAGGTGTATAGGTGTATAGGTGTATAGGTGTATAGGTGTATAGGTGTATAGGTATACAGGTACATAGGTGTATAGGTGTATAGGTGTATAGGTGTATAGGTGTATAGGTGTATAGGTGTATAGGTGTATAGGTGTATAGGTATACAGGTACATAGGTGTATAGGTGTATAGGTGTATAGGTATACAGGTACATAGGTGTATAGGTGTATAGGTGTATAGGTGTATAGGTGTATAGGTGTATAGGTGTGTATAGGTGTATAGGTGTATAAGTATACAGGTACATAGGTGTATAGGTGTATAGGTGTATAGGTGTATAGGTGTATAGGTGTATAGGTGTATAGGTGTATAGGTGTATAGGTGTATAGGTGTATGGTATACAGGTACATAGGTGTATAGGTGTATAGGTGTATAGGTGTATAGGTGTATAGGTGTATAGGTGTATAGGTGTATAGGTATACAGGTATAGGTGTATAGGTGTATAGGTGTATAGGTGTATAGGTGTATAGGTGTATAGGTGTATAGGTGTATAGGTGTATAGGTGTATAGGTGTATAGGTGTATAGGTGTATAGGTATACAGGTACATAGGTGTATAGGTGTATAGGTGTATAGGTGTATAGGTGTATAGGTGTATAGGTGTATAGGTATACAGGTACATAGGTGTATAGGTGTATAGGTGTATAGGTGTATAGGTGTATAGGTGTATAGGTGTATAGGTGTATAGGTGTATAGGTGTATAGGTGTATAGGTATACAGGTACATAGGTTGTATAGGTGTATAGGGTATAGGTATACAGGTACATAGGTGTATAGGTGTATAGGTGTATAGGTGTATAGGTGTATAGGTGTATAGGTGTATAGGTGTATAGGTGTATAGGTATACAGGTACATAGGTATAGGTGTATAGGTGTATAGGTGTATAGGTGTATAGGTGTATAGGTGTATAGGTAGTATACAGGTACATAGGTGTATAGGTGTATAGGTGTATAGGTGTATAGGTGTATAGGTGTATAGTTGTATAGGTGCATAGGTGTATAGGTGTATAGGTGTATAGGTGATAGGTGTATAGGTGTATCGGTATACAGGTACAATAGGTGTATAGGTGTATAGGTGTATAGGTGTATAGGTGTATAGGTGTATAGGTGTATAGGTGTATAGGTGTATAGGTATACAGGTACATAGGTGTATAGGTGTATAGGTGTATAGGTGTATAGGTGTATAGGTGTATAGGTGTATAGGTGTATAGGTAATACGAGTGGATCGGGTATACGCTGTAGGCACGTAGGCTCGTTCATCGACCTATTATTAGTGCGATGGGCGACTCGTAATATCGGCGAGTAAGTTGGATCAACGTTGAAACCCATTGCACCTTTTAAAAAATGGGACGACGTACGTGAGTGGGCGTAGGGTACGCACGCCCATCGACTTGCCCTCTCCATTCTTCGATTGTCGGCTCGACCCGAAACATGCCGACGTAGTAGGTATAAGCCTACCGCCGCACGCGTCGCCATTTTGCCCAGTAGGCACTGCGCGTATTGCTGAAGCTTATGTTGATAGGCCGTGGGCGCAGCCGTACAACGTCCAACTTGGGGCCGGTTCTGCGCTACGGCCAGCTAAGAAATTTAGCCGTCAGCTGGCGCCAAAATCCTATCGAACTCGACTTGGTTCGAGCGGCCAATTAAACTAACGGAGAGCCTAGGTGACCGAGGACGACCGATTCTCAAACAAACTGACCGCAGCCACCCCTGCGCTCGAAATCGAGCAAATTTTGAAAATTATTATTAGGTATTACTTTTTTTTTTTCAAAGGTCATTTTGCGCGACAACTGAAAACGTTTCCGCTTGCGGTAGCCTCTACACCTGCGTCAGTACCGAAGTCGAATTTTTCAAATAATTTCGTAGCCGTCGCCTCGAATCCGACGACGCTGGCCGCGCCCGAAATCACGGCGGCCACGTATTTTCATCGCAAAGCGAATCTCGCGTCGGATCGGATCGAATCGGATCGACGGGAGGCAAATTTTCTCGTTTCGTGCCCTCATTTTGGGTAATTTTGAAGGCGGCGGGTGGCTGGTGCGCGCCTTGGCTCCGTTTCGCCGTCGTTGGCGCACTAATCTTCTAATCGACTAATCGACTAATCGACCCAACTATTAATCAGCGGGTGGGTATGCGCAGGTAGGTACGCGCAATTTCGTATGCGGTGTGTATGCGCTGTGGTCGACGCGCCTCTTACGAAAGCTGAGGGCCCACTGGTCGCTATAGGCGACGCGGTATCAGTCGCGATGAATTGTCGCCGCCGCTGGAAGGCGCAAGGCCGGCTCCAGCGACCGTTTCTCCGGCTGCAGCCGAATTTTCCAATTTTCAAATTTTCGCCACCGTAGAATCGAGTCGGTCCCGGTCCCGGTCCCGGTCCCAACTTGTGAGTGGGTGCGTACCCTATAACACGTATTAGTTATGCAGTACGCAGCTACGATACGAACATAATATTGTACGCATACGTACCTACCTACCTACCTACCTACGTACGTATTTCGTATTAATATGCCCACCGTATTTATGTAGGTACGAATATGATTATGGGCTACAGTCGTATAATATATATATAGGTACGTGTCGTATTTGCGTGAGTACGAAAACTGCGAGTAGAAAATCGAAAAAACAAAAAAAGAAGCAAGAAGCGAAAAACCGAAAATGCGGGTTCGATAACAGGTGAAATGGTGGGCGTTGAAGACGCAGGCTGTGGAAAAGGGTCGTCGAATGGAAGAGAAAAAAACCAAAAAAACCAAAAAAACCAGAAAAACCAAAAAAAAAAAACATTCGAGTAGCTAAGGCGGCGGCGGCGGCGGCGGCGGCGAGGCAGCGGTCGTTGAGATGGGAATAAAATCGAAGGGATAGGAAAAGACTTGCGGAGAGATGAACGGCGGAAGAGCGGCGATGAGATGCTGCGTGACGCGCATACGGCGTTCACCCTTTGGTTCGGAATGGGGTGCGGGCGAAAGAGGGAAGCGCATGAAAGGGGAAAGATAAAAGGAAAAGTATAATCGAGGAGGAAAAAGAAAAAAAGCGAGAAAAAACGAAGGAAAAGAAGACGATGAAAAACGAATAAATGGAGGAGGCGGAAAGCTTAAGGGATAGGCGCATGCGTTTCGGCGGCGCACTTTGGCCGACGCGAGTTTCGCTCATTTTCGAGTCGAGATGCGAAATGCGAGATGCGAGATGCGATCCGCTCTCTCGTTCGCCGACGAGCCAAACGGCCGCCGCCGCCGCCGCCGCCGCTGCCGCCGTTAGTTTGCATTTCGGTGGAACATCTGCGCGTTCGAAAACGGAGCGTATGTCGTCGCGTTCGATGCGAGCCCGAAGCGTTTCTCCCGTATGTCGTTGTAGCGTTGCGTCGCGTCGCGTCGCGTCGCGTCGCGTCGTTTTCGGCCGCTAAATAGTAGCGCCGTCGCCGGCAACTGCCGAATACGGCTGCAGATACGTCGCTGCGGGTAAGTACCTGAAATGCGGAAGCACACTTATCCGTCCGTCGTTTGATAAGCTTATAATTGCGCGTTTTTATCCTTTATTGGCGACGACCAACGCGACAAAGGCGGGCCGGTTGCGGGCCGCAGCGGTGGAGTGCGGCGTAACCGACCTCGACGTTCGCTCGTTCGCTCGTTCGCTCGTTCGCTCGTCGTTCCAGGTGTCGACAAAGCGAGGCGCGCTTCTCGCCACGTCGCTGTCCGCCCGCGTCGGTCGCCAATCGCCACCGACGGAACGGACGACGCGGCCGCCGTAGCCGCCCTCCAAGTTGCAAATTTGCCGCGCCTCGACGAACGCTTCGCGCACCGCCGTTTTTTGCACTCGGCCGTAAGTCGCCGCTGCGAAGCGACGGCCGCACCGTGCGATTGTTTCTCATCTTTCGGGAGGAATACGCTGCGGGCGACCCAAAGTTTTTTAGCGGGCCTGCGTCGAGTGGGGCGGTTGGCGGGAGTATAGGAATGTAGCGACGGCGGTCGCCGAGTGCGGTAAGTATGGGTGCGTACAAAGCGTTGCGACTGCCTCGAGATCGGTGCGACGAGCGAAGCGAAGGCGACAGCGACAGAGTGCTCGCAGCCGCTGCCGTCGTCGGCGCCGCTTTCGTATTCGACGCGTCGTGCGTTCCGGCCAGTAGGCCTCCTATACGGTCGATAGATGCGTATGACAAACTTTCAACGTGACTTCTCGTCGCCCAGCGTCTTCGCGGCGCTCTTCCAAATTCGTGCCGCCCGTCGTCGTCTGAGAGTGTCGCCTCGATTCTAGCGTTGGACGGGCGACTTACGGCTGTTCGGAAAGTCGGTAGCGTTCGCTTTCCGTCTTTCAGCCCCAACTGCCGACCCACTTGAGAACGGAACGAAACCGTAAAGGCGCACCCTCTACCGACGCGAGTTCACCGACTGCAAATGGCGGAACGTGGAGCAGCTGGTAGGTGCCCACCTACCCACGTATGTCGTATGTCGTATGCGTATGCGTATGCGTATGCGTATGCGTATGCGTATGCGTATACTCCGCAATATGGGCTACCTTTTCAAAATAATTACTAACGCCAAAAGTGGGTATTGCACGCGAAAAGGGTACCAGTCGACGTTGGCCAGGCATAAGTAGCCGCTGGAATGAGACGCAAGTCGGCTTCGAATTGTGAAAACCAGTCGCCGTTATACCCGCATTATTATTGGGTGGAAGGTAGGACTGAAGGTAGGCCTGCGCCCATCGGTCTGTTTCTTCTCTTATTTTGGGCGGTGAAAATTTCGAACGGAATGCTCCGCCAACGAGGCGGCTCGTCAGCGCCTATCGGCCGTCGAAGCCCGCGTACACCCGAAAGACTTGAGAGTGAAGAGTGACTGGGCGGCCGACCGGCCTGAAGTTTTTCGCCAAAAATTATTGGGCTGGCCGCACTTGGGTGGCGCCGCTCCTCCTGAGACTCTCGACCGCGGCAGCGAACGCGTAGCTAAATTCGATCGGCCGCGTACCGCGGCCTGGGCCTCCATCGGCGCACTTTTGCCAGCGAACGCCGATGGCCACGCACTCGCGTCGATATCGCGCAGTTTTGCCTATCGCTCCCATCTCTCTCTCATCTATCCATCCACCTATATCGATGCGTCATCTGATCCGGCTGTAGACCTAATTGGGACGTACGCGGGGCAGCGCGACTCACTTTTACTCTCGGCGATTCTGTTCCGCAGTGGGTAAGATGTAGCTAACTCGGTATACACGGTGTCCGAAAGTCGTCTGCCGGGGCCGAATACGTAATATGTTGCAGATCTCATCGAGAGAAGCGAGAAAAGTGAGAAAAGTTCATCGCCGTATACTTTCTCTTTATAGTATCGCGTTGTTACACAGAAAGGTACAGGATTTCGTAGGCGTGTGTCGAATAGGCCGCATATTCGTGCGTCCGTCTGAAGACGACGTTATTACAAAAAATGCACGTAGTACCTTTACGGTTACAAAGGTTGCAGGTTCGATTCGATAGTTCGAATGCCGGTGGCGGAACGTTTCTTTTGTGTACAATTTTTCAGCAACGAACGTAGGTATTCAGACATATGCTAAAATTTCAACAAATTTCTTCCGGTTTCAATTAAATTTAACTTTCCAAATATCGAAGATACGGACGTAGTCGGAAAAATGTTTTTTAATGTACTCGATGACGGGTACAAAGTATAAGACGCACTCGTCGAAAATCGAATTTGAAGAATTTTCTCGATTTTCTCATTCGATTTAACGGCGAAAAGTTTGGAAATTCGAGAGCTTCGTAACCGCGAAACAAGCAATTTCAAAGACCAGTCCGTTAATAGGAACTTTTTTGCTTCGCTCGATGAGTTCTACAAACGAGACTCGTTTGGCTTGGGAGACGACTTTTGGACACCCCGTGTACATCCGCGAGTATTAGCCGCGCGCCTACCTAATAATATACGCGTATAGTACCGTGGTACACCGATCATTAAGATCGGATGCCGAAATTCGTTGGCCAGTGTGAATTTACACCCGCTGCTCGAATATTAGGTATGTACGAAAATGTAACCAAGTATAATTAAGGGGGGGGGGAGGAAGGAGGGGAGGAATAGCGAGTAGTCAAAAATGCTATCGAGATAATTACGTGGCACATTAAGTGGGCGTTCGTCTGTGTCGCGATGCGACTGCTGCGCGTCCGTCCGATGGTAAGTACCTACTTAGCCGTCTTGGTTTGCGTCTGCATAAACGTACCCGACAGGTACTGCAGGTACTGCAGGTACTGCAGGTACTGCAGGTACTGCAGGTACCGACTTACGCCGGTATGACTGCGCGTCGACGATAACTGCGGTGTTACGGAGCGTCATCGATTTGACCTTGAAGCCAACGTGCGGGTAGCCGAGTACGTGTAAAAACGAACGTAACGTACGATCGCAACCATACGTACGCCTCGATTGGCACCCACTACCCACCCATTTATTATCTTGATTCGCGGCGAACTGAACCGTCTGCGGAACGCTCGGGCCTAATTCACTCCGCCGCATCATTCTAACCTGCAAATTCAAAATGGTCGTAAGTAGTCTGTGCTCGAGGTGTACGCCACTCGTTTGCTGTTGCGGCCGCGGACCCGACACGAGCGCTCACCTGAGACCTCCGAGCGTCGAGCGTCGAGCGTCGAGCGTCGCCGCGCAAAAGCGCTCACCTCCGAGCCGCAGGGCAGAACGCCCGTAAGCGTTAACCCTCGGAGTCGTGTCCGCAGCCCAAGTGCGAGCATTTGGCTCAGTATTCGTCCTCCCGAACTCGGAATCATTCGGCGCGAACGAAAAATAAAGGTAGACGAAAATTTTGTCCGAGTGAGCTGCGTGTTTGGCGCGCTGGCGCATGCCAAAGTCGCCCTCGCCCATACCTACGGTAGGTTCAAGGCGTGAGTGAGTGTACTTGGGTACGTATTCGAGGGTAGGCCACCTGTGAGCTGCCACTTTGTTTGGCACGCGGTCTGCGTCGGCACCGGATCGACGCCGAGGGCTGCTATTTGCACTCCTGTCGGACGAATGCGCCGTAATACGAATATTCCAGAGTGCAACCGACTCGCACCCAGCGCAGCACCGCAGTTCATCCCTCAACTTACGTACACCACCTACGGACGGTAAATAGGTACCTCCTACCTACCACCTACATGGAGGCGATGTCGTTTACCCGTCACAATTCTTACCGGTAATCTCGCTGGCTGGCCGATACTCCAGAAAGGCGTTGTAGGCAAGTGCGAATTGGGCGGGCTTCGAATACTTATTTGGTTCGAATCGCCTTAAAACAAGAAATAGGTGTGTAGGTACATACGTATATATGTATAAGTACAGCTACTTGTTCGATAGGTATACGTAAACGAAATTTTGAGAAGAAGTTTCCAAGAAATAACGCAAGCCAAAGAACAAAAAATCCGAGTCCCTGCAAAGCGAAGACCGATATGGACTATGGTTTAGTTTGATCTGATCAGCCAACTTTACCCTAAAGACGACAATCGTGATAATTGGCTTGAAAACACCAATTTGGCGGGCCATTTCATCCTTTTCTTCAATTTTCTCGGCTTCTATAGACTCGAACTTGTTGACCTTTGCCACACCTTATAGCTCGCAGCATCGTGTCGAACTGTCGGTCATTACTGATTTTAATACGAGATTACCTACGATGAAAAATTTCACGCCCGTCGTCCCGTTATATACTCCGACTGGCAATGCTTTCAATGAGCATCAGCCACCGGGTGTAAAACTTGGTGCAGTTGCGAAATCATCGCCTTATTGCCTAACAAAGTGGGCAAACCTATACTCCATTCACGCCGAACAACTCCATTTTGTAATTCACAGTCTAAAGTTGGCTTCGTGTACAGAATCAACATTTGTTGTTGGTTCGATCTTTTCCTGTATCCACAAGCTTACAGGATGTTCGTTGTTGTTTGCTCGGGTAGCAAATTTTGTTTGTTCTTATTGGTTTATTCCATGATAGTTTACACCAAACCATAAAAAAAACCATTCGTTGTCAATTGTTTGTTTGGTGCGAATACGGCTTAAATCGCCCAACCTAAACAGAATTTTTACGATATATTGAGAACCAAAAGTTAGATTTCAGCAAAATTTTTGCAGAATCTTATCTAACACATGTCAATGTTTGAGAAAAATTTCAGCCCTCTAAAAACAATGGTTCTCTTGTAATTGCATCTGATAACTTCGATTGTATGAGCTGTTCCCATAGTATTGTGTGTGATAATTGATAAGAGAGGCTTGTTTCTTTCACTCCTCAATCTGGCAGGCAAAAGTAAATTACGAGGATAATGATGAAACCATACTATAAAATTAAAGGAACCCTCTAAAATGTATTAAAATTTTTCAAATTTAACATCAACGATGAATTCACTTATGAGCAATGGAATACAAAATAGGACATTACCAAACTCGTATCCATAAAGCTTTAGCAAATAAAGTTTCCTAGAATGACTTCATCCTTCAAAAAAAAATACAAAAAAAAAAACAAATGTATTAAAAAAAAGATATACGAACTGGTTGGAGAGAATTTTCTTTTGGAAAACGAAAAGAGAAGGTTGATGAAATTAAATTGAATTTTTGTCGCTGTTTATCCTATTCGAAGAGGATTACATTAACTGTGGAAAGAAGTTGTGTTTGTGCATTGTCATAGTTGAAGCGATCGAGAGGTCCGAAATCAAACAGCTCGTAATATCCGATCTTCATTTGTGTTGGTATTTAAATGTTAATGACGTTGTAATATCTTACGGATAAGACATCACGCAGCAGAAACACTGATATCAAATTGTCTTGAAATTTATAAATTTTCAAGACAATTTTATTTTTTCAACTTGAATTTTCCTATGGCTGAATTCTTCTTGACTGGAGTTAAGTCTCTCAAACATGGTGAAACGTAGTTTACCTTGTCTCCATATTTGATCAGCGAATTAGTCTAAATTAATTAAACCAATAATACGCATAGAGTGTCAACAAAAGGGACTAACAAAATTTTGGTCCATAAGAAAGTTGAAACTTACAAAAACAAACAGCAGAGTTATTTCGTCTTTGTAAGAATGGGTGGTTTAGGTGTGAAAAATTCCTATAAGAAACTTTAGTCTTTCGAGTTTCCATTTGAGTTTTGTGGGTGAGTTAGGTGAAATAATATTTCTAATATAAATGAAGATGGATCAGAACCAAGACGTCACTGTGCGCAAAAGAAGGCTCTACACAGCCTTTATTGACAGAGCAATGCAGTCATTTTGAACAAAGTTTGTCTAAAAGTTTGTCAGCAACACATTAATATAAACTTGACATACCATTAGTAGAATTGTCTGAAAGAAAATTTCATTAGTTTCTATCTTCATACCACATTTACTTTGGACACTATATTGTCTCGAATTGAGTTTCTCAGTCTGCATGATGTCGTCATATCGAATTGAAAAACATTTTTATTTCGACATCAAAGAATCTCGGATTTCTCAATATATATATATATATGCATTATATTATATAAACAGTGTACTTGGACCACATCAGATGGGTTAGAAGGTGAAATTTTACACTGGAATAAACGAATGTATTATTCTGTTCAGAAGAAACGTTTTAGCCGCGGATTTTGGTATTGAAACAATTGGCGCGGGTGGGTGAGGGACGTTTGTGGGGAGGTGACGTGGCGACGCGATGCGGCGAGGAGTGCGCCTACTGCGGGGTTGCATAATTATAGGCCGTACGACGACGGCCGCCATTAACCAGCGAGTTAGCCTACAGTCGACGCGACGCCTCCATCGAGTATCTTCTCACGGGAACCGCTCTACGCCTACGGACCATTCCCATTCTACGTGGGTGTCCAGCTACTAAAAGACGATCGGCTGTAGGTTCGCTCGATGCGTGAACTATCCGTAGGTACTATTTTCCCATTTTGACCGCATTTTTTCTTCATATAAACGTATAATAAAGTGTATACCTATTTGGTATACCTACATTCACGGGTAGATATGCACGTACGTAGGTACGCATGTATTTGTACCTACGCGTGGATATACTTGGCCTATGAATCGCCTAAATTTTGTGTTCACGGTTTTGAAAAAATTACAAAAGGTGTACCTACCTATAAGTAAGCTTATCATATGTGCCGGCATTACGGGCCGGTTGAGGTTCGTGTTTCGGTTTCCAGTTTTACCCCAAATTTATTAAATAAATAAAAAATTAAAGAATTCTGTTTAAATGGGTAGGCTTTTCTATATGGAGCATGAATCGGAAACTGAACGGCAACGAAATATTGGTAGTATTTTTAAGTAGGTAGAACAAAATCAACGTCTGTCCCAAAATTTATGAATAAATGTACCCACGCCCACGCCTAAGTTGTTTTTTCAGATCAATTTTAACGAGCAGATTTTCATAGAAAACGTGTTTCTCGGTGAACCTATGCCCATTCTGTGGCATCGTTCCGGTTTGGAATTTCATAATTATTCTACCAAGCTATTCCAGAGGATAGGGCTGAAATTTTTCACGAAAAATAGTCGTTACGTAGGAGCGTATCAGGAGGTTTGGTGCCTATTGATTCGGTAGCGTAAAACAAAAAATTGCTGGACAACAGCATGCAGTTAGTCCCCCGTCTTACTTCGAGTAGGTACCTTACCTCTTTCGGTATTTACGGTGCAAGTGATTACCACTGCGTCCTTTTGTCCGTATTGTTTGTATCAGAAGTTTCGTATTTAAGCTGCAGCGGGTTTCGAAGACTATAGGAGGAGAGCGGTCACTTTGGAATCGCTTATAACTACGGAGACAGGATTTATCAGTTTACTGGCGCGTTGATTAATGTTTTGGAAAATAGTTTTTAGTTTTTTTTTTTATTTTCCAACAACTTTTATTTAGCCATTTTGATAAATTTAAGATTTCGAATGTTTTGCGAACTGGCCAACTGGGCCAACTGGTTAAGTATACTGGCGTAGTAATGATGCGCTTCAGTTTTCGTTTTCCCTCCCCCAAGTTCTCGTTGGCGGCTGCTTCGACAAGAGGGGAATAAAATCTTCCGTTAGGCGTCCACAGTCCCACTTCGAGTTCGACCTATGCCTCATTAAACTTGAAAAAGGGTGGCGCGGCGCTTTTCTTCTTGTCCACGTCTACGTATAGGTATAGTCCGCTGTATACGCCTAGCCTGGTAGGTACATATATTATATTATGTAGGTATAGTACCTGTGGCGTTCTTCGTACCAGTGGTGACGAGTGTATTAGTGCACTCGCTGGTAGATTGTGCGGCAAGTCCCTACATGCGCATGCGCATGCGCATACCCGCGCCCCCTACAAGTGGTGACCCCA
The DNA here is from genome assembly GCA_011428145.1 of Ericerus pela. Lineage (NCBI taxonomy): Eukaryota > Metazoa > Arthropoda > Insecta > Hemiptera > Coccidae > Ericerus > Ericerus pela. The sequence continues at coordinate 100,840 of WOFM01000206.1, read as the reverse complement.
ATGTGATACCAGGAACATAGCAAACGGTGTTATCGCTAAGACACGTTGTGAATTCACTAGTCACACACCCTCACCTCCTCCTGCTACGTTCTGGCAACGGGTGGAGTATGATGCGGACTCGAGTGGTGGCAACTGTGCACAAGGTTTGGGGGTCCTTTCACGCACATACTATGTAACTGTTCATTGGTGATCCTGCTTCTCATACCATTAGTACGGGAGGGGCTAATGTGGCAACCGTGAGTACCCAAATTACGCCCACCTATAATGTCAGCCTCACGGTGATGCGGATACAGTGGTCCAATTTTATAGGCGGATGAAATATAGGCGATGCCGGTTTGAATCCCCGAGCCAGCAAAACCTATAGTACCTATAAAGACATATATATATATATATATATAACTACTAGATAGTAAGCTATAGTAATTTCATTCCGATTACGAGGAAAAATAGACGGTGATCCATCAGAGCGGAAAAAAGAAGAAAAGACGAATCTATTGACAATCGATCTTATTGTTAGATTACTCAAATTTTGCAAAACTCACCGTGCCAACCTCAGTCTGTGTAAATCCGCCTAATCGAGATAAAATAACGTGGACATCTATACCCGGGTTTAAAATATGCGGAATTTTAGGCGTTATCGAACTATTCGGAATTAATCAGTAACCGACATTATGTGCGCTGTAGGTATAGGTATATTGCGAAAAAATATGACAATAAAAGTTTTTGTTCTGATCTTGTGAACCAGTTCTGTTTAAAGTTAGGTTTTAGTTCTTCTTCAGAGTTCGAAGTTCAGCGTCGGCTCTAATAATTATTCGAGTCTCTAATAAAATTATAAAATTAAAGCTAAAATTCAGGAACAAAAAAAAAAAAAAAACAGATTACAGAAAAGCACGGTACACAAAACATTCGTATCACTGATAGAATTTACTCTCCGAATCCAAGTATCGAGGAAAATGGAAAATCGGCACTTTTTGAGCACAGAAATTTTAATTTCAGTAGTAAGTACCCTGGTAAATCAAACCAATTCTTCCAAGTTCGAGAGTCGCACTTTTACTAATCGAACGGCTAGTTTTTGCAAAAAACTTAAAGTATAGATAGATGGGCGGATAGGCCTACTGCACTTTATGGCGCATTAAACGAACGCATGTTGAAAAAATAAGCATTCGATCAGACCGAATAAGTTGTTTTTCTCATCGGTCGGACAACATTTTGCATGTCACCTCGGCTACGAGTGGGCCCATTCGACGTGCGTACGTCACATGTTGCCTAATCTTTGTTCGGAGCGCAGCGAATTCGGCGGCGACTAAAAAGGCGAGACGGTTCGGACGGCTCGATCGAAGTTGAAAAGCGCAGATTTTCTTGTACTCTTTCTTTATTTCTTACTTTCGGTGCGTTTGTTTCAGCCGGCGGCCATGCTACTTGAGAGTCGACCAGTTTGGCGGTGCGGGGCGAGCGAAAATGGGTGCGCCGACGATACGGTTGCTGCGCAGAACGAAACTGCGCCGGTATCGGGTTTCACTTGTGGATTCTTATGTAACGATGATCGAATTTATCATAAGGCACGAGATGAAGCCTTAGACCGGTCAGTTACGAATCGTCGGTCAACGAATCGAACGGAACGGAACGGAACGGAACGGAACGGCGCAGCGCGACTCCAGCGACCCGATTCGGTGGGCCGTGCCCACGTGCACGCGCATCTATAGGCTATATAGGTTTACCTACGTGTAAGTAGCCAACGGACCTTACGCACCTACCCATCAACGATGGGTGTACCTACCAATTATGCGATAGCCGGGTAGGCCTAATGTCTTTTGCGCCGTTAAACGCTGATCGGTTGGCCTGCGCGCCAATTCTGGCTCGGTACGCGTGGTTTGCCGAGTTGCCAATGAATTGGCTGCGGTGTGGAGGCGTCTTCGGTCCGAAGTGTGTGCTAGCGCTCGATAGGCGCCGTCCAAGTTGTCAATTTTCATCCCCCTTCAGCCTCCAAAAACAATTTTCAAGAATTTGTTTTCACCAAAACGTTATTTAATTAATGACACCAGTGTACCCTCAAAATTTCATGGCTCCATATTTGTCCTCTTCTTGAGATATGAGGCTGCAAAAAGTTTAAAATTTCAAAATCAATACCTAAATAGGTACCTACCTACCTACGTACCTACCTATGTACCTATTACATACCTAACTACGGTATTGCGAGGAAAATAAGATATAATTATATTTTATAGATAAAGAAACAGTTATTTAATATACGTAGAGTGAGAGAGTGTGATGGTGAGAAGGAGAGAAGGAGACGGGAAGAGAAGGAGAGGGAGAGAGATTAGCAAAAATATGTAGTATATTATAAATTATTTGTCATCTTGCATCAGTTGCTACCGTAGGTAGTCTCAGTGCGTGCTTCCCATGTGGTCAGTCAGTGTTGGTTCCAATTCCTATAGACAGGATATAGTTTTTTTTCGAATTTTTTATAAATTTTTTTCGTAAAGTGTGTGGTTAGGTGAGTTAAATTTTATAAATTTTTTTCTTTTACACAGCGGGTGGTCAGCTTTGGTAAGGAAAAAGAAAAAAAATAAAAAATAAAAAAAAATTGAAAATTATGAAATCACCACACGAATCCCCTCTATGATGGAGAAATTCGCTCGAAAACATTCGTCGAAATATCTGCACTATCGGCAAGTGTATATTTGTAGGCACGAGTGAGAGAAAAAGAGAGAGAGCGAGAGAGCGAGAGAGCGAGAGAGCGAGAGAGAGAGATGTATTCTAATGGGAAGGTATTCTGTGTACTTTTATAACGAAGCTAACGGAATCGCGTCTGCATAATAACTTGGAGCGAGCTGCTGGCACAGTACCTATACGTAGATAGGTATCTATATCTGTATACGATGGGTACCCGCGTATACGTACGCATATAATTACGTATGTCGCGAAAAGCAGCCGGACTCGATGGCGGCTCGCACCTTGGATGGTGGGGAGGTGACCAACGGAGGAACGAAACGTACCTACCTAATCGGCGATTGTGTCGCCTGGATGGGTGGGTGGGACCTGCGATCACAGGTGCGAAGGTATTTTGGTTGTTACGTAACAATAACGTAGATAGGTACGCGGAAAGCGACTGCGGTACTGCGGAAAATGGATGTTTTGCGCGTCCGTTTGTTTGTTTATCGTCGTTGAGCCGAGCGCACGAATCGCGACGTTCAGCCAACGTTTTCCCAATCGAATGCGGCGTTTGGCATTGACGTAGGAAATACATTCGCTACTCGGCCACAATTTGTCGAAAACGATTGTCGGAACGAAGGACGCACCGAGCACCGTACCGTACCGTATCGTACCGTACCGTACCGTACCGTACCACACCTACACCGAAGTGACATTCGTGGTCACACTAGGACTGACGATCACTGCTCACTGCTGGACCGATCGATAGGCTAAGTAAGCGGTTCGCAGGTTGTAGCCACTCGTCGGGGCACTGCGACTGCGCTTAAAATTTATGGCAAATTGGTCGGATGCGTGGCGCGGTGTTCCGTACCGGCCGTAGTTACCTACGCCACTCATTGCATTTACCTAGGTATACGTAGAGGTATACATCTACAGGCTCCAATACACTAAGCGTAGGTACGTATTAGCTGCAGGTACTTACACACGATGTAGGCCTACGTACGTGTCGCACGGATAAGATAATAATACCTAGGTGCCTATTGTTCGAGTGTGAAGAAGGACGCCTTATAGTCTACCTATCAACTGGTAGACACTAACATATCGTCTTATTATTAATGTTTGCGTTTAGCCGACTTACGTCCGCGTGTGTTTATAATTATATTTTATGTATATTATCGTAGAGTAGGGGTACCGTAGCGTATGTAGGTAGATACCTACGGGTATTTAATCACGTGTACCGTATAGACAGACCTACAATTGCGGTGTTCTTAGCGCGTTGCGTTCAGTTTTGCGATTTTATGCCTTTGCCGCAATGGCCACGTAATTTTGTAGGGGCGTGTTTCGGATGACGATGCTCATTAATTTATACTTTATACCTTATACCTACTTGACTGAAATAAACGTTGCTGTAGAGTGTGCAGAATTTTTCGTCAGCGGTCAGCCTGATTATCGTAGCTACGAGCTACCTGGTCGGTCCGCTACGCAGTGGCCAGCCTTTTCTTTGGGCACGAATCGACCACAATTTACTAATAATGCGATTCGATTTGGGGAAGAAAAAAAAAAAGAAAAAAAAGAAAAAAGAAAGAAAAAGGAAAAAGGAGAAACGAAAGAGCGACTCGTTATTTGAAGGGCGCTCGTATAGCGTCAAGTCCATTTGCAGGGCATCGTCGACGACCGAATTAAGTATTGCTCATTGCGTCCATCGTGTCGTTAGTCGTAGTCGTAGTCGCCGTCGCCGTCGCAGTCGCAGTCGCAGTCGCAGTCGCAGTCGCATTGTCTCGAATCTCGGTACACAGCACACGTCTCGATATCGATCAGTTTCCAAGGCAACCGCATCAGGCATCGCTGCCGAAAGCTCACCCCTTCCACTCGCAGCGTTCGCTGTTAACGCACCCTCACTGTGTCACCCCTCGTGCTTTCATATGCGCCTTTTCCATCCACAAACCTACCACCACCATCTCCGCCACCGCGTACACTCATCTCGACAACGACCGCTCGTATAAATTTTCTCTCTCACTCCCTCTCTCTCTCTCTCTTTCTCTCTTTCTCTCTTTCTATTTCTATCCACTCTTTTCCCTCGTCGTTCATTCGCCCCACGCACCGTCGTCGTGCGACACCCACCGCCGCCCCCTCCACCCGCGATCCGAATATCGGTACGTAATATAATACGAACGTACATCGCCACTTACACGCTGAGCGCATTAACGTACCTACGCTAGGCTCGCCTATGCTCTATACGCGGCTACAGCACAGATACGGACACGGACACGGACACGGACACGGACACGGACACGGACACGGACATCGACACCTACCTGCCGATCGGCAGTTTGTTTACCTCCGACAAGTGCGCGATTTTTATTTTATTTTCCTTTCGCTGTTCACCCCTTGGCGCGTTATTCGTCCCCCGGCGAGTTCCAACGCACAGGAAAGCGGAGCGACGGTGGCGGACGTCAGGTTATTTGCGACCTAAGCTGCGACTTCTTCGTTCGCCAACGAACGCCACATCTTTTTTACAAAATCAAATGAAATTTATCGCATCGCTACGCCTACGTATAGACACATACACTGTAGGTACGTACCTACAGCGAGTACGTAAGCGACAGCAAGCAGCGATAGCGCGCCCAACTTCGAACCACAAGGTAAACAAAATACGTGCGCCTCCTACTTACTTACTTACGACGCCTCTCGACGGTGCGCCCAAATTACCGTTCGGCGGCGAATTGTCGCCACCATCGAACAGCGCAAACAAATTACGCCGTTTCCGCCGTTTCCGCCGTTTCCGCCGTTTGCTGTCCAATACGAAGACATAGGCAGGCCCTGCGCCGGCGAACCCTAATCTTTTTGCTGGTGTATCAGCTATTTTTAAGCGAGGGGGTTGATAAAAATTTGAAAACCAATACGAAATTCCTTCGCCGTATTTTGCTAACGAATAATTTTTACGCGAATTCGGGGGGTAAACAACTACCTACCTAAATGGTCGATACGAATTTTTAAATGAAAAATTTTTTTTCTACTTTTTTACTCGCTATTTACACATCTGCGCTTCCGTCGGTCGATGCACTGAGGATTCGCCACTGACTATTTCGATATTGAAACACCTACGCCAAAAGGTTTGTTCGCTGCGACTGCAGTCGGACGGTTCGCTGTTGGTTACGTAGGCGTCGCAGCCACGTCATAGCCCCTACTCGGCGCCGACTAGATTGAGCTTTGAGGTTTGAAAGGCGCACCGGTGCAGCCTCCTTCTTTCTTATCGGCCATCGGTCATTTAACATTTTCACGTCGTCTTGGGTGGCCCTAAAACATTCGCATGTCGTATCGCCTACCTTATTCACAGCTCAACTTACATCGGTCGGTCGGTAGGTAGGTAGGTAGGTAGGTACCTGCGTACCGCGTATCCGTACATTATATCAGCTGCCCGTGGTGTCAGCTTTGCTTGACAGACGCTTAGCACCTTTGCATCATGACCCTCAGCTAGAGCGTTCGCCGATATGTTACACGATAAAATTCCGCCATTTTTGGGCCCAACGAGGGTCGAAGAATCGATCTACTGATAAAAGTAACGACAAATTCGAATACGGCGCTTCAAAACACATGTCAGGTATACGCATTAAAATATGAAAATCAAAAATTGTCCCCTTTTTGGCTCCCACGGGGGTTGACGAATGGGTTAAATACTTAACGTGAAATTCGAATTCGGCGTCTCAAAAAATATGTCCGAAGATGTAAATTTGAGAATCTGCAAAAAGTCACTAAATGCGGCGCTAATAAGTTTGCATACCTAATGGTTTTTCTCTCTTCACTATACACATGCGGCACTTTCGGAGATAAAACTTAACGTACATTTTCCGAATTTTCCTCTTATCTCCCCCGGGGACGAGAATTTTTTTCTCAAAAACGTATCGTATTCGACGACATAAGCGCACCCTCAAAATTTCATGGTTCCATATTGTTCCCTTCTTGGGGTACGAGGCTGCAAAAAGTTACCAAGTTCAAAATCAATACTAATACCTAGGTACCCACCTATTGTGTGCCCACCTACTGTATCGCGCGGAAAATGAGATACAATTATATTTTATGGATACCTAAAAAAATAGTTATTTAACTTCTTAGAGGGACAAAAGGAAGTATAGAGTGAGAGGGTACGATGGGGGAAAAGGAGGGAATGAGAGAGGGAACAGGAGAGAGATCAACCGAAATAGGTACGTATGTTAGTATATTATCGTACCTAAATGATTTGTTATCATGCATCAGCTACTGCCACATGTAGTGTCAGCGTGTGCTTGCCACGTGGTCAGTCAGCGTTGGTTTCGATTCTCATAGACGGCGTACCTGTAGTTTTTTTTTTCGAATTTGTTTTATATCGTGGATGGTCGGGTGAGGAGGGGGGAAAAGAAAAAAAAAAGAAAGCAGGATACTTGGGGCCATTAAATAAAAATTTGAAAATTAAGAAAACACGCCCACTAAACTGCTCCCACGATGGCGAAGAAATTTAGCCGAAAAAATTTGCCAAAAATATTTTCGCCGTAATTACGCGAGCGTATATTTACGGACACGAGTGGGAGAGGGAGAGACGTATTGCGACAGGGAGGTACCTACTCCATACTCGTGAAAAAATAATCAATGGTGGAACGGCGTGCTTCGCAATTAGAGCGAGCTGCTGGTACCTACTGTAGGTGGGTGGGTAGGTAGGTAGGTAGGTAGGCAGGTATACGCCACAGAATTATATCCGTCTCGATTACGGGTGCGCAACGTTCATCTGATACCTACTACATTCGCCAGAAACCGTGCGTACGCGTACCTACGCGTACCTAATGCCTGATCGTGAATACGGATCCATATCGGTTGCGAGAGACCGCCCGCAGGAGTACCTACCGAAATAACGCGTCTCCGAGGTGCCATTCGTAGCGGCGGATCAACGTATCTCGCGATAAGATTTTGAATCGTGCAAAACGTAGGTAGGTAGGTAGGTAGGTAGGTAGGTAGGTAGGTCCTACGTTTGATTTTCCACGCCCACCCACCATCGGAAACTACCTGTTAGTTGTCGAAAATGAGAAAACGAAAACAACGTCGGGTGCAACTATCCGTTTGTCTTACGCGACAAATTTCGGTGACTGCAAAATTAGCTGAACCTACGCATCCGTTTTATTTGGAAAAAAGTGCGCAAATATTTGCACTTTTCAACGACGCGCGCCACCCTCTTTTTGGAAACGGGCGAATCTGGTCCGCCAAAGAAAGCGATCTTTTTGTTATGGGGCAGACCCTGAGACAAAACTTATTAGGTTACGAAACGAGGTCCAACTTTTGGACTCGACTCGGTGCGCAAGTTCCCAGTAAAAGCTTTCGTCGTACGACGATGCGATCGTATTCTTGTATTCTTATCAGTCATCAGGTACAAAAGTTATAGGTACCTACGTGATGTACGTCATTATCATTGTTCCGTTGGTCGATATGTTTTTGGAAAGTTATTGTGGCTCGAAAGTCGGACGCGCCGTGAACGAAAACGTAAATGGCTGAACTGAAAACTAACTTCGCCGAAACTTATCGATGCCATAAACTATACTTAGGTAGGTACCTAATATATAAGCAGGCGTTACAAAGTACAGACCGAGAACGGCACACTTTTTCACCAAAAAGAACACCAACCGCTACTACGAAGTCCGTGTGGAACAGACTGCACCTATCGTTCGGACATATTTCACCCCATATGGGTACTTACTGGAAGAAAGGAATCGTAAATAATTATTCCGATAGCTACGTAACTCCGACGGGACGTTTAGCGACAGTTCTTAACGAATTTTGTACAAAATTTCGGTAACTCGGGTTTAAAAGAAAAAAAGTAGCGGGGCCGCAGATAGGGGGAAATAGGGATGATTCCGCCGAGGCCGCGCTCTCTCCAAGTGCTTAGGAATACCTACACGAACAAAACACGCAAGTACCTACGTGCGAGGATGCTTAAGCCTGTGCGGCGTGGGCGTAACAAAAATAAGGAAGAACCAAAAACTGTTACGGTACGCGTAATATTGCGAATGTAGGTACTATAGAGTAGAAAAACTTTGTAAATAGAAACACTTTTCCATCACTTTGTTGGCAAAACTTTATTTGTCGGTATAATGTTCTCATTTAAAAATGTGGGATCCGCGTATCTCGGTACGGATAGGTGGCCTGCACCGTTTCTACCATTTTTCCCGCCAAAAATTAAGTACCTACCTACGCCAACTCTTTAGTCGTTGAAAAACGACTCCGAATGAAATTTCGATGTAATTATTTGACACAAAAATGGTGGGTAAAATTGGTTAAAAATAAGGCGGTCGAGAGTCGGCCGGCTAAGTACAGGTGCGTGAAATTCGTATAAAAGTATCGCGGTTTCATTCTGCGCGAGTGGATACGTTCGATACGCGCCAAGGAAAGCGAACTGCGCGAAGAATAAAATCGTACGCGGCCTAACTTACAAATGGTAGCCACTTTATTCGATACCTAGGTCGCAGGACAGTTGCTCGCGATGGGTACAAGCGCCAGAAGTAGGTGATTTTGATACGAGCACCTTTGTGACTTTTGCAGCACCAGCCTTCGACCAACTCCGCGCGTGTGTCGCGCACTATTTTTTGCAACAACCCCCACTGTCCCCCAAAAAATGGCCATGTATTTTTTTTGCTTCTCTTTTTCAGATCCAAATGATAATTAGTACCTAATTTTAGTTTTTTTAAACCAAAAAATCACATTTACACTTTCCACTCCTCGGTTCGGGAAAAAAATTTTAGATTTTTTTCAGAATAATTTTTTACTTTTTTTAACCAAATTCCAAAATACTTTATGAAATTAGGTAGGTACTTTATGCGGTAAATTTTTGTCAATTTATTATTGAAAATTTGTAACATATTATTAAAAGCTATTGAAAAACATGTCACTTTTTTTCCATTTATTTTTGTGTGAAAGTCATTAGCCTCTTATTTTTTTTCTTTATTCGATGAAAATGTGATAAACGAGTACGGTACCTTTAGTTCTTGGGAAGAAATAATAGAAGCTGAGAGAAAGTAGCCAACCTATGCGAGAAATTAATCAGCCTGTGCGAGAAATTCAAGTTACAAGTGCGCGTGTGCGGAAGATAATTTTTTGACTTCCGTATCGAAATTCGCTGCTGTTTGTTCCATCAAGGAGCGTAAAAAAAAAACGTACTTCGTGGAAGGGTGTTGCAGAAAAATTGATTTTTTCGTTTTTTATTTCAACGCGATCGCATTTCGGATGCCAGTGACAGACAAAAGCGTGTCGCGCCTCCCACAAAGTAACAGCTACACGAAAGTGCCGCACTCGATAAGGACGATTGCAGCGCTATTTTTTGGACAAGTGCCAAAAGTAACGTTTTCTCGAATGGACCTATAGTCCGTCCCAAATAAGAAGGTGATTTTCTACCTCGCAGTGCACAGCGTCGGCAGCCCTCGTAGGTTATCGGGGGAGTGGAGGGAGGGCGGGGAGAGGAAGTGGTTGGAATACACACGGGACGCGAAACCAAGTAGGTACGCCTCTTTCTATAGGTACAATATTCTCATTTCGAATGGCAATATTTAATTCAACTCGAGTAACGATTATGAGAGGTCGCCTGTAAGTGCGCCCCTTCCAAAACAGTCACCTTCTCATTTGCAACGGACTTTAATTAAGCGCTGGTTGCGTGCCTCGCACTACCTGTCAGTCCATACGTTTGCCGTACGCCGCATCATATTAAGTACTTAGGTACCATATATATACATATATGTGACAAAATTTGACTTTTCTCTTCACCGGACACGATTATCGTCGAGTCGTGCAATATTCACTTTTATTCCACCACCTACGAGTAGGTAGGAACGTGAGGATTTTCGAAATTTTTTGCAACAAAAGTTAGCTTAGGTAAATAACGCACTGCCCGCCTTCGTTAGTAAGTTTCAAACGGAACGTTTTGATTCGAACGATCTTTTATCATAAATAGGTCTGTAGGTGTAGGTACGGCTACGCAGGTGCGCACGACGCTGTTAGTTACGCCATAAGGTCACGCAGTCTGTTTCTGGTTTTGGCGCCACAACGGACGGAGGCATGTCAATGAAGAAGGTACGTACCTACCAACAGAAAAGCATTCACGCGCGTGATGCCAGAATGCGACGAATATATTTCAAAATTGCGCGATGGGGACGACGAGAGAAAGCTGAGGAAAGGATGACGAAGGCGGCCCAAACGGACTGCGCCAGAACAAATACCTACGTGGTTCAATTTACGGTCGTTAATGTCATTATCTGGGTGAATTATTCGAAAAGGCGCGGCTTGTTCTCGTCAAACCGGGTATACGGCTACGTGCACTCTTCGCATCCGGCTGTGGAAAGTTACGAAGACTTGGCAAGTCACAAGTCAATCACAAATCACAGCTGTTGTGAGAATACAGTATTCTTCTTGCACTCGCGTGCGTCGTAAGAATTCGGCAAAATTTTATCACGTCGGAGAAGCTGTTCTTTTTGCGCTCGCTGCGAACAGGCCCGTAGCCGCGTACAGGTTAGGCAGGGCGGAGGCCAACTTAGCCGAAGGCGGCTCCACCCAACCATTTTCGTATACATAAAAACGTGGGCTCCGATATTTAGACCAATCGAATTAGACGAAATTCAGGGTAGGTACGACCGGAATTTTTAGGGACAAACCAGAGATTAGCTAAAACGTTACGGAATATACCGGAAATACTACGTTAAAAATTCTACCGCACAAGCGCAGCGCTAAATTTTTGCTACTCAGTACTCACCCATTTCAGCCCTTCAAAATTAGTTTTAGGACAGTAATTCGACACACCGAGGAGCTACGCCAAAAGCACAAATGAAAACTTATCGACGCGTAATCTGAAAAAAAAAAAACAATATATTCTATTAATTTTTCTCCTATGTCCATCGTAGAAGCTGAGATATAGGGTGGCGAAGAAGGGTGAGAAGTTAGGTAGTATTTCAAACAAATGTGCAGACAGGCCGAGACAGCGAGAGTAATTATTATTTTGAGATTTCCCGTCGGCATTCGTGGCAGGAAAAAACATAAAAATAAGAGAAACAAATTACGAGACAACAGTACCTACCTGTAGATAGAGTTTTCTTCATCGTAAAATAGGCACGATACGGTACGTTTGTTTCTCAAGCGGGTACCCGAATTTGAAGCGGTTTTGTCTCGTCGGGGTCACTGCTACTTACGAAAGCGTAAGAATCGGTATTTGTTCGCATCGACGTCAACGATATTTTTTACCTCGAACTCGATTCCTCGCAGAAAATTTAGCAAAAGGGGTAGGGGTGGGATTTTTAGCGTAGTATTTCTGGCACGTTACCCAACACATTTGCGCCATCTCTCGTTTTGTCACCAAAACTTACTCATCGTAATTGCCAATTCCACTCGCCTATTTATACGTAGATTTAAAAAAGTTTTTACAAATAATTGGAAAGAACGAAAATATAATGAAACTATAAGTTTTTCTGCCAATTGTAGCCAACTACCTACCATCGCCGAGTGGTACGTCACATTGTTCACGAATTCGGTACCCTTAATTTGCGCTTCAATTAGCGAGCGGTAGTCGGGAAGGTTAGGTGCGCTACTGCGCTACAAATAAGGTAATGACTCGAGTTAACAACGACCGTTGCGGTCGTGGGTGCCCCTTTCGAGTATCCTTTCATTATACCTACGTTATCGATCACTCGGTAAAATTCCTCGAAGAGTATACACTGAACGGATCGATGAAGTGGAAAATCGGAGACACGACGAAACAGGAACGGAATCGAAAATTTGCAATACCAAAAAAGTATTTTTTTTTAAAGCGGAATTATGGTGGGTACCTGCACTTGCCGAAATCGTTCGACTGGCGGTAAAATTTATACGCGCTACCCAACACACAATTTGGCACAAATACGAAAGCGAGAACAGGTACATTACAGAGTACGTTGCTTCTATAGTCCCTGACTGTAGCTCTCCTCGTACTGAAAGAGCCACGGAAGATGCAAAATTATGGACTCGCGCACCTGACCCGGATAAAAACGATTTCAAAGGCGAAAAATTGTTTCGAAGGTGCAAAGAGGCCGCCTCTAGCGAACGTAGCCGAGTGACGTTAAATTAAAAATAGCCAGGCAAAATGCGAATATTGTATAGAAAGAAGCGTTCTTGGTTTCGCGTCCAGCGCGTATCCCAGCTTTTTCCTCTTCGCTGTATTGGCCTCGATGCCAACAAAAACTGAGTGTATTGCGGGTAGAAAATTAACTTCTTGTTTGGGGCAGACTATCGAACAAAGGCGTTATTTATAAGTACGCGTACGGTGGGTTGGGTTGCGTTCGTTGTAGCTTACACACTACCGAGTATTTCGTGTCAAACATTACGAAAACTTCCTGAACTCTTACACTAATTTTTGTTTTCTTTAATCGTTCTCAAAAATATTATTTAACCGTTTGATTATCCAATTTGAATGAAAAAACAAAAAAAACATAATTTTGATTTGCGAAATTTATACTAAATGAAAAACGAACGAACGAAAATTAAACAAAAAAAAAGAAAAATATATTGGTTAACGCTAAAAGCAGTTCTCAATCGTCAAAATCCGAGTGAAAATTCTTGCTCCACTGCTTCTTGAAATTTGATAATTCTCCTACAAAATGAAATCAAATAAATCGATGAAGTTACTTGAAAATATTAATGCCCGTCCTAAGCCAAATATCTTACCTTCTGAAAAATTAAAATTTCTATCACGTTTGATTTGCTTGCCAAACTTATCAGTCACGATCACCACACTGTACCGTTGATTTCCAATTTCATAGGAAATCGTCTTCTCAGTTAACCCTTCCGCATTTTTTCGAACAGACTCTATTCTCTTTTTCTGGAAGTACCACATCACAAATCAGTTAAAATTCGACGTTCCATTAAAAAGGAAAAAAAAAGAAGAAAAAGAAAAAAAAGAAAATACAAAATACAAAAAAAAAATGCATTACCCCATTTTCTATGAACATTCGAGTTTGGGAGCTGCCATCGTATAAATTTCCATCTAATGTTCTACGCAACATCTCTCCGAAATCATTGGGTACCATACGGGATTTTGGTTTCGGTAATACCAAAGAAAAATCGGCAGAAAAATCGGCATCTCTGCCATCATCGATATCGGAATAAACATCTTTAGCACTGAAATGCAAATTGTACGGCCGTTCTTCACATTTTCAAGCAATGACGGAAAAATGATGAATCCAATTTTGATCAGTTAACTCGCGGCAGAAAAATAAAAAACGATTTAGAAACATTGGGGCGAAAAAATTTAAATTTATTATTCTACTCTAGTTAAATTAAAATACATATTATATTAAAATATACGACGCGGCTAAAAAATGAGAAATGTAAACCCAATAATGGCAGGGTTTTTTTTCATCCCAGACATTTCTTTTCCTCGGTATTCACCCACACTTATCAACAAATTAGGAAACCGGTTTTAAAGAATAATCAAAACTTAAGTTTCTCGAACATTCCCGCAAGATGGTAACAGTAAATGAAATCGGAATGTTTTCTTATCATCCTATAATATTTTTGGAATGCATCGTAATATCGAGATTTCATTGCAACTCGTTGAACGCAGGACGGTGTTCTTTAATTTTCAAGTTAGGTATCATTCACTTTTTCAGGAAATACAAAACAGAGCTGATTTGAATTCTGCTAATACATTGATGAAAATGAGAAGTACACAAACACACTTTGATACCGTTTACCCAGTAGGTCTGCAAACGGGGAATTATCATTTTTTCTTTTCTTCTGTATCAACAGAGTGAATAATCATTCCGTAACTTTTTTTTCTTTTTTTTGACAGCACCATGCATGCTTGTCACGTCCATTAGAAGAATAATTCGAAGTTAAGTACACCTGGAAAATGGGATAATATTTCGCTTTGGTACCTGGAATCCGGCTTCGAACTAAAATATTTGTTCAATTTTTTAATGGCCTCGTCTTGCTCACGTCGGATTTTTCGCATACTATTCCTCTGATCTTCATCTAATTTCACAAACCGATCCAGCGGTGTTTCCTCTTCCGGGATTTCAGTCATAGCGTTTTCTGCAACTGATGGTGAAATTGTTATTACGAATCTGTAAGGACAACTCGCTGACAAAGAACAAGTCAAATTTTACATTGCTCGAACATAGACGGTGGCGGCGGAGGTGTAATGCTTTTCAGCAGTCTTTCCATTTGTTTCGGTGACAGATGATGATTCTTCTTCTTTCTGAAAGTAAATGAGACCGAACAAAAAATTGTATTTTAACCCCACTTTAATGTATAATAGCGAATTCGTAACGAGGAACGAATCTTAGTAACAGTTTTCCGAGCACAGCATCAAATTAAAGTTGTTGGGATGTTGATCAGCGAGTAATTTTCAATTCATTATTCGCAAAAATGAGCAAAAATGAGCGGCGGGAAGAAAGTGAAATCAAAAATGTCAAGAAATGATGATAAACACTCACCCATTGGTTTATTTTGACGAACATAACTGAAATTTACGGAAAATCAATGATTTTGGACGAGGTGAAAAATTATTTTGTTATTATTTTATACACTCGAAAATTTAAAATGAATCCAGTTTCAACATAATTACGTAAATTTTCAGAAAAATTTATTTAACTCGATTAAGTAAAATTAGGAGGACAAAGAAAATATGTCATACAAGTATCACAGAATATGATTTTCATCTTAAAATCAAAACCACTTATTGTCACCGAAAAAGGATGAATAGAGCCTCCTAAAATTTCAGAAATTAAAAGAAAAAAATATCTGTCTCCTATGGAGATCAGAATACAATTTATTGATTATCTGAAAACGACAGTTTCTTACTCCTCAAAAGCCTTCTAATCTTTCGAATTTCTTAATCCTTTCGAGAAACATCAAGTCCAGCAGAAATACTTACTTGGAATTTTTTGGAGAATTGGCGGTAGACTTTTCGAAATTTTCAATTAGTTTACGCGTTTCTTCGTTGAGTAACGAATCACCGAACTTGGGAAAATCACCTGGGCTAGGCATTTCTTTGAAACCATCCTTATCTTTTGGGTAGTCGTTGTTTTTAAATATTTCTGAAACTGAAAAATCAAAGTCTGCGGCGTTGATGAGACACTCGGAAAAACGCAAAACATAGAAATACTATAATTATTGGTGAGAATAGAACACACACACACACACACACACACACAAAACTGTTTCTTACATCAATTTGTATACTTTGTACGTGCACCAAAAAATTTTTAAATAATTTTAAATATTTATTTCGAAGAAAAAGTTGCCTAAATTTGTAGTACTTCTTCCTATACCTACATCTTTTGGAGACTAGGCTCGGGATGAAGCGACATGAATTTGTCCTCACGGAGTGAAGGTTTTATTGAATAAATGCCTATTTGACCTGATGTCTAACCTCGAGTTTTATCGATTATCATAAACGAAAAGCGAACCCACGGGAAAGTGCCTGCGTTGAATGAAAATGGTCAATGTGATTGTGTCAGGTCAATGCACCAAACGGTAACTCAGGCCAACATTTAGGTCAGTAATAATTTCATATTTTCCCGAGTATAAGACGAATGCCACGCAACACACCATGCAAAACACCAACGTTTTCTCAATGGCATGAGAACTGAACCGTCTTTCATTCGATGAACACGAGGTCGTCCCGAGTATTTTGGGCCAGCATTCGTCATTATTACACAATTATGTACTAACCTCTAAGTAGCCACAAAATGCCAAGTAAATGTAGATGAATTCATTTTACATACTTAGTTATACTAATATAAGGACCAAATCTTCAGCCTTTAAAATCCCATCTATACGATGAAGTGGGCCCGGAAATACGTAAATTTTCAAAATTTGATGTGATTAAAAACCTGCATTTCCGGAATCATCAGAGGTTGTCCAAGATTGCCCAAGGTTGTCCTTCGAATATAGCGTTTATCACATGGGTATGTAACACCGTACATGGAACAAAAGTAGTATTACTCAACTTCGTTAAAAAAACGTAAGAAAATCTGAAAATAACTTGAAAATCCATTTTTGCTTTTTCGTAATCTGTCCGGATTAGACAGAATGCATTTCTAAACTTTATTTCATACCATCATAGACAGTAATCACAGTAAAACACATATACAGACTGGATTTAGGATAAGTTTTTTCTAACCTGGAACTGCACCCGGATCAAAGTTCTACATTGTAAGGAAAAAAAAAGGAAACCGCACATTTGCCCCATATTAGTGTTTACGGTTTGAATCCAAAAAACTGTAAAACCATACAAGACTTCATTATCAATATTACCCAAACTGGAAATAAAATGGTCTCTTACCATAAATCAAACTAAAATTTCACCCTTGAATACTGAATGAAGATGATACAGTTTGAGAGATACTTATTACATTCATTGAAATTTATTCCACATAATTGTACGAATTGCTATAACGCGAGAATTATCATTTTCTAAAAACTTTTCAATTTGGTGAAATGGATCCAGAAATAACAAATTTTTAAAATTCTAAGATTTGTAAAATACGGGACTATAACATGAGTTATAAAGCTACTTTCAACAAAATTATTAGTCCCCATTCTTCATATCACATACTGTGTGGAACTATTATGAAAAAAGTATCACCGAAGTACTCAAATTAAAAACCAGAATCAAGAAAAACTTGATTTATTCATTTTGTCACCAGAATAAAATATTCTTATGGGTGAGGAATAAAAAAGAAAAGAAATGTTAACCTTGTTCCATATCATCAAATATAGGACCTGTTAAATGAATAGAAAATAATAACCAATTTTTGATTTAGGAAATTTTGGCTCGGCAAAGGCCCTGTTTGAAAAATTCTTATTGTCATAGGTGGAAACTCAACGAGGACGAGGGATATGTTCCATAACAGTGAATAGTGCATAAAGTTTGTTAACTGTAAAACAATGCGAGACTTCATTATGATTATTTGTCAAACCAGAAATAATTGTGAAACATCTACATCC
Source organism: Ericerus pela (assembly GCA_011428145.1). Classification (NCBI taxonomy): domain Eukaryota; kingdom Metazoa; phylum Arthropoda; class Insecta; order Hemiptera; family Coccidae; genus Ericerus; species Ericerus pela. Next base: position 83,200 of record WOFM01000206.1, on the reverse strand, counting down.
CTGAATACAATTTTATAAACATGCATATATGGGCACGAATACAGAATTTTTCCAGGTACATGATTGGAAACTATCCAATTTGGTTATCACCAAGTATTATAAAGCAAAAAAATCACGAATGTAGTGTGAAAGAAAATCTAGAAAAACTATAATCCATTGCTAAAAATCAATGCCAAATTTCACACCTGAATTATAGATGAAAATAATGTTGTGGAGATTCTCATTACATTCACATAATTAGTCAGATAAGTAGGTATAGTTCGAAAATTAAGTTCTTCCATAATCTTCTCAATCAGGTGAAATATATCCGGAAATTACGAATTATAAAAAATGAAACTTTTCTCAAATCCAATTCTGTGAGAGTTCTTACCAAGTTTTTCATTTTGGGCCCAGGAACAACTGTATCCTAAATCCAATCTGTACGTGTGTTTTACTGTGATTACTGTTTACGAAGGTATGGAACAAAGTTCAGAAATGCATTTTGTCCAATCTGGACAGATTACGTAAAAGCAAAAATGGATTTTCAAGTTATTTTCAGATTTTCTTACGTTTTTTTAACGAAGTTGAGTAATACTACTTTTGTTCCATGTATAGTATTACATACCCATATGAGATAAACACAATATTCGGAGGGCAACCTTGGACAACCTCTGATAATTCCGGAAATGCAGGTTTTTAATCACATCAAATTTTGAAAATTTACGTATTTCCGGGCCCACTTCATCGTATAGATGGGATTTTAAAGGCTGAAGATTTGGTCCGTATATAAGTACAACTAAGTATGTGAAATGAATTCATCTATCGTTACTTTCCATTTCCGTGGCTACCTAGAGGTCAAAATATTGAGTTTGAATGAAAGATGAACAGAATTATACTACAATTTTACATATTGCCCCACCATAATTTTCGTTTTCCTACAGACCAAATCAAGTAAATTAGGAGTTGTTTAATAACGCGTATCCAAATTTTCCAACAGTTTTAAGCTCACATACGACATGGTAGCTTCATTCGTTCTTGAAATATTTTAGGAGGAAATAAATGATAAAACCCTTTCGCGTTTTCAAAAGTAGGCTACCAATATATATTGTAGTTGAACCGTAGCCAAAAATATCAATTAGTTTCAAGGAAAACATTTACAGCGAAAAAACTATTTCGAAGTAGCATTTCTCATCGAATAATTATTTGATTTTTGATAACTGCCGTTGCATTCGACGTTAAATTGCGAACGTACAATACTTGAGAAAATTAATCCGAACTTGGTTCCGTCGAGTTAAATACAAATAATACATTAAAGAGGTCAAATGAATTGGAACAAAAAAGAAAAACAATAGAAAAACGAAAAAACGAAAACAGGCTGATTGGGTATCGAAAATCAGAGAGAAAGGTTCAGTGACGCAAAGATGTATTTTTCTTTTTCAAATTCGTTCGAAACAAAACTTTCACAATCAACTCTTTCAGCGAATCAGTACTTACACGGATCGAAATATTTGCCTTGCGCAAATTTTTTCAATATCTTTTCAATTTGTTCATCGGGATTTGCGCTGAAATCGAACGGAGAGTTCTCGTTTACTACCAAATCATCATTCGATGGCGTATCTTCGGGTCTATTAACGACATTTTCGGCGATTAACGAGGAAGGAATTTTCAAACATGTCCAACATTCGAAATCACAATGCGGCAGCTTACTTAAAAAATTTACGAAACCAAAAATCGTATCCGCTATCGGCGCCATTCTGAAAATCTGGTCGCGACGACGGTGGTATCAGAGAATCGAAACCAATGTTGTCGGAATCGTTCACGTCCGTTACTTTCTCTTCGGTGCGCTCCACCCCGGCCGCATCTTTACGCGTAATAATCGTATGCTTTTTGTCACCCTTCTGGGTGGTCACGTGTTTCTCTTCGTTGCCATTCGAATCACGGATAATCGTTACAATTTCAATACTCTACGGAGAGAAAAAACATCGAACGAAATAAATTCGAGGGGTCGAGTGCAGAAAACATTAAATCGAATCACGAATTCGGAGAACAAAATTAAAATTAGCTCGCCCTCCTCTCCAACATACAAGTTTTAAACATTCTTCGAATCATTTCTTCTTGGCTTGAAGAGCCCTAAATTATTACAGGACCCGAAGAGAAATTCTACTGACGATTAAGTCATTCTAAGATCGAAAATTTTATTCTCCACTTTGGAGAAAAAAAATTCAAGACACAGGTGTGGAGGAGACTTTACTTTTTTCGCCAAAATATTAGGTCCACAAACAAGAAACAGTCGATGAATTACATTTAAAGAAAGAACCAAGCGACGAAATAAAAATAAATAAAAAAACATCTGATAGGAAAACTGTTTCTGGCCTGCACACATACTTCGCAAAATTCAGGTTTATATTGCAGGATCTGGGAACCATCGAACTGTAAATATCACGCAGCCAAAATTAGACGCGCTGTAGGCAGACAGTTCAAAATCATTTCAACCTATTTTGAGGAACTAGATACCGCATTCAAAGTAATAAATTTTCAAGTTCACCTTCCAGATTGGAGTATTTAAATGTTATGGGAGAAACAGATAATCTCCACCGAAATTCTTATCATAATCTTCGAATAATAACAAAATGAATACGCAACGAACTTACGCCATCGGGTAGATTAATTATGCGCCTGCTTCTACTCACACCAACTTGACGAGTGAGTGTGGATTGCGGGAAACCGCGAGTGGAATCATTCCTGCGATAGAATCAAATAACTATCACGTTACATAGCGAAATTGCAAATAACACCGTCGACTACTTACTTCGGATCGATATTATTGGAGAAATATTGTTTGTTATCGACAGTTACCAGTCTGTCATCTGAAACAAACGTGTTAACTAAGAAAAGAGGTACTATAATGATCAATGAGAACAAGAATAATCTCAAACAGGAATTTACCAGAATCCGTGGATGAATCGGGTAAAAAATTGTTTTGCTCTAGAAACCTGATTAAAGAATAAAAGTTTAGAAATTTTCTCAAAAAATTAAAAGAATATACTCAAACGCCAACAAACCATGTTTTTTTAGCATAGTATTTTCGTCGATCTTCCAAATATTGGCGAATCAGATCCGCTAATGTCATCACACTCGATCAAAAACAGCAACGAATACAACAGATACTTTAAAGGTAAACTTGCTTTAAACAATAACAAATAAGAAGAATGACAGAATGTAAGAATAAAAAGAACAGAGTTAACCAGAAACAACAAAAATATAAAGAAGTTATCAAAAATGTTACTTACTTCATTCAGTTTTTTGGTGAAGTTTCGGTAATTGGTAAGTAGAGTAAAATAAAGAAGTTCAGAATATCGAAAAAAATAGAACGAGAGAAGAAATAGAAAACTATAGTTCATCAGTAGATGACAGAAAAAATGAAATTGGAAACTTGGAAAGCTTAAAAGAAGCTTGAAAGCTTAAAAAATCAGATGTTAGCTTCGAGGATATATATACGATGAAGACGACGGAACAGTTTTAACAACTAACATGGGGTTGAGTGTCCAGACTATAGATGCCGCGTGCTGGCGTACGAAGTACCCCAGGCCCAGACTGAACACTCCAACCAATCAGAATCGAAAATTGGTGTAAAAGAGAGGTACTTTGTACGCCAGTGTTTATAAATGTTGGTTATACCAATTCAAGAATACACAACGTATACAATTTCACAATCTGTGATAATTATATGATCTGTGACTTGATAATTTGTACTTGATCATTATTATATATTTTCTATATTACGTTTTTAGTCGTTTTTAGTCGACTTATGGTCTCTGATACCTGAACATCAATATATCCTAGTCACAACGTTTTTATGTGTTTTATTAATTATTTTAACTAATCATTGAGTGCCATTTTTTAACGGTGTATTCTACCACTGTTCGAGATACGTGAGTTTATGTTGTTCGATGACACTTTCACTGACATTGTGATTTCCAAACCTCACAATAAACAAATGCACGTTGCGAGATTTTCCTCCAATCAGATAATTATTTAGTTGGAAGTACTGGTGTTAGTAGAAGAGCTTTCTGTAGGCAGGACACCAAAACTGCCCATGTGTTGTCTCCATCATATATATATCCTCGAAGGATGTTGGAATTCTATCAATGTATGATGGTCCTCTCCTTGGAGTATATATTATTTCATATGAAGACCTATTCAACAAGTTCCATTTTTCAACAATAGTAAGCGTTTTTGGGGAATGAAATGACTTCTTTTATACGCGAGTATATATATATATATATATATATATACGAATTATATATAGATATACACGTGTGTAAAAGAAGTCATTTCATTCCCTGAAACCGCTATCTTTGTCTGAAAGTAACTAGGTATAGAAAATGTATACGAATCACAGCTCTCCATATGAAATAATACATACTCAAAGGTCCTCTCTCGTCTCTTCTAGTGCGCCCTTGACTTATGGTAACAGTTTATTGCTCCTGCAGATGTTGACTTCCATCTGCATGGACTTGGGCGCGCATGACTAATGTTTCTTCTCTGGCCTGAGTTTGTGGTGTTTTTGATTGCACTACTTGTGCAAATGATCTCGTAGCAGACACACTGGATGTTTATGTAGTTTTTAATTTTGTTGTGGACACACCAGTATTATGCTCCTGCATAATTTGTTTGTTACACTGACAAGAAGTTTCCTGAGTCAAATTGATCTCCATTGGTGTTGTTTGAGAAGCCGACTGACCAACAGTTGTGGACAAACCGATATTTTGCGATGTGGTGGACTGACCTATATTTTGAGATGTTACCTGACTAACAGCTTCAATTTGTTGACGTGTTTCAGTACGATGTTGTTCAATGAGGATATTCTGACAGATTTTTAAATAATCCTCTGTTACAATTGCTGCTAAATTAATGTCATAAGCCATCACATTTTCTATGGCTCTTTTAAATTCTGCCATTAATTTAGCCTTACGCGACACACGCCCCATTTTGTAATCTGTTCTAGTGTAAGTAGGCGCTAATGGATTTAAGTTCGAACTTACGGGATTTTGTTGAGTAAACAAACTGAAAAGTTGTTGAGCGGGTGAACTAATTGAAACTTGGTAACTTTGTTGCTGTTGACTAGGGTTTGGTAACATACTTAACGGCATAGTCAGCCCAAGAGGTGAAGGAAAATTTTCATTCGCCATTTGATCTGGCGGAACCTGAAATAATATACGTGAACACAGAACACACAAAAAAATTAGGTTTTTACAGCCACGGCCAATGATCATTTATTATACTTCAATGGAATGACAAAAGTCACATAATATTAATTAAACACACTAATAATACGACACATGTATGCAAATATAATGCCTTCTTTTATCATTCATACCATCGAATAAATTTCATAAGGTGCCTACTCCCATAGATATGTAGGTATAGGACGCTTTATGCCTAGCCAGGACTTTACACCATGGTATAGATTTTTGTATATTAAAGTACACACTCAAATTACAAAACTATTAATTTTTACATACCTCATAAATTGACAAATATTTCTATATCTAAAGCGTATCATCATTTAAATTCATTTTTAACAATAATAAAATTCAAAATAAAACGTATTTTTATAAATTTTGCTGCTAACAATCACGTTTTTGTTTTTCAAATGTTCGATGATCAAAAATAATACGCAGAACTAACTGCTTGTTTTAATGGTAGTAAATCATTTGATTTCTCCAGCCAATCAGAGCTTAGCAGGGTTCATCAGTGAATTCATCAGAATCAACACCACTGGACACACAAATACAAACACAATAAATTATGTAATTACTACCGTTGACACTAAATCTAAAATCATTCGGAACATCAACATTTGGAGGAACTGTTAATACTGAACTATAGGCAATTGGATTATGCTGCACTAATACTTGCGCAGAACTCTTTAAAATTCATACATCTTTGTCCACTAATTATTTACAAAATTTCATATGCTCACGATCTCTCAAATTTTCAGCTTGACATCATTCTAACATTGTTTCAAAATTAGCAAATATAACAAAATTTAAAGGATCATCATATCCTCGTGAAACAAGTCTAAATATTTCTCTTTCCTTCTCAAACTCATAATATGCCAGATCAGCTTCTTTATTGGTTCTAATTTCTCTGTTGCATTTTTTCTACAAGAGTATGCCAAACAACTTTTACAAAATAGCGTTCTACTGTGATTAATAGTGAATTGTTTACGTAGTAAAGTATTTAAATTTGTAATTAAACAATAATGCATTCGTCTGTTAGTACCTACTAATCTGCATTTCTTTTTCTAACTCATCATCATCATCATCATCATCATCATCATCATCATCATCATCATTATTATTATTGCTAACATCTTTTCCACCATTAATATTATCACTATTGCTATCATCACCACTTCTTTCTGTATCTGACTAGTCATTATAAATCATTTTTGTCAATAATAGTAAGTCTATATGATCCTACATTTAAACTCAACATTTTTAACAGGATACGAATGACTTGTAGCATTCAAAGCAAATACATTAATCGAAACTGTAGGATTTTGTTTTTCAAATTTTATTATATCTCTCAAAAATGTGGGAAAACGTATACCATTAAAATTTAATTGTAGGTCTAAAGTATCAGGCAAATATTCTATATATTCGGGCGTATTATAGCGATCGAGATTATTACAATTTTGCCTATTATTAGAAAAAAAACTTAAAACAGAATATATAAAAAATTTTTCATCATTATTTTTATTATTTACAATACTTTGCAAATTTAGAAGCGAAGGTGGTAATGAAATATAAGAAGCTACACTAGTAGTATTATATTTACTTATAACCAATTCGTGCCAATTAACACCCAAAAAATTCCATTGGGATTCTTCTGAAATTTTATTTTCATAAGTATCTGTTATATTGCGCATCATTTCATTTCAAATGCGGAACATTTTCTTGAAAAAAAAAAAAACACATTATTTAGAATGCAACATTGATCGTTGTATGGGGGATAATTCATTTTCATCACCTAGCACCACAGTATGAATCCAATGGTTAACCGAAATAACAGATTTCAATTGAACTTTGATCGACTTATTTTTCACCAATTCTTCTTGTATAAGAACTGATAATAAGAGATGCATATTTTCTATATATATGTCCAACCCTTGAATTTTTTTTTGAGTCTTCTTCTTCATATTGTTTGATGATAATTATATAACTGCCTGAACGATTGGATAAAGTGCTTTTCTCCCTGTAAATTTCAAATTCATTCTCATTATAAACAAACCAATCATGATGTACAAAAGAACAAATATGCTCTAATGTATTTTCATGGGGGCCTAATTGCAGTGATGTATCAAATTCTTTGTCACAAACTACATATTTAATTTTATTAGATGTATCATCATCATCTAATTCCATCGGGGATTTCTTCTTTTTTTTATGCGATACATGAGTTACTTCTGATTCAACATCCAATTCAACTGCACATTTATCAACAAGTGATTTATTGTTATTGCTGACAGGAGTATCTTCATTGTTATTCACCATTTGTATGATAGTAGTATTATTTAAAGATCGACTTTCATCTACATTGTAAACAGGAACCAGCTGCACAGCATTAATATCATGCTGTTTACTTTTTAAATGATTCATAAGGCTGCTGGAGTGGCTGAGGCTCATTTGGGAAATTTCACAATAACACGTTAAAGGTTGCTCCATTTTTAACTGTTTCAACACAAAAAATAACAACAACAAAGTGTTTTAAGTAAAAACTTCAATAACAAAAATTATAGCAACTCTAATATTAAGTAACTAGGTGTGGAGGTATTATATATGATCTTGCAGACACTCATCTACATATCTGCGAGAAATAAGATGAGACAAAACAATAATTCTGTTGTATGTAGGGGCTCTCTATACTCATCTCCTTTAACCACTTGTAATACCTTCATGGTTAAGTATTAGCTCTCAAACACCATTATGCCAGGTTTGAATCCCGACAGTTTCAAAAAACTTTTTTCATATTTAATATTGTTGGGATATGATTCCCTCACTCCCTCACAAACACATAACTCTATACTGACTAACACTGTATGTAACATGTATATTACATTTATTCGTTTTACATGTGACGACACTGATCGCCAACACAATATTCTTCCCGCCACTGCTCGACGGAGGATTTTCTCCGTTTGTCAGTCGTTGTACTAACGTCGCTAATAAATCATTTTTCTAAGATGGAAGTCCGTGCTTATCTTTTCCGTGTAAAGTGATCAGAACTCACCTCAATAAATATTAAATAAATAAATTCTCGATAAATAACAACAACGATGACATCATAAAGCATTTCAATTCTTTGTCGCCAACATCACTAACTTCATCATCATAGACAATGACGTCATAATTCATTTCAAATTTTTACTAAAAACAACCACAATGAAATCACACTTTATTTCAAACTTTTGCCGACAACAAAAATAATAACAACAACATTGTGTAATAATTTATACATATGTATATGTATATATTTCACAGTGTCATTAACATATATATCTGGTTAAACTATCGATATATTATTCCGCCACTAAAGTATGTCAGGTGAAATTATCGATATACTATTCTGCCATTAGCATATGTTGGGTACCAGAAAAAATAATAAATACAACTTGTAACTCATCTCAGATCTACAAAAAAATAATTGCGACAGGCTGCAACTCATCTTGGGTATATAAAAAAACTAGTTAGTGGTAAGGGGAATGCTCGTTAACGTATATCAGGTTTCAATGTGTAACATCGAAACCTAATATATGTTAATGAACATTCTCCAACTACTTCAATCAATACTATCAGTGTACTTCTCCCAGTTGATTACGAGCAACTCCCTCTCAACTAGCTAGAGGACAATGATCTAGCGCATACTCTGGACAACTAGAATACCACCCTCACCCTTGAAAAGTTTCAAATGCCAGGTTCGAAGTCCACCATCTTGTGCGACACTGCCCTGGGAAAGAAACAACCATTTGTCCTGACCCAACATCACTATGGAATCTTCCAGTTAATCCATAGGTACTTGCAGAGCCGGCAACTTTTCATTTTCCCATATATAGCAAAAAAAAATTTTTTGGTGCAAATTTTACACAGAATAAAGAGTAATTGTGTGTAAACGTAATATTTCCCATGTGTAGCGAAAACCACTTGAGAATTTCTCATGTGTAGCGATCACTACACACACTACACAAAACTTGCCAGCTGTGGGTACTTGCATCCAGGTGGTCGATAAACTGCAAAACTTGTAGCTTCAAGATTTGTATGGCCAAGGTCAAGATCCAACATCCTAAACTGGTCAAAACAGTGTACAACATATCAAGCAACTAAAATAGGCTGTTAAACCAAGGCTTTACTTCAAGCTTTCTAACCAACAGCCCGCTTTAGACACATCCACCTATATATTGTAGATCCGTTGTCAACTGGCACCGGCTCTCGTCATTGTCTGAAAATGATAGACTGTGCCACAAGATGGCCCATTGCTGTCATGATGATGAACATTATTGCAGATCAGGTAGCCACACTGTTTACCCAGCACTGGATTTTGAATTTGGCATCCGAGAGTCCATCATACCTGACCAAGGATGCCAGTTTGAAAGCACACTCTACCTCTATCACACAGCAGCTTGGCATACACAAAATCTCTACAACTGTGTACTATTCTCAGTCCAATGGTAAAGTAGAGGGCTGGCATTGTGCACTCAAAGAGGAAATCATGTCATACTGATGAGACTTTCCACTCGCCAATTGGCCTCCTGCTCTCCCACTAGTACTACTGGGATTGCGCACCACAATCATCTCTGATCTCAGTGTTTCATCAGCTCAGCTAGTTTAGGGTGAAGGATTACAATTTCCAGCTAACTTCTCTGAAGACAGCTCCCTAGGTAGTGATAATGCTACTGATATCACACTGTTGGTTGAGCGTATTTGCAAAAGCACAAACACTTTTGTTTGACAAACGCACTTCCAAAATGATCCTAAGACTTACATTCCTGCTGACTTGCCAACAGTGAAGTATGTATGATTGCATGTTGATAACCCGTGCAAATCACTCAACCCTCCATATGAAGGGCCATAACTCAACACATAGAGGCAGACAAGTGGTTTGAGATTGATGTGCTCAGTAAATGCAACTGGATCTCCATCAACCATGTCAAACTGGCCTCCCTCTTCAACACTGAAGAAAACAGCACTGACATTGATGACACTTGAGCACATAGAAACTCCCATCGATTTACAGCAGCTGGAAAATTTGATCTCGATTATTTTGCCTACAAACAATGATTGGCAACGGACCAGGCATAATCAATCAAAAGATTCGATCATAACATTGATTCCACCTACAGTTGATCCATCAAACAAAAATATGTTTGACCTAAACATAGAGCAATCAATCGGCATTCTAAGGACAAAATTTGTCTGAAAAAACAAACATTGGCCCTTTCCAGAATTTGCTGACTAATACACTTGATATTGTGCCATTGTCAATGGAATGTGATGACTACCTACCATCAGTTGTGCTCCCTATTGATGATAATATGTTAACCAAGTTGTTTACTGGCACTGACTTAAATTCACATACAACAAATTCTGAGAAGCCCAGAAGAAAAAACACAACCTGTTTGAATGAAGACAAACGCTCTTCCCCTTATTCCAAACAAATAACAACTAAATCTACCTGTGATCAACTGTTAAAACAACATCAGCATCCCCTTTTGTCATTTGTGATTACAAAAATTGAGGTGGTACCTATGTTCTACGGGAGAGGAGGCGAGTACAATTTGTACTTTGAAACTTCTAGATCCCTTGACACACTCGTCACATATAAAGCACTGTGAAGGTAAACACTCTTCAGGATGGCTGGGACTGTCAACCAAGTTGAAGTATTTGTATGTAGCTCACTTCTGCTCTTTGGTGTTTATTGCCTTTCAAGATGTACAATTGAAAGAGTATTGAAAAATGTATTTTTGAAGACAAACAATCATCCATCGATGATTCATCTCAGACTGAGGAAGAACTTCTTCTTTGCCCCAATCCATAGTTTGCAAACTGTGGCAATCTCTCCTCATACTCTTCCACCACATCCACCATCTCTCCTTTATCTATTCCCTTATCTTATTCTCCTATACCAGCTTCTTCGATTGATTTCAATCATTCGTTTAATCTCGAAGATAGCCCTCTTCTCCAGCCTCTGGATGTTTTTGTCACTGACTCTCTCTGTGAAGTGCTCTCTGTGAAGTGTTCTCCATGAGCAATAGCTCCTCGCAGGTCTTTCCAACTATGGTAACAGGCTCATTGCCTACTACCATAATTTCACCAATTATAACAACATTATCATCTGATCCGAGCAATCCTAAAACTGTAATGGCTTTGGTTCGAGTGAGAGGAAAACTGATCTCACTAAGCGAGTCTGCCCCTGCTGAGTTGGGACAGTCTTTCAGATGTAGTTGTAGTGGCATTCCCTCCATGGTCCTGGATGGTCCTCAGATGAATTTGAGACCACAGTTGGTTCACACCATGGCTCAACTGAAGATTGACTCAATTTCAGTGGAGGCTCCTTCACATGCTGAACTCTGTCCTTTTACAATGGCTTTTGCTACTCGTACAAGCATAATAGTCAGTGATTGTTAACTGCTTGCATCCAGTTGTAAATTCTCAGAGGCTGAGATTGTAGTGGTAGCGGGGATAATAAAGAAACTGACCCCTCCTTGACTCACACTGTTGATCCATCCAATTACTCCTTGGGCAACATAGAGTGAAACTTGCTCAAAGGCTAAGGTCAGGCCAACCACCACAATGAGTAAAACTAAAGTGACAATGACACATACCCTGATGGTTGCCAGCCAACTTGTTAAGTGTATTGCTAAAACAGGGACTGCTGTAATAACATGTCTACAGCCTAGCCAAGTGTTCACTCACACCACCCTTACAACTGCTACATCCACAACACCAACAACGTCATAGACATATGTGAAAGTAGTGACTAGTGCCCCTCCCATCCCATGTGTACATTGACTCAGACTGTTAGGTTAAAGCAGGCAATGGTATCATCAGCCCGCTCAATTGCAGTTCACAAGCTGATGGTTGTTGATGATCCTGTCAACAAATACATCGCTTCCCTCTATCATCTGCAAGTCTTGGCAAAGTAGGTCACCCAAACTACACTCCCCTGTCAGGCTGAAGCAGCTGGTAATTGAGACCAGGCTCCCTTAAAACCTACACCCACAAAGTGTAAGAGGCACCACCCTGGAAAGGCTAGCAGTGGCAGCTTGATGCGTGCTTGCAGCCTTACCTACACCAAGTACTTGAGTCAGTGGGGAGCCAGTATGATCAATCGTATAGCCTCGCTGTGCAAAACAAGTATGCCTTCTGCCCTTTTGACTCTGGCTTCAGCAATCCCTAATGGACTTGCATTCACTAAAGAGCAGATGTCATACCTTGGATGCTTTGTGGCTACAATAATTGAAGCTCATGACGCACATTTACTGGTTACTTTTGCAGCGAGCCTACTAAATCCAGCTGGCATGGTGGTTTAACCTTCACCTGGTATACCTATTCCCTCAGTGGTCCAACCCATCCCCATGCCATTTGGAGACATCTCCTTCCCAGCATTGAACATTCAAAGTTCCACTCTTTCTTCTTCAGCATCAAACCATTTGAGTTCTACTCTTCCTCCACCAGTGTTAAACCTACAAGGTTCTACTCCCTCAGCATTGAGTTAACAAGACTCTGCTTCCTCTCCTTAGGTCCTTGATCAATCTTTGCGCAGATGATGCCAACGTCATCATGCAAATAGGAATCAACCCATTTGTAACAATGGCAACCTGGAGATGCCCAAGCACCAAACCTGTGAGAACCTCCAAGTCACCACACTCACATCTTGCTTATGTTTGACATGGTCAGTTTTCCCTGGAAACATACTGGGGGAGAGTAGTCTGGTAACTTCCTACCTGTGGTGACTAGTGTACTACAACACTTGCTGGTAGGTTGTATGGCCAGTCCCTACATCATGTAGGGCAAACGCACTTGTTAGTTCACGGGCTGTCAGTTCACCACCACTAGTCTAATTTTAATACGGATCTAGACTCACATACATACGAAAATAAATAAGTAAATAAATAAATAAAACTTATAGATATAACCTCATCAGAACGCAGTCTATAAAAACAAGAGCAAAAACATCGACCTTTTCAATTAGGTATTCGTTATTCCTTTTTGCCTGTCGCTGACGCTTTGTTCCTAATTCATTTTTGCTTTAAAAGCATGAGGACACGCTGTTACAAGAAATGGCCCCACTATTGCAGCTGCGTTACTCCCCGCTTGTAGGTAGGTACTTACCGAATTTAAATTTGCTTGCCCCTATTTGGGCCCATTGACACTATATAATAAGAAATTTTTTTTCAAATAAACAATTAAACGAAGAAAAAATAAAAATATGATTAATTCAAAAACCTAAAAAAATACGAATTTCGTAGATTGAATTGAAATGAGATGGAAAATTGTACGGTCACGTTGGAGAGTGGAACATTTCTTTTTAAAAGTGGCGAGACTTTATGTTTCATTTGTCTTCTATCATAGTATGTATTTAATACCGTGCGACTGTGTTGACCTCCTGTCTAGTGTGTGTTTCATCGTACAAGACTGCAACGCGCGGAAAATTCGGAATTTTCAATTTTTACAAAATATAACTCAACCTAAACAATTGTGAGACGTATAATTTATAAACTCTAACGTAACATTCCTCTAGACTACTTGATACATTATTATAATCACCTGAAAGTGCGACAGCAAAACACACAGAAAAAAATGCCAGTTGCTGCGACTGGTCTCGATCAATGAGCACTGATCAGCGCTGATCAGGCTGGGGAGTACGTAAATCGAGTAAATGACCAATGACCAAGGCACCTACTTACATCGTTTCGATTAATTCGATTAACTGATCAAAAGTAGGTACGACTACGCGGTGCAAACATGAAAAAATCTTTCGTATAAATTTGGCTACATTTATTTTGCGTTCGAACGTCGTACCAAATTAAATTATGAAGCTGTTAGCTGTTTCATACAAAAAAAACAAAAGAAAAAAAAAACAAAAAACAAAACAAAACAAAACGAAACAAAAAAACAAACGAAACAAAAATGGGCGCATGGAGAAAAAAATTTGCGCATGTCTGAAAATATCGATGATAGAATTGGTACGGTATCGATACGTCGATATGTTGTAGTATATCGATAGGCGTACCGCGTAGTGCGTACCTATTATTTGTAAATGTAATATTTGGCGTTGGTAGTCGTCGTCGTCGAGATTGTTGCCTTGCTTCATTTGTTGTTCGCTCGTCTCAGACTCGATAGGGTGTTGAGAAAACGAAATTGAGACTGGCACTGGGCCGGCGCTGGGGTTGAGTTTGAGTCAGTTGACGACACGACGACGACCCGTCGAAATGGTCGTTGCGAATTTCGCGTCGTTTCGCATCTCTCGCATGAGAAGGCCTGCAGCTGTGACCAAAACCAACGTGACGACCGCTTGGAGGGCCAACGTCGACCATTTTTTGCGTTTCAAAATTTTCGTGTCTCGTCTTCGCTTTTTGTATTCCGCGAATTCGTGCCGAGAAATTTCGCGCTTCCTCCTGTAGAAAGAGTGTAAGTAGCGGTGGAGAGGAGGGCAGTCAGCGCGAAAAAGAAAATAATAATTTACTACATTATTATTGTTATACGATTTTATACATAATTTTTTTATTTTATTTTATGGGAACCGTTCTCCTTTGGGCAGTTTTTTTTTATAATAATATATTCCGATTTTTTCACCTCTTTTTTCCGTTCGTTTTTATTTTAATTTTTCGTGTATTATTTTTCTTTATTTTGGTGTTTTTTTTGTTGTCGTTTTTTGTCGTTGGCTCCGTTTAGCAGCGACGGTGGCTTGTGCGCGCGATGTGTGAGACGGTTGTTGTTCGTTCGCAGCAGCAGCAGCAGCAGCAGCAGCAGCAGCAGCGGCGGCGGCGGCGGCGGTGGCAGCGACAGAAGCATCAGCAACGTCCGCTAACGCTATTTATAGAAGCGATTAATGCGATTTTATAGTGCCGTGGCATTTTCTTCTCCTTTCTGTTCTTTTTGTTTTTTGTGTTTCTTTTCGTTTTTTTTTTTCGTTTTTTCCTTCGTTTTGTTTCTGTTCGTCATTCGTGTTCGCGCGCGCGCGTGTGTGTGTGTGTGTGTGTGTGTGTCGTCGACGACGACGGTGGCGCGTTACGAGGTGCGTTCGCTTGGCGACGAGCAGCAGGGGGTAGCAGCGTGGGATGCAACAAGGATATCCGGCGACGCCGGGGGGCTACCACAATCCTACGAATTCGTCTCCGGCCTCTACAGCCGCCACAGGTACCGCCATCACAGCCAACAAAAGCACCCACCTGAACGGCGGTAGATTCGATTTCGACGACGGCGGCTCGTATTGCGGCGGCTGGGAGGATGGCAAGGCTCACGGCCACGGCGTCTGCACCGGGCCCAAGGGGCAGGGCGCGTACTGCGGCTCGTGGCACTACGGATTCGAGGTGTCTGGCGTGTACACGTGGCCCAGGTAGGCCAAAACAAAACCATCACCCCCTCACTTTTCCGTCCCCCTCGCCCGTTTAAACAGCCTAGCCTAGCCTAGGCCGGCCTATTTTAGATGTTTGCTAGATTTTATTTTACACGCCGCTCCGCCAAACCATATACGTATAACGTGGGTGTATATCGCAGACCAGAATGCGGTTGTAGACTTTTTTAACCTCGTGCTCGACGCCACCATCAGCTCCGCTTTTCCCGTCGTTTACCCCCCATTTTTGGCCTTTTCCTTTTCGTACGATTACGATTACGCGCCGCTAATCCGTGCGCCGCGTAGGCTACCCGCATCGCGTGCATATCAGCGTGTAATCCGATAGCCGATGAGTCAGCTATATTAAGAAAACTACCTATATAGGTGTAGGTTGCAGCCGCAGATATCTACACGCACGCATAAATGTATGGGCTAGATACCTAATCTAATTTGCTGCTTTTACTATGTCGAGTATTCACCTCGACCCAGTGTTGAGATGCTGCCTACATCCTCTGGCCTGTTGGCAAATAAATGGTGTACAGTGCATTTCTCACGCAGGAAAGGCTATTTTCAATTAAATGCCGTATGTTCGTCGATGCGTGTTCTGATGTCACATTTGGTGCGGATGTTCCATCAGTCTTTAAGATTTGAACCAGGATACCGAAAATTATTGTTATAAGGCAAAAAAAATGAATTTTCTTGTAATTTTCAATGAGGTACCTATTTTGTATTCAAACATTAGATGAGTGTGTACAAGTGTTGAATAAATGGGTACACTAAGTTGTGTGTATAAAGTGCCAACAGCTTTTGTTTACTTTGGTGCCGTGCCGTGCCGTGCCGTGCCGTGCCGTGCCGTGCCGTCTGGTGTGGTGTGTATGGTAAGGGGAAGAGAAGGTGGCTGAAAAAAGGCAAGTTAGGCATCTCGGTTATACTATATAGTGTAGATATCTGTGGCTGTAGCTCAACTTCTATTCCTCTCAATTACCGTTACATCATGTCACATCACGTTACATCATGTCTTCAGTGATTTCCAGAAAAAATTTTTCAGGGCAGGGGTGGAATGTTTGAATTTCCCGAATAATAAAAAAATTTACGCCTATTGAAAATTTACTGTTTTTCAAGTCTGCTTGCCAAAAAAATTATTTGGATTCGATGATTAACTTTTTTGCCTGGGGAGTGACTCACCTCCACAACCACTGTGGTTGGTACGTCCCTTCGTCGCATTGTTATTATTATGAACGTAACGAGAGACAAAAACCAGCATACTCGACGGAATGCCAGCCCTCAAAAAAATAATCCCCAAAAAATGGTAACTTATCTTGTAATTTTTTGTACTTTTGTTCTCCTTGGAACTTTCATCAAATGTATTTCGCTATGGGCGAGATATCTACTCGTCGTATCAAGCCATTATATAAATTATATTGGGCCTATGATGGAATCGTTTGTTATATGTGTACTTTTATTCTACTTGCTCACAATTCCAGTTTCAATTTTATAATTTCATCGTATTTCATAATATTGTTATTTCATGAGGCTATCAAAACGCTACGATCGCAATCCCTGACTTCGGTCGTGTGTGTGTCTGAGTGAGTGTGCTGCAGTGCGCTATGTTTCACAATGGTACAATTCATTTCGAACAAAATTATTTTTCAAGTGAGACGTGTACTTCGGTAATTCTGTCTTTTTGGAGTCCCGCCATTGCCAGCATCAAATTCACGATTAAAATTGTTTTCTCATTACTTCTTTTCTTTCATGTATAAAAATTCCCATCCCCTATGCTCCATTGCAATTGTCGCCACAAAATCGGTCTGTAATTAGTGGAGGCTGTGTAAAGTGTTACAGGAGTGGTTCAAAATTTTTCAGACAACCTAGTCACTTTCTTCTTTTTCTCAAAAATATTTTGGTTGTGCCCGTTTTGAAAATTCTTTTCTATTTCATCTTCTGCCCTCGAAGATGTTCTATTTGAAAAGTTGAAATTCAGGATTTGAACAAAATTAACTGATTTTTTTCTCAGAGGTTGGTTTCCAGTTCCGAATAACATTCAATTTTAGCATGTGAATGGTAACTTTGATACGTGTCTAGTGCCTAATCTCAATTTTATCCGACTCTAGTTTTAGTTCTGTTGATGTTTGTCAAGTTTTTGTATTTTTGTCGTTGAAAAAATTTTAATTTCATTTGCAAACGACTGACAAATTCATATTTCAGCATATAATTAGCACTAGTCATACTGCTTTGAAAAATAACTCACCCTGTGTATGTATATTCTACCTTGCATATTTGCTTTAAAAATTGAGAAAATATGTCAAAATATGAGCACAGAATTCAGAAAACCATATAAGACTGCCTTAAAACATCAAGATACAATTATCTGTGTACATTGGCGTAATTAAAATAATGAGCGAAAAAATTGATGTGTTAAAATATAACAAAACCTTGATGAAATGAAAATTTTCATTTAAAAAAAAAGTAACAATTTAAATTTAAATGAAAAATTTTTTTGCCTAGTTGTACAGTGAAACCTCCCACGAGTGAGACCAAGAATTTCATCTGCTATTTGGAAGTGTCTGTTATTAGGAGGAAAAATGTAAAATGAAAAAGAAAATGAAAAACAAAAAATATTGGATGTAAGTATGTGATTTTACCAGTGGGTACAATAGTCAAGTATGGGTATTGTAGTTATATTTTACAAGAAAATTGGGTCATTAATAGTATATTCTGCTACAAGAGCACAACGTAAACGATCCTCAATGAGTTATGATTTACAACACTCGCGTACGAGTCAAGGTCACTTACCTTGCTCTCCAGTTGTAAATGCTATTCAATACATGCGCATGTGCAATTAGAGAAGACATCTGATTGGTTGGGAGGAGGAGTCGAATATTTTCGTTGCGGGAGCAAATATTTGTTTTGCTCTCGCTATTGTAGTGATTTTATATCGAAGCATTTTTGAGTATCGATACGTATCGATATTTTGACCACATGTATCGTATCGAAAATACATAATTTTTTTTCTTGATAAAATAGAAATATCTCTCTTCCCTGATCCGCCATTTCACGTATCAGGCCATTAACTGTCGTAATTATTAAATATTAAGAAGAATATACTTTCATAATCTGTTCTGTCTGCTGGTGGCCTGGCGTCCTTTTTTGTATTTTTATTTATTTATTTATTTATGTTTTTTATTTTGAATGTATAAAATATATCGATACGTATCGTGAGTATTATAGAGGTTGAGGACTGGAGTTGTAACAGAAAAGAAAGATTTGAGTGAAGTTACGTCCAAGAAGCGAATGTTTATTTCATAAGTTACATAATTTAAGTAAAGTACATTTTTAGAGTAACGAACGAACGGTAACGGAAATGAACGAGTGAGCGGCGGAAGTGGTATATCAGTGTAGCCGCGAATAGATATAAATAAATGTGTTCGATATGTGATCGTGTGTTCGTAGGAGTGAGAGGGGAGAAGGATTGGTGGTCTCAACACCCCCCTACAATCTTTTGAACCGATCACGACTGCGGATATTACAAAAGTGTTTTAAAAAGTTCATTACATTTAGTTACAAAAATACAAAAATATAAATTTTAAAAATTGAAAAAGTGTATATATAAAATGGTAACTGATTTGGACGCTTATGGTAAGTATGTTGATTAATAAATATGAATAAAATACAATAAATATGGTAACATGCAAAAGTAATTTATATTAGGTAACAAGATAAATGACATGCAAAATTAGATAAATATAAGTAAAATATGTTTTTGTGATGGTTTCAGACAAAATTTTGGTAATGGAGTTGATTTTTTATGGATCACAGTTTGGGGATTCTAGGATTTTATGTGTAAGTGAAATGTGCTGCTTACTGGATAAGGCTTTTGTGAGTAAGTCAGCTAGTTGATCTTCAGTAGCTATTTGTTTAAATATGAAAATTTTGTCATTATAGGCTTGAGCAAGTCCATAACATTTGATCATAAGAGCTCGTAGACGTTTTTGACCACCTCCAGAGATGACGTGAATAACAGAGATATTGTCTTCATAGACAGTTACTGGAGTGTCAATTGAGAAGAATTCACGATTGAGAAGCCAAGCAAGTTCAATGTCCTCGAAAGAATCGTGAAGAGCAATTAATTCAGCTGCTGTAGATGAAGAAGCATGGATATTTTGGCGATGAACGCCCCAATTTATTAGGTCACCATACATGGTAATTAGGTATCCAGTTATTGATTTTCCTTTTTCTAGTTCAGACATGTTTATAGGCTGATTGTCAATGTCGGGGGCATAAGATGCATCGACATAGGCTGATATGCCTTCGGAGTTAGATCTATAGACAATTGCAAGATCGATTGAGGATTTCAAGTACCGGATGATTCGCCGTACATAGTTCTTTTTTGTGTCATCGGAACAATTTTGAAATCTTGACAGGTAATTGACTGAAAAAGATATGTCTGGCCTTGTGCCTCTAGATACATATAACAGTGCACCAATCATAGACCTGTATTCTTTGTTATCTGTGCCTTCAGATTTACTTAATTTGAGGCCTGTCTCCATAGGCGTTTTGGAAGGATTTGAATCACACATTTTGAATTTCTGGAGAATCTTTTGAATTTGCTGTTTTTGGGTGAGTTTAATTATTTGTGATTCACGATTTCTTTCAATTTCAAAACCTACAAAATGGGTAGGGTTGTTTACAACTTTCATAGTGAAACGAGTTTCAAAATGAGTGGTTATTTCATTAACCCATTCAGGACGATTAGTTGCAAGGAGGATGTCGTCTACGTAAATTATCATGAAGGCAATACCTTCTGAGTCATCTTTACGTGTGTATACGCATCTGTCGATTTTTGACTTTGTAAAATTGGATGTTTGAAGGTGAGAATCTAGTAACTCAATCCAATTTTTACTAGATGTTTTAAGGCCATAGATAGATTTTTCGAGTTTAAGTAATTTTGTTTTTTCGTCATTGCAACCTTGGGGGATATTAAGAAAGATGTCATTTTTAATTTTTGAGTTTAAATAGGCTGTTTTGACATCATATTGAACAAGTTGTAGATTCAATAGGTTAGTTACGGACAAGATCCACCTAATTAGCCAGAGTTGCACAACAGGTGCATAGGTCTCTGTCATAGTGTACTCGGATCTGTCCATAAAGCCTTTAGCAACAAGTCTAGCTTTTGGGCACATTATTCCTCTTTCATTGGCTTTGGCCGTGAATATCCATCGTGTGTCTATAGGTTTGATATTATGTGGACGATCTACAATTTTCCACACATTAAGATCTGACATGGATTGCAGTTCATCATTGATTGCCTTAAGCCACTCTTTCTTAAAAGGATTCTGGAAAATGTCACTGAAGCTTACTGGCATGCAATCTTCTATAAATAGTAAGTCTTCTGATGAGGCTTGTTTAAGTACATTGACCCTATAGATTGCCTCAATTTCCTCTTCTAAGGGTTTTACTTGTAGTTCCTCTGGTTTACTTGTGAAGTCGGCTAATGTTTTCGTCTCATCGAATTTAACATCGCAGGATTTGTAGGATTTCATTTTGATTGGGTCTAGTATCTGATAACCTACGTTCGAAAAGCCGATCAGAATTGTTTTAAGGGCTCGGGGCAAGAATTTTGGGTCGAGATGCTCCTCTTCGTTCTTCTTGGCTTTTACTGCTGATTGCTGTCTTTGTTCGATAGGAACGTGTTTATATGCAATAGCACCAAAGACTCGAAGGTGGGAAATATCGGGTTTTGTTCCGTATAGTTTTTCATAAGGGGTCATGTTTCCTAGATTGACGCGGGTCGGACTTCTATTAATTATGTGGGCGGCGGCTAATACTATTGTTGACCATAATTTAAAATCAATTTTTGCGTCATATAATATAGCTCTAACTCTTTCGAGCAGGGTTCTATTTTGCCTTTCGGCTATTGCATTTAATTCGGGGGTGTATGCCACGCCATCATCTAAAGTGATTCCTTTTTCGGAGCAAAATTGTGTCATTTTGGAGTCGGAGTATTCTTTAGCTTGATCAGTTCTTAATACTGAGATAGGATCATTGGGGAATTTTGTGTTGAAAGATAAATAATACTCTTTAAATTTATCAAAAGCCTGGGATTTTCTTAATATTGGGAAGGCAAGAGTATATTTCGAGTAATGATCAATAAAAGTTATTATGAATTTTTCTCCGTTATATGCCTCTTGAAAGGGTCCCATGATGTCTGATGAGACTACTTCCATTCTTCTCGTTGGTCGAGTTCTCACGCCGTGATGACCAAGTCGGGTGGATTTTGCTTTTATACAGATTTCACAAGTGGCAAAGTCATCGTCCTTAAATACTAAATTTTGGGGCATACCTACGACTACTTTCGATAGTGCTTTTAGGCTTTTGCCACTTAGATGACCTAATCTTCTATGCCAAAGAGTTTTAGTTTTGTTTATGTTTTTCTTATGCTTTCTATTTATTCCGACACTCTCTCCGTTTAATTCATCCTCAGATTCGGAATAGATCTCCTGAGTGACCGTATCCACTTCGGTATCTTGAAAATTTTGAGGATGGTCAATGTTTTCCTGCTCTCTTTGTGGATTGCTTGTTTCAGCCTCATTCAGTTCTTCGAAATTTTGTTGAGGATCATCTAAATGATCTTCCTGTTCTGTAGACGTACTAGGTACAGGCATACACACAAGCTCCTGATAGACCTTATTTTCCTGATCTTCATCAACTATCTCATAATCAATGTAGTACATAGAACCTCTCTTTGGAGCGGTTATAGTAATTTCACCAGTATTTTTATTTATGATGTCTGCGTGATCCGTGTCGGTTATGATTTTGAATATGCCAGACTCCATGATTTTAGCTCCTGACCAAATATCAAGGCTTAAATCAGGATCATAATATACCTCTTTTAGGTGAATAGTGGAAAATTCTGCGTTAGAATTGCAGACGTTAACGTACATTGATCCAACATGGGTAGGGTTTACGAATACGCCTTTTTTGGCACAAAGTGCTCTGCGAGAATTGTCAACTTTGCGTATGTTTCTTAATTTTGAAATATCATTGACCATATGGTCATCTGCTCCATTGTCTAGTAACATCGTATGGAGTTGGTTTTTTGGGGGGGCGGACTTTGATACTGTAGGGGGTTTAGGCCATTGAAATTCATCTTCGATGTCATCAAAACTTAAATGATTAAGATTTGAATGCAACATCATAGAATATTTGACACGAAAATTGGATTTATCATCAGACTTTTTCTGGGAGTTCGTGTTATTTGAAATTTGGGGTTTCGAGCTACTGTTCTGATTCTGGGTTTGTGGAGTATTACTGGCAGTAGATGTCTCATTAGGGCATGTCCTTGACATGTGTCCTTTTTTATTACATCTAAAGCATGTAATATCCATTTGGGACACATTATCTTTAGGAGAATAACTATTCTGTTTGTTTTGATTGTTTTTGTGATCGTTTAAATAACTCGTTGTATTATAATTTGGTTTAATGGAATTTGAGTTATTATTGTTATTACGAAAATTTCTAAAGTTTCTTCTATTATTATTATTCATCGGTTGATAAGATGATTTGGGCTGATCAAACCCGGGAAAAGTTTTGTTAGAATATTCAATTCGATCACATTTTTCTAGTATCATTTTTGTAAGTCTGACAGTAGTTCGTTTTTCAATTTCTAATTGGCGGAATTCTGAGAAAACAGTATCAAATTTTTCGGGTAATGACATCATTAATTGATCAATTTCATCAGCTTCCGATAGGGGGTAATTAGCATCACGTAGTTCTTCCACAATGGATGAAAAATATTCCAAGAATCTACGGATGGTACCTCTCCTTGGATCGAAGCGAAGGGACTGAAATTTTGACTTTAATACCATGATGTTAGTAGCAGTTTGATTCCTGTATCGAGCATCTAAGATTTCAAAAATTTGAGAAACTACATCGCATGTTTTGACATGATGAAGTATTCTTTTATCAAGTCTTTCGAATATATGAGCTTTCGCTCGTTCTTGAGTTTGGAAGAATTTAAGCCATTTGGATGTTAGGCGTTCTTCAGATGACGTATAAATGTAACTTGTTTCACGAGCAGTAGGAAAAATTGTGGAATGACAGCCTTTACCTATAAGGGTGCTGATGACAGTTGCCCGCCATCCCTCATAGCCATTTCCACGGAAGACATTTGAGATCCTATCATTATTTTCAGTATTCATAATTAATGAATTGACTAAACTTAAAAAAAAATTAAAAAAAAATAAAAAAAAATAACACAAACGGATGTCAATCCCCAGCAAATGCCGCAAGACTAGGATTGCCGTACCTGTGTTAACCAAACAATTTGAAAATATAACGATAGTATATAAGTTGTCCTTGTGTGTGTCTCGAGTAGGTCCACTGCGGGCAAGAGATCACACACGTTAGAGATGAGATTGGACGCTTCCCAATAAAAAAAATAAAAATAAAATAACAAGACTTTTTAACCCAAAATAATTCGTATGAGAATTCAATATTCGATAAGGTGATTAATTAAAATCAATAAAAAATGAAAGTGTGAGGGTGAAAATGAAATTAGCTACCTTCAGATCAAGGGAATTAGGAAGGAAAAAAAAAGAAAACAGGGGAAATTTTGTTTGAAATAGTATACCCACAAAAATAATTCGAAGTAAAATTGAAGAGTAAAAAAAAGAAAAATATCAGATGATTTGGAGAAAAAAAAAATTTAAATTTCACCAAGTATTACGTAAAATTAATTCTACTGGTAACTCGAAGAAGAAAAAAAAATTTTCAGTAGAGAAAAAAAAATGAATTACGAGAGAAAAAAAAATTTGAAATTTGTTTAATATTTTCGAATAAATAATTAAAGTTGCACGAGAGGAAAAGAGCAAATTAAAAAAAATTTAATTTAATTTAGGTGTTCGTATAAGAAAAAAAAAATTCAAAAAAAAATCGTTAAGTATTTTCGACAAAATTGTGCAACGGCAAAAATTTTCAAGTTGCAACAAAATGGTGGTTTGAAACTGAAAAACCGCGCCAACGTATTTATTGAATGGGCGAAGATAAGCATTCGTAGGTTCGTTGCACTTAACAAAAGGTTAATGTACAAGTTCGAACGAATGAACGAAACGAGCCGTGCATACGTCACGAGTTGTACACTCCAAGACAAAAGTGGCTGCAAAAGTTTGCACACAACTTGCCAAAATTTGCGCTTAGAAAAATTTTGAAAAGGCCAAAATTATTTGAAATTACCGTTATTTTCAAATATACAGGTTAAATTTTGAATCGAAAGAGTTAAGTTTCACGAAAAACACGAAATTGAACACGAAAAATATACGAAAAAATACGAAAAATTATGAAAAATATGTTTTTTATTACCTTTTGTCAGCAGAAAATTTTTAAGTTGTACCCTTTTTAACCGTTGATTTTTTTGTTTTCAGGTTCGTTTTCTGGAATTGATGAAGTTGGTGCTCTGGAACTGCTGTTTGAATTGCGCTTCGGTTGTTTTGAACGTACTTCGATGAGAGTTTGAGTTAAGTTTTTTGAGTTTTAAAGATGATACCAAAAGTGAAGTTGAATTGAGACGGTGAATACCAATTTTGACGTTGTTGAATTGAAGCTTTTACGTTGGTTTCAGATCAATTTGTGACTGCTCAAGGCGATTTACTTCCAATTGATGACTCCGACGAATTAGTTCATACACAAGCAGGGCAGACACTAATGAATTTACTAGTTTTCAGGCAACACAAGCAGGGTTCCTGAACAACTTAGCAATCGTCGAGTCCTGGAATTTTTCGATACACTTGGCTGGATTATACACAAACGGGGCAAATCCTTTTCAGCAAACGACGAAACTCATTGAACGTTTACAGCATTCAAGGTGGAATTAAATTTTTCGAGAACAAAAAAAATTTATGACTCGGAAAAGGTTGGAACTAAGTTACCCAACACAAAATAAAATTACGAAAATATTAAAAAACACAATTATTCACGAAAGATTTTTTCAAAAATTTGACTTAAAACACAAAGAAAATTCACAAAAGTATAAAAATTTTAAATTAGTATTTTTTAAAATCTGTTACAGGTACGAAGATTGTTACCGAGCGATGCTACCATATAGAGGTTGAGGACTGGAGTTGTAACAGAAAAGAAAGATTTGAGTGAAGTTACGTCCAAGAAGCGAATGTTTATTTCATAAGTTACATAATTTAAGTAAAGTACATTTTTAGAGTAACGAACGAACGGTAACGGAAATGAACGAGTGAGCGGCGGAAGTGGTATATCAGTGTAGCCGCGAATAGATATAAATAAATGTGTTCGATATGTGATCGTGTGTTCGTAGGAGTGAGAGGGGAGAAGGATTGGTGGTCTCAACAAGTATCGAGCAATGTATCGATACTTCGATACAGCTCTGTATATCGATACATATCAAAATTTTTAACACCACTACGCTATTGACATTTTCTCCTTATAAAAGTTTTTGTTCCTTGGTTGTAAATTTTGTTTTGGGCTCTGAAAATGAGTACTAAATCGCGAATTTAGCGACATGTATTCTGAAAAAGTTGTTTTTGGCAGGGGTTGAGAAACACATATTTTTTCACTTTGTTTCCATTAGTTGAGTTTCTGAAATTTATTGTACCGTAATGTTAGTTATTTTTGTTACATTTTTTCAAAAATTAAATTTCAGAATTACTCTCCTTGGTGTACTTACCTTAAATTCATTTTTTTTTTTTTTTTTTTTTTTGTAATGAAAACCTGTTAAAACTTCAAAGTCAGTGTTATATGAACATTTTGTGTTCACACACACGCCGCGGTGAAATATCTGAATATTTTGAAATGTATACATGTATAGGTATTTAGATACCTGCTCGCTTTGTTCAGATAATCAGCGCTGACACAGCAGACAAAAATTGGCGAAAAAAATCAACCCAAAACCACATGACACGTGCGCCATTAAGGCATATCTTGAAAACTCATAGACTTAATATGGAGATTGTCTCATAAGTGGAAAAAACGTAGCATTTTTAATTTTTTACATTTTACCATTAGAAAAGAAAAGGAAAAGAAGAAAAAAAGATGAAATTGTCAGGTGTCCTTAGTTTAAGAGCACATTGTCCCGCTGATGTGACAGCTAATTAAATTTTATCGGCGTTTTTGTTTCAGTTGATTTTTTCCATTCCAGAGAAAAAACGCTCATCGGACCTTAGCCTCAATTTTAATTGCTTTTAGCGCTAAAAGAAACGTGTAATCGGAAATTACAAAAATTTTCATGACTTTAGAAAACTTGATTTTCTAGTCGAACTTGCTGCGTGAGAATTTTATAAATTTTCTGCTTATAAGCATTGACCAAAATTTGTTGGACTTTGAATCAATCAAAAAATATCAACATAATATAAGGAATATTTGACTGAAAAATGGTAATTTCCTTCCTATAGTATAAGATTGTTTTTAAATATTTGAAACTTTTGATAATTGTTTTTCATATTTATTACAGAGTGAAACTCACTAAATTGTTATTTGTGGTACAAGTACAAACTGTAGGTGATTTTGACAGTCTTGTGAATTTTGCAGCCCTCATCTTAGGCTTGTGTTGCAAATCACTTGAGTGTCATCAGCTACTTTGCACGCGTGTCACACACTATTTTTTATAAAGCACTTTTCAACAAAAAAATATTTTTTCAAACAAAATATAGTGATGATTAATAATTTTAATTTCTTTCAGCCTAAAAATATCCAAACCACTCGATCTTTCAACTCGAGAAAATAGACCAAAAAATTTTTCTCAGAACCAAATAATTAACTCGGTAATTTTATTTTAGAAAAACAAAAACTGAGAAAGTAGTCGAATCATGTGAAAATGTGATTTAAGCGTGCGAGAAAGTCAACTAGAATGTACGCATGCCCCCAACTATAATTATATATTGTTTCACGTTGTATTGAAATTTGTTTATTTTTTGTTCAGTCAGTTAGCATTAAGAAATTTTTTATTTTCGTTAGGAATTCTGGAAAATGGGCGATTTGGTCTTTCTTTTCAATGTCCAAAATGTAAAATTTGCAACCAGGGAGTAAAAATTTTTCAGTAAGAGCAAAAGTCAATAGTAGGAGAGAAATAAATACTTGCTCTCACAATGGAAATGTATGGTTTGTCTCCTTCAATCAATTAGATGCATCCCTTAATTGTACATGCGCATGTGTTACAAAAAATAGCGTTTACAACTCGAATGGAATGTAAGTAACGTTGACTCGTTTGATTTCAACACTGGCAGCTCATGTTACAAACTGTAACTCATTGAGGATTTCTCATTTTGTGCACTCTCGTAAGGAAATATACTATTATTTATAACTTTTATTGATTAGTGATGTAAGATTTTAGATTTTGGCAAATGTGAATACAGTTTACATTTTGTAACAACTGGGTACCGTTTTTGAAAGTTTTATAACTACAAAATATTAAATTTTTGATTAATTCGTACTCTTCTATCAACATAGATAGTAGGTAGGTACAAAATTTTCAAGAATTCTGAACTGTTTACTATTATAATCTATTCCAACGTACTACCAATTTTGGTGTGGAACAGCCGGAAGGTGCCCATTTCAATAGGTATGCTTGATTTTATTACAAATTTCGGCTATAAAATGGGTAACTTTCAATCAGTAGCTCCTAAATTTAGTATACTTAATCATTAGGTACATACTTATAATATTCGCAAAAATATTCGCATGTCAAAATATCCTCGAATATATTATTTGTTCCATCACTACTAAGGATAAAACTACAGATCTTTTTGATAGGCCTTCCTCTATGACATACTGCAATCCTACATAATATAATTGTATGCAATTATGTAGAGTCGGGGGTAATTTGCGTCGATAGTTTTTGAGAAAAATATTTTTGTTTCTGTTCAAAAAAGTTTTGTTCGTCAAAGACTAACATTTCTGAGCTGATGTTTGTTAAAAATTAATTTTTTTATTCGAATGCCGATTTTCCTCACATATTGGGCAAGGAAGTAGATAATGAAGGGTCTTGATGGTCTGAAAGCTTCCCTTTGCGCTGAAAAAAATCATGATGTAAAAAGTATCGTGTGTTTTTTGGTAGTGTGTTGTATAATTTTTTTTTTTTTTTTGTGGGAAAGGTGGTTGAAAGGGATGTTGGAGAAGGTGTGTGGATACCTTCCTTAAGATCCAGCTATCTACACCCTTGATACTGGGATTTGGACATTGTGGTTCGGTCGTAGCTCAAATTTTCTATTTTACTTGGCCCTAGTGGGGGGTTGAACCTAAAAAGCTTCCTCATGCCACTGGCTTTGATTTTTTATGTACATAATAATTTTGAATATTTTAATCCAAAACAAAGTAACTCGATTTGTTCCCTAATGATAATTTGATATAACAGATGGAGTGATGCAGTGGGAGAAGAAGTGCTGTAAATAACCAGTGCGCCCTATAATGGAAAAAAAAAGGAGGAAATAATAGTTTTACTTATTTTACTATTATTCGACTTGGCTGTATCGACTTGGCTGTATCGACTTGGCTGTATCGTGTCAGTAAAGGCCAGTTCACAATTAACCAGAATGGGAATGTAAAAGTTAAGAATAACATATTTGAATGGAGGCGTTCATATCAAGCCGAGAATAAAAATTGCTTGTGGGATTCCACCAAATCCCACTTGTGCGTGTCCGTTAGCCTTAATTATTATAAGGCAGGCAGCCAACCATTTACAGGACCACGCAAGCAAACACCGTTTTGAAGAGCAAATGCTGGGCAACCGTAGCTGATGCGGCGTGGGTACTTGTTACCTGCGCCTAGCTACGTATAAGCGAGTGGCTACGTATTATTACGTAGCCCGCTTCCTAGGCAACCGCACATCCAGATGATGTGCGAGTTTGTAATTTATTATTATGATACCTCGATCATGATCGACGCCTTTCGGCTGAGGCCGAGCCTCATGGTAGGGCAAATCCCCACAGCACTCCCCCCAATTTTTGGGCCACAAAAATGACAATTGCGCAGCTATTGGGGGGATTTTGTCTAAAATCCTACCTAATTCCTATTGTTTCTTTCCCTCACCCAGTCACATAAAGTTGTGGCTAGGGCTGCCCCAATACTTTTGTATTGGTTAGTTTGAGCAGCTTGCCGGGCATTGAAATTTTGCCGACTATTTTGTCCTCTATGACGAGGAGCTCTGCCTCGACTGCGGTCTCAGTTTCCACGGGAATATGGTGAGTACCGGGAATTTTCACAGGATGGAGGAGGAGGAGGCGGCATGTTGTTTAGGGCAATAGGCCTGTAAGCAACATTACCCTGTGGTACAGGAAGAGCACTAGGAGGTGGTACCCTGTCCACAATTGCAGGAATTGGTCTTTGAACTTCAGCAATAGGCTGTTGTAGAATGACCATCTGCATAGGAGGGGGGATAATGGATCCTACAGCCTCATTAAAAGGGGGGCTAATGTCCATTGGGGATGCCAAGGAATGCTGCTCCACCTGTTGTATGTTCGCAGCTTGTTGAGGGGTTTCCTCGGCAATAACTCCACAAACAGGGCTCACTGGAGGAGAAGGACCAAATAGTTCTTCTTTCAGGAGAGCTACGTCCCTCTCATGGTCCACATTACATCGCCTCCTCATTTCATCGGAGAGGCGTTCTGCATCAGACTCAATAAGGTTGGGGTCAGCGGAAGTCGACGGAATTATTTCGGAAGACGTTATTGGGAAGATAGTTTCAAAATTAATTGAAACAGTAGACGATGTCACGTTAAATGACAAAAACAGGAAAGTTTAAGAAAAACAACAAAGTGCGGATCAGGAAAAAAAAATGGACACGAAAATTTATGAGACAAATTTATAAGACACAGTCAGTACGAAAGTACGGAAGCGAATGAAGCCTTGTACATATAGTTTGACTTTGGTTGATTTTTCTCTCGTCCAATCTTTTTGTTTTACATTCATAGAGGGAAGCATCTTGTCATAACTAGAAAAATGATATCAAACTCGATGTATTTCGGTATTGTAGTTCATGAGAAATTGTTAAGTTAAGATTTGTCGTTATTCAATAGAATTCTGCATTTACTCATTATGAGCGTGAGATTACGCGTGCAGGTAAAAACATCTAAATTGTCGTGGCAACGAACTTTGTTACTCACACAAGTGCGTGGATATGTTCTTGGAGATTCCTTTTTATACCTTCTTCGTAATTTGGAGGTCGATTAGCACTGGCTTTTTTCATAGGAATCTCATTTGAGTTCGTTTGTTTCCGTTTATTTATTTTTTTTACAAGTGCATTTCTACGCACTTAGTTATTTGATTGGGAAAACTCGCGAGACGGGTTCAAACCCTGAGTTAGGCAGAAATCAAATTTTTGTTTTTACAACTTTGATTTATTTTTAAAATTGTATTGACGATTGGATAGTTATTTTTGATATCCTGCTTATTATTCAGAGTGTTTTCGCAATTTTCTATCGGAGCTTTTTTGCTCAACAATTAATCTTTTGTGGAGGTGATTGTTGTGTCAACCAAAATCATTCGTACATTTTTGATTATGATTTTGGGATTATTATATGAAGTTAACCATTTAGGGAAATAACTTCGGACCACAAAATTACTCGTCAATTTTCGTTTGTAATTTTGACGAAGATGTTAATTTCTTGACAATTATTGTCAACAAGAATTTTGCATTATGTTTTAGCATTCGCATTATTCCTGTGAGTTATTTTGATGCTATTGTTTGTGGAGATTTTTCTTTCTCCAAGTCCCTCAGTGCTATACGAGCAGATTTTCAAGTAGGACGCATATTTTTAATTTTGATACTTCCTTTAGGCCTACATCTTTTTCGTAGGATTATGGACTCTTCAGGAATGTATTCGGTAACCAAAACGTCGTCATTAAATTTGACGGATTTTTTTGTTTTATTACACTTCTGAGTGACCTGTTCTAATCCTTGTGAAACAGGTTCAGAATTTTGTTATAAATTATTTTTGTGTAGTGATTTATTTATTGTATCACTATTAACCTGTCCGTTTGTTTCGACCAACTTATTTTGAGAGTTAGTCTCATCAGGCAATTGAGAAGGCAGATCATTATGTTTGATCTCAAGTTCTCTCTGTCTAATGGTTGCATTTAACCTTTCCTTATCGTCACAAATCAGGAATGCAGGTTTAAGTCTATCAATTGAGACTGTTTTTCGTTCACCTGCTATCAATATCATGAAGTTTTTCTTATTGCGTGATATGACCTGATATGGGCTGGCATATGGTTTTTCAAGTGCACCTTTCAGTCTGTCGTCTCGCACCCACACATGTGTTGTGGTGGCCAAATGCTTTGACACATAGACTTTAGGCTAGCCATGTCGAGCTGCCTTTTGTATGACGCTATTTGCATCATCACGGATGTTCTGAACCATGAGCTCTGGGCTCACATCTTTGGATGTGGTGAAAAAGTCACCTGGTAGGCGTAGCTCTTCGCCAAGCGCAAGTTACGCAGCAGAAAATCCTGTGTCTGACTGTACTGCGGATTGTAAACCTAATAAGATGTTAGATAATATATCAACCCATCTTTTTGTATCTGGGGCCATAATGGAGGCCTTCAGAGCTCTATGCCACCTCTCAATCATACCATTAGCTTGAGGGTGATATGCTGTAGTGCAATCATGTTTTGCACCCAGCTTGGACGCAAGTTCATTGAAAAATGAACTTTCAAATTGGCAACCCTGGTCAGTAACAATAACCTCTGGTACACCAAAGTGGGCAATCCAAGTATCGTAGAGTCGTTCAACCACTGTTGGGGCTGACATTTCTGTCAATGGGATTGCCTCAGTCCAATTGGTTACTCGATCAATCATAGTTAGCAGGTATCTGTTCCCACAAAATGGTGGTAATGGACCAACCAAATCGATATGTATAGTTTTGAAACGCTCGGTGTTTTTTAATTTCTTGAGTGGCGACTTTGTGTGCCTTCCAACCTTGGACTGTTGGCAATTCAGACATTGCTTAGCCCATTGGTTGCAGTTGGCTTTCACTCGTGGCCAACAAATCTAGATAAAACTAGATTGGCAGTACTTTTGGGTCCAGTGTGTGATAAATTGTGCACACTTTCAAACGCCATTTTACAATATTGTTTCGGCAGGAATGGCCTTTCCTTGCCTGTACTCACATCACAAGTTACTAGGAGGTTTGTATCGTTAATTTTGCGTTGCCTCAGCTTTATATTGGTTTGCTCATTGGTTAAATATTCCTCGAGTTCCAAATCCACTCGCTGATCTTTTGCTATATCAGAGTAGGGTAGCTGGGCTGGAGCAGAGCCAGCTTTTACTTGACTCAGACAATCGGCAGGGATGTTTAGTTCCCTTTGACATGCCTTATGTCTGTAGTGAATTAACTTATCAGGTCAAGCTGCCTTAATCATCTTGGAGAGACGGGGTCAGTTTTCTGCTTGAAGGCGTGTGTGATGGGAAGATGATCGGT
This sequence comes from Ericerus pela, assembly GCA_011428145.1. Taxonomy (NCBI): domain Eukaryota; kingdom Metazoa; phylum Arthropoda; class Insecta; order Hemiptera; family Coccidae; genus Ericerus; species Ericerus pela. The sequence continues at coordinate 50,165 of WOFM01000206.1, read as the reverse complement.
GTAAACCGTGAACGATCGACCCTCTACATGGTGTCTGAAATGCCTAATTGCAGCATAAACTGCCAATAATTCCCTATCATAAGTACTGTAGTTTTTTTCAGCTTTAGAAAGCTTTTGAGAAAAGAACGCGAGCGGTTGATTTATGTCATTTTTCATTTGGTACAGGGTTGCACCTATCGCGAAGTTGGAAGCATCAGTTGATATGCATAACAGCAGACTGTCATCTGGGTGAGTCATTAATGTTGCATTTGCGAGCAATTTCTTTACATTTTCAAAGGCTTCTTCTGCCTCAGTATCCTACTGTATAGGGGTTTTATCCCTTTTTTTATTAGTGGTACACAACGCAAATAGCTTGCTTTGTTCAGCAGCTGCATTGGGCATGCAACGGCGATAGAAATTCACCATCCCCAAGAATCGTCGCATGTCTGCAACATTTTTAGGTTTGGGAAAGTCTAATATTGACTGCACTCTGGTCTTCGTTGGAGAAATACCTTCGGTCGAGATTGTATATCCGAGAAAATCAATGTTTGCTTGTGCATATTTGCACTTTGCAGGATTGACAGTGAGGCTGGCAGCATGTATACGCTGTAATACGGCTCTCACATGTATCTCGTGTTCCTCCTCACCGCCTTCTGAGCATATACATATATCATCCAAATATGCATATGCAAATGGTAGATCTCTTAACAATCCATTGATAAATCTCTAGAAAGTTTGCGCAGAATTACGGAGTCCAAATGGCATTCGAAGATATTCAAATAATCCAAATGGGGTGATAACTGCGGTTTTGTGGATATCCTGTTTGGCCATTGGTATTTGATGGAATGCCCAATTTATGTCCATTTTAGTGAACAATGTCTTTCCCTTCATATTCATGTTAAAATCCATTATATTCGGTACTGGATAACGATCAGGGATTGTTTTGGCATTTAGGGCACGATAATCCCCTACAATTTGCCATTTACCATTCGCCTTTTTCGTCATATGAATCGGCGAGCTCCACGAACTATTTGATAGTCTGACTATTCCTTCCTTGATCATTTGATCATATAGTTCTTTAGCTGCATTGAGCCTGTCAGGAGCAAGTCTCCTGGCTCTCGCAGTACATGGTTGTCCTTTGGTTTCAATTATATGGACTGTATTATGTTTATAAGGAGCATCTTGTTTGAAACATGGCTGGTTTATGCCAGGGAAATCAGAGAAAATTTTCATTAATTTCTCATTAAGTTTGCTGCAGCTATCAATCGCTTCGTCAATTTTGTACATTAGCGATTTGTCCTCCACAAATAATCCTGTAGTTCAGTCGATAAGCTTAGAATTTTTCAAATTGACCAACAAGCCAAAATATGCTAGAAAATCAGCACCAAGGATCGCATTTGGGACATCCGCAATCATGAAGGACCACGTCATGTCACGTCTCAAACCAATATTCACTTCGCTGGTCTCTAATCCGTTAGCAGAAATGTTCAGGTCATTTGCTGCACGGAGATAGTATTTCGAAGTTCGTACTTTTTGTGTTTTGCTAGCTGGTAGGATACTAAGGTCTGCTCCTGTATCCACCAAGTACCTTCTCCTGGTCGTCCTGTCCTTTATGAACAGGCGGCACGAGTATTTTTCCAAGGGGACTTCAGCCGCTGAGAGGGCCCCTCGTTTTAGTTTGACTCTGGTTTTTTTACCTGCCAACATGAGCAAGTTGGTTCGCACTTGGCAGCTGCTTCGTCAAACAGATTGTGGTAGTAGCACCAATTTTTATTGTAAGGTTTTTGGTTGGGACTTTTTGATTTGCTACTTTTTCGAGGGGGAGTTCCTTTGGGACTCCTACCCCTATTTTGTGAACGATTTGACTTTGGATCTCTGGATCTAGATTGTCTCTCATTGTTTCTATCATCGTGACCTTTTGGATTGTAGTTTCTATGGCTTTGTTGATTGCCGTAGCCACTGTTGTTATGTTTCCAAAGATTTTTGTTTTCATTTTTTAGATCACGGAAGTTTTTGTTTAGCTGGGCTAATTGTGCTCTCAGCTCTTCATTAGTTCCAACCTCTGATGATACTGTTGCAATGGAGGCTCTATTAGCAGTTGCTGCAATTGCATCATCAGCTATCTTGGCCAAGTATTCTAATTTTCCTTCAGTGTCTGCTCTATTAGTGCCTAGTGAATGGATGAGTTGAGATACACTGGCTGGTAATTGCTTGCAAAATTGGTTGGAAATCACCTTGGCGTGACCATTTTACCACCAGTCTTGATTAATTTGGCCATAAAGACAGATGGTCCATCATCTCCCATCTTTAGGCCACCTATGACTTGGTTGATGGCTTCATCATCGGTCTTGCCAAAAACATTTTGAATTTTGCTACAGAACCAGTCGTATTTATCAACAACGTTATTTGGCAGTTCATGATATTGGGTATTGTTCTCATGATTTCTGCTGGCATGTCTCCACAGATGTGTTCATACCTTAAATTGTCAGGCAGTTTTTCTTTTTTAAATTTGCCTTCCAGCAATGCTAGCCAAATTTCTATTTCCTTTGGGAGAAATTCTGGTACACGTATTTTTATTTTGTGTTCACCATTACCTGTCGGAGCTCTATTCTGCTCACAAAGGCTCATGAATTCCATGAATCGTGCAAACAGTTCCATGTTAATCGGTTGCTGGTTGCCAGGGGCTTTTGCCTCTCCTGGATGTTGTTGTCGTTGTTGTAACTGTTCATTTTCCAGTCTCAATCTTTCAGCTTCAGCTTCAGCCTCTTGTTGAAGTGTAAGGGCCTCGGCAGCTTGTTGCTGAGAAATTTCTACTGGTGTAGGCATTGTAGTATTTTGATTTTGCAGAACTATGGATTCGAATACAGAACCAAGAGAAATGAGGGCAGAACCTAAGTTTTGTGGTTCTACCATTATATTTGAAGTTTAAGGTACAGCAGAGGACAAGTTTGCTGTTTGAATTTCCTTACCACTTCGAAGTTTGAGGATAGTAAGCCCCTCTTGTGTGAGACTTGGGTCTCCAATAATTGGGCCGGATTCGAAGGTAGACACAGTAGTTGTGTGTTGGTCGGCTGAAGGTGGAGGGGTTGGAGGATGATTTCCAACCTGGTTCTCCAGTCTGATATTTCCCTTTCCAGAATCCTAAGAGACTGGCAAATATATTTAACAGGGGGGGTTAATTTCCCACTAATAGACTTTCTATTTTGAGAATTGCTCACAAAAATGCTTAAACAGCAATTCCCTACAACCACTAAAATTTTCTGACTCCAAAAATAATTTTTCAAGAAAACATTCAAAATCGCAAAATTGCACTTTCAAATTTAGTTGTTTTTATTTTCTTCCATTCTCAAAAAGCGCTGCTAGCGCCAGCGCTACTAGCGCCTAGAGATGGGCAAAGCGCTGCTAGCGCCGTAGTAGAACGTCGGGGTCACCACTGTGGGATTCCACCAGATCTGACTTGTGCGTGTCTGTTGGCCTTAATTATTATAAGGCAGGCAGCCAACCATTTACCAGACCACGCAAGCAAACGCCGTTTTGAAGAGCAAATTCTGGGCAACCGTAGTTGATGCGGCGTGGGTATTTGTTACCCGCGCTTAGCTACGTATAAGCGAGTGGCTACGTATTATTACGTAGCCCGCTTCCTAGGCAACCGCACATCATCTGAATAGACGATGTGCGAGTTTGTAATTTATTATTATGATACGTCGATCGACTGATCGACGTATCGCCTTTTTGCTGAGGCCGAGCCTCACGGTAGGGCAAATCCCCACATTGCCCAAGAAAGAGAAAGGCAAAGATGGTTTAAGTTCATCTTTTCCATTCATATTCTGGGATTTTTTATACCATGCGTGAGTGGTTTTCTTTTTTATTGCCTATGCTAGTTCTCATCAAGTAGTATTGTGAACATACAGCTGAAGTTCTCATTCCAGTTCCTGTTCTTGATCTCTTTCTCATTTTCATTCCCTTTAATTGTGAACTGGTCTTAAGATGGTTAGATCTGTTGGAGGAATGGTATCCAAGAAACGGATAACAAAAATTTAAATTAACTAGCGAATTATTAAGTTGTCAACATGTACTCCTCAAATGATAGTATAAAAAAAGCTAATAAATTCTGAGTCACATTTTCTCAGTTACCTACTACAGAAGTGGAAAGTCATCAATTTGCATAATTAGAACATTTATCCTCTTGATGGGTGAGGGATTATTGAATTGGGAACAACCCAAAAAGAGGATGAGAGTCCCAATGAAGGATTGATGGGTAAACATAATAGTGTGGTTGCAAGCATGCACAATGCGCACCCACAACTACATACCTACATGCCAACTGTTACAATATTGTAACTTGTAAGATGTACAAGTTATGATCATATTCTCATTCGAACCCTCCTACTGGAGTGTAGACTAAGCGCTAGGATGTTTAAACATTAAAAAGACTATCTCATCTTTATCCTGATCTGCAAAGTGCTTTTGTGGCTTCTCCTCAATGACACCCTTTAAATACAGAGCTAACTACTATGTGAGAAAACTTTCAATCGTTTAAAATTTTTCTATTTGGTGTGTACTCTGATCTTGCTGTAGGGTAGACAATCCATCCAGTTTATAATTTTTATTTCACTTTTATTATTCCCCTTCAATTTATTTAAGCATTTATTCTACTCACTACTGCGATTTTTAAATATAACAATACTGCAGTCAGCCTTCCGCAATGAAATAATATTTATTTCACATGAAGCTAAAGCCAAAAAAAAAAACACATAAAAGCCTATCTTGTAAAAATTTGTTTTTAATGTAAACTTATTCGTCGTTAATTCATAGTAGGTATAATTATTGTCTGGTATTGGAATTATTATATCTTATGGGATTCTTTTAGAATGGGTTTTTGTGTGAGGTCATTCATGTTGCAGTATTATTTATTTATTTATCCAAGAGTGGGGGTACCTAAATTCTCTCGAGCAAGTTTTTTTTAAGGCATATTGTTCTTAGTGAGAAATTTTGATGAAGATATTTTCTTTTAAAATGTTTTTGCGGGACTACCTATTGTGGTACGCCAACTGAGATTGAAACATACCGCAATAAAATAAATCCAGTTTTAAACAAGCCGAGACTCCCAAAATGTTCTCGAGATTCACAACACCAGGTCCTAAAAACAGGATGGAAGATTAACGCCAGATAAGGGTCAAAAGTCTGGTATTCTTTGATAGCCAGTCCAAGGTTTGTTTCTCAAAAATCGCACAAACTTGAAACTTTGAAAATAAAAAAATAAACATCAAAGTATTTGTGTTGAATCTCAAAACCCCACCAAAAAGAAACACACTGTATAATGGAAAACATAGCCGCCTCCTCCTGTTTGCCTATTTTAGAAAAAAATTCAGCAAATTATAAAAAATAAAGACACGAGTGCATAAATACCTGGACCTTTATTCATAACATAAAGGTACAAACTGAGTGAAGATTTCATTTACAAGTTGTCCATATTTGTGAGCCAGAATGAACAAATTGAAAGTGCATGTAGAAAACAAAGTTATGAAAAATGGGGAAAGGAGCTTGAACTAATAAGAACACGAGACCACACTAGTGCGGAAGTTAAACAGAGAGTGTATGGCGGATGAACCGCAATCACATGAGATAAGGCCAGATTACGATAAAAATTTCCCTCTTTCAATTACACGTATGTATTTGAAAGAGAGAAATTATTATCTGTATTTTTGAGACCTGGTTACCTGTCAAGATTCAAGAAGCCTTTAATCTTGGCAGTAAAAGCTACGAATTTCTTTGGAATACATCACTACCTTCTATTAGCCGCGGCCCCGTGTACTTCATCATCCAAAATTTATCATTCGACAGAATTTTTCTCTGTCTGTCTGTCGCCCTTTGCTGCGAGAGCTTCGTATTGAAAATATGGCGCGATAAATTCGCAAGAAGCCAGCGATTGAAAATGAACAATTTTTCTAAAATTTACTCTCGGTTGACCTAATTGTTAGGTTTGAAATAGAAAGATGACTGAATTACGATATTATCGCATCATTATTACATTAACCAAGTCAAATTATGTTAATATTACACTAAATAGGCCAACAGGATAGTGATTATCACGATTGTTTCAACTTAGGTGGCTTACTTATTAAGAATGAGTAGAATTCTGTTGGTAGGTAGAACATTAAGCTATTTATTCGTTTCTTTTCTGAATGATTGGATCAGTTAGCGGTGGCTCGTAAAAGGGCGTGGGTGGCGTGAGCGGTTCACAGCGAATCCCTTCAACACGGAGCCTTCGTATTGGTTTCAATAAAATGTATTTAAAGAAATTGCGTATTATAAACGATGGTAGCCGAATGGAGATTCATACTTACGGAATTTGGGACGTACCAAGGATCTGATGTGGGGCCGGTTTTTTTGGGGACCTTCAGCTCCATCGCTTCGAAAATTGCGTGACCGGTGGGAATCCATGTCCGTTCTGCCTTTTCGCTCGACGTCCTTGATTTGTTCGACTGTACCAATTTAGCAGCGGGTTGCAAACGGATGCAGATTGGTGTAGGCTGGCGCAAAATGTGGAATTCGATAGTGGTCGACATCAAACGTACACGCAGTCCGGTGGAACACGTTTGAGGTACTGGCGTGTCAGCCGTAGTGTACTGGTCGGACGATAAGTCGATCAAAGACGCAACTAATCGCCCAGAAGTACGAATGGGCTGCGTTTTTGGTGCCGGTTGGGCGTATGGGCCGCAAGTGCAGCCCATGGTTAAGCGAGCGAGCTAGTTGCGAATGTCCACTTGACGCGTACTTGGGCCCCATAAACGTAGCTGGTCCAGATGTATGCTAATTAGATGGACGTGTCGCGTGTCAGCAAGTGTCGGCCGTTGCGTCGTGTCCGTCCGATCTGTAAAAAGATCATATAGGCACAGCATAGGGAGGCGGCAGCGCCTACTCGTGACGCCACCCTTGCCAAAAAATCGATTTATCCAAGTAGACCGGTAGGATAGGCTACTCTGTGAAAGTGTAGCCGAATGTCGTCAAAAATGTAGCCGCTGTGTGTGCGGTGTGGAATATGCGTGCCAAAAACATAATTTGTGGCCGTAAAAACGGCGTACGCGTTGTGCGGCGGCTTTTTTTACGGTTTGTTTTTTGCATCGTTGGATAATTCCGCTTCTTGGGCTTAAATCTAATTTCTTTCAGCAAGCGCATGTACTCCTTGGTGAGCGATCGAGCTTTGCGCGTGTATTCGCCGAGTTGAAATCCAAGTGTGGTCTATTCGGACGAAAGTTTTCCACTTCAATGAAAAAATCGATCTTCCACATCGCAACGTAGGTCTCCGGCCTCGATGATTTTCGTATATTTGTAAAATCGCGCGATTCAAATTAAATTCGGAATATAACATAAAAGGGTAAATTTACTTTTACAATGGCTTCGTTTATGGCTTGGCTGGGCCGTCGCCGCCGCCACCGCCGCCACCACCACCAGTATGTCATGGGAGCTATCGGTCCATCTGAAAGAATTGGCAAATTTTTGCTGAGTAGGTCGTTGGTACACGACGCTTCGTATTATTTACGAAAGCGATAAAATATTCATTTCGAAGATCGCTACTTGTGGCACTCTGGCAGGTCGGCATCTTCGTCACCTGCTGTCTTCCAAACATCCAAGTATAGGGATAATTGAACGAGCACTATATTCAAAAAGTAGCAGGAATGTGTTGAGAAAGAGTGAGTGAGTGAGTGAGTGAGTGAGTGAGTGAGTGAGAGAGAGTGAGAGGCAGTGAGAGACATAATCAAGAAATGTGTTATCTCTCTTTCACCCATTGCAAATTTCACTGGATTAAATTAAATGTAACAAAAAAAATAATTTATGCAATTTTTTAAACTTCTTTTTATACGATTTTAATAAGTTTAACAAGCATAATTATGAACAAAATAAGAATAATCTGTAACATTTACAAGCATCATAAGTTAATAAATTACTATGTTTATGTCTGATTATATTTGCTGCAATGTGTGAAAGAAAGACAACAATAGATTTTTAATAGCTTTCTCTTTTCAATAGTTTCCTGCCACTTTGTTTACATTAGGCTTATGGGTAGTGCTTGTTCCATTATCCTAATACTTCGATGGTTCTAAATGAGAATGAAATTTTTCTTAAAAATGTATACAGGTAACCTCCAATGAACGTTACCCGAGTTGAATTAAATATTTCTTGATAAAAGGAGAACAGTGTTTAGTGTGAAAACTGCTATACCCTATCCTATACGAAGTACATTTTCCAGTTATAGCTGGTGGTGGAATGGCCGTAACTATGTTCAAGTTCACCTCATTTAGCTGGAAAATATGTAGGTACCAGGTTTGATTCCTCAAACTGAGAAAACTTACATCCGGTTATCCTTGACATGTTCTAGACATGCATGTACCCTAGCAGTTTATGGTGAAACTCACAACTCTCCTTCCTAACTTCAGTCGCCAATAGATGGTGCTCTATGTAGTGGAAATGTAACCCATATAAGTAGTGTAAGCCTGTGTGCAAGATATTTAAACTGAATAAGGTATGTTTAATCAGGGTAAAATTAAATCATATGGTGTGAGGGGTGGACAATTTTTGATGTCACAATTGAAAAACAAAACCACGTTGAAGCAAGAAAGCACATGAATACAAATATGGATACATTTCAGGACTGGTTTAACCCTAAATTTTCCCTCTGGGTCAATATGGGCTCAAGCACAGGATGGCAAAATTTGCAACCAGAAGAATAAAAAAATTCTAGAGCAGCAGTAATTTGGTAGAAAACCCAGTTTGCCAATTTTCATCCATAATTCAAAAAAAAAACCTAAATGCCAAAACTTGAAAAAATTATAGAAATATATTGATTGTTATCAATATTTGACAAACATCAATATATATGGATATTTTATTGTTAGTTTAAGGTAAAAAAAATTGTGAAAATCTATCGATAGTTATCAATATCTCTGTTTGATTGCTAAAAACTAATTTTTCAGGACTTTTTTCTATTCTAGTTTTCTCAGAAACTAATTAACTGACAGACACCAAATTTCTTTCAGACTTGCTCCTATATGAAAATTATCTTTCATCAAAATATTAGATCTATCCATTTTGTAGTATTCTCAAAAACATGAACAAAAAATTGTGGTTATTACATACATATATATGTGTATACATATATAGACCTATACATGTATTAAAAAAAAAAGATCAAAATGGGAAAATGGTACCAATGTGGTTTCATCATCCTCAACCCCTATTTTAATACCCAGTTTTCAAGAAAAATGTAAAAATAAAACCTTAATTAATGCAATGTAGAAAAGATAGTTGTAACTTTTTGCACCATAAATAAGAAAAATATACTTCAAGAAACACAGCCTAATTGCTTTTCTTTTGAAATTTTTTATACTCCTATCAGACTTGCTCCTATATAAGAACCACTTTTCCTGAAAATTTAGGTTCTGTTCATCTTGTGGTTTTCTCAAAACAGTGAACCAGAAATTTTTTTACACAATTTTTTTATTTTAATTTTCTCAGAATTTACTGAATAAATAGGCAACAAACTTCTTCTAAACTTGCACTCACCTAATGAAAACCTATTGTGAAAATTATAGACTCATCATTTTTGTTTTTGTAGTTTAAACTCATCAATTTTCTTACATTTTTTAATCAATCAATCAATTTCATGATTTCTTCTTTTTTTTTTTACTAGAAAATTTCAAGTTTCAATACTCACGAAATTATAATTATACAATGTAACTTATCACTTAGGAACTTAAAAAAAAAAAAATGTATTTGATATAAAATCTATATGACGGGGAACTGTATCGAGTGGGAATGAAATTTAGAGATGCGAAGCATTTCGCCTTTGAATTGCTTGTGGTCCTATTCGAAGAATGAAAAACGCATTTCTTGTAAGTACGTTTTGGCGCCATCACTGGTAGCAATTGTGGGAGTAATTTGCAAGATGGAAATTCTTTTGTTTGGCTCGGGCTTCATGGCCAGTTTACCCATCGCCTAGTGGCTGTAGCCTATTTTTTGTAGCAGTGGGGACTGTCGCAGAGTGAAATGATGTGGATCTGGTGTTCTATGATGCGCCAGCATAAATTTATCAGTCACCCTTAGGTAGACATACAATGAGTTACTGCGGCACCAGTAGGCTAGAACCGAATTGAACCAAACCAAACCAAACTAAACCAAATCGAGCCGAGCGGAACACATCCCACCACGTGTTGAATTTATTACGGAATGCGCCCATACGGTAGCCCATCTCAAACTCGCAGCTTCTCAGTCGTGAAGCCGAGCATCCGTAAGTAGGTATATGAAACCGCGCAGACTACAAGTGAATGCGAGACATGGGGCTATATTCTTGGTCATTCCTTAAATAAAATAGTATATTACATACCAAGGTTCACTTTTGAACCTTGTTGAGGAAGATATTTGATGTAAATAATGATCAGAAAGCAACGAAATGTTAAAATTCTATCATAATGGCGATATCATGTTCCCCCTACAGTTGGGTGTTGTCTCATTCCTCCGCAAACGATATCCAAGAATTGATTCAGTTTAAGAGGTTGCGACTGTGTGCATTTCAAATCTCGACTCTTTTAAGGTATAAATGTAAAAATGATTTATTCAATAATTGTGATATTGATATACCAATTAAAACATCAATGTTGGTTTTTTTTAATGATGGAGTTTCACCAAAAAACCCTCTTTTTCTTTTTCTTTTTCTTTTCTTTTTTCATAAATCCCAACCCACCCCGTTTCACCAACAACTAAAATATAATATATATAAACCTGTATATTTACTACACATTGATATTTGAACATATCGATACTTTGAATTACATTACATCTGCATGCGGCTACTGTTAATTAATCAATGAAAATACAATGACAATGTTTTAGGTGAATAGTGGTGCAGTTTTGTTAGACCAGATCTCACAAGCTGGTTCAAATCCCATGAGAATAAGTGAAATTTACTTATTAAATGAGTTTGTTGGCATGTGAGCAAGTGTGGGAATGAGTGAGAGAGAGAGAGAGAGAGAGAGAGAGAGAGAGAGAGAAAGAGAGAGAGATTGAGAAAGAAGAGTTGAAAAATTTAGATATCATTCGTAGAGGGATGTGATAACACCCAATTCTAGGACAAAACGTGATATTGCATCATAATGATGAGTCTTTCACAAAAATGATAAAAAATGGAACAAAATATCAGCCTCATTGTGGCATATATAAAGTTTCATTCAAAACATGTAAGCTTTACCTCAATGAAAAGTGAATGTGCTTCCACGTAAAAGGATACTTCACATTTTTACACGGAGGTGCATTTATTTACGTCGAGATTATTATCAATGATTGGAGCTACTTTTCCCTTTCAAAACACCAGCATAAACTTTGCCTATCTCATCTTGAATTATATAAAAATATTTATATGATTTCCATTTCTTACACAGTTGATGATGTATTGGAGATTATTTTTGTATTTAATTTTCATTTTCTGAAATTAACACTTTCCACTTGAAAGTATTTTGTGATCATGAGTTTTTTGTAAACTTTGTTTTCACTTTTTGTTGGGCCTACTATCCTATGTGATGACTTAAAAATGGATTATCTAGTTTTTCTATTTGTATGTACCTAGTACCCTATTTCAAAAGCATTTTAGATTTGGCATATTGGATTTTGAATATATAGAATAGATACCTATGTAATTTTTTTGCGGGGTTTCTGACTATTTTATCATTTTTTGTCGCAAACTTTGTTTTCACTTTTTGTTGCATATGACGACATCTTTTACTATGTACCTCAGGGTAAGGCTCTTTATCAGCAGGTATGCTCATGAGGTTGACAAGAGATGAACCACCATTTTGGGTTATTAATTCTACGTATATGTAGTAATAATAAACAATGTAAAATTCATGAAAAACTATCAGTTCCTTAGAAAAACTGAATAACACAAGATGGCTGCTCATCTCTTATCACCTTCATGCGCATACTCGTTAATAAATAGACTTACTTAAGGTTGATGTTCTTGAAATTTTTTTAGTCTTTTATGATTCTGCTATTGACTTTTATGACGATAACATCGATATTTCTAGTTCTTGAATTCTGCTATGATGTTATGCCTTTGCTATGAAAACTTATGTTACAAACTCTGTTAAGCATAGGATGAGGTGATGATGTCTGGCTATGAATCTCTCTTATGGTGCTAAACAGAAAAAAATTAATTTTTCGCATCCTGTATAGAAGAAAACGATTTCATGAGATTTATTTTAGTTGTAAATGAAAATAAAATCATATTTTGTAGAACAACAACGAGTTAAAACTATTATCTGGCTGGGAAGTATTTTTTAATTTCGGAGAGTTTAGTTTTAGTCACTATGTCTCTGTTTCGAGTGACTTAGCTAAATAACGAAACAATATTCAACAATCAAATTTTTATGGCTTGTTCTAAAATGTTTAAGGTTGATGTAGTATAAATTTTGTTGAAATCTGTAGGTTATTTCTTGAGTTTTATAGTCAAAAATCTGGAACTGTGGATGAATTTGTTAAAGTACTATATTTATTGAAAACAAACTTTCTCACCATAAGAGTAATATTCAATGATGGAATTATGATAATTTATTTTACAATATTTGAGAGTAAATTGTCTACTTGTTCTTACATATAGATCCATTCCATGGTTTATAAGATTTAGTTGAAAATTGGGAACTCTGATTAATCCAGTTCAAATACAACTGGTTGCAAACACATTTTCTCCTATACCCAAGGTTAAAAAACGAGCATATGAATTAAACCAGAGGCACGATACATTACATTTTACCCGATGTTCAATGAGGCCAGCCATCTCCACTTCATTAAAGTATTCCCCATTCATATTATATAGGAAATATGCGTTTTTACCCGAATTTTTGGTCATAATTCTCTTATTTAATGAGACAGCTACTTTTTTTGTAAAAAATGAAATTTTATAGGAAGTCTGAAAAATAAAATGATCCCAGAAAATTGAAGTTTAAGCTTTCAGAAAATGAGAAAATTGAAAAAAAATATGTAATCGTGTATCAAATTGGCTTAATTTAATGTTATCAATAAAATTAAATTTAAAGAGAACTAATAATAATTAGTCATTTTCATAAATTCACCGTTTTTGAGCCTTATTGTTCCGTCCCGTTTCTGCAGACAAATCAGTTCGTCTACAGAAACGTGTCGAACAAAATATAGACAACTATTATTCTTAATTCTTAGAATAATAGCTGTCTATATACCGATTTGCTTCTCACGATCAGACACCACCAGATATGCTGACTATTTCATGTCATCATATTTGGCGGATGTTCTGTATCACGCCACCTTTTTGGTCGGCCATATTTGATTAAAACAATGAAAACGAAGGTGATGTCGTGTCCTCATTTGGAAGACATGATCATTCCTAAACCTACAGTCAAGTAGACAAGTTAGGGTTCACACTAGTTGTTGTGAACATTAGGTTTCATTAGTCTTAAGAAATAGTATTAAGTATAATTTCGAAGTGTTGTAATAATTAACGTGAAATATTAATAAAAGATAATATAAAAGAAATTATCTTATTTGTTGAGGTAAATTCAAATTAATGAATTACTCTCGCAACAAATTGGCGCCCGAACAAAAAAACCTTCGGAAGTAAATTTTTTTTAATTTAATTAATGTTGAAATTTTCGTAAAATATTTTTCAAATCGTGTGAAAAATAAAAATTTTTTTTTTGGAGCTCGTAATTAATTGATTAAATTCTTAATAGAGCTAATAATTTTTATGTAAATTATAAAAAAAATCGTGGCTAAAATAATTCGAATAATTAGAGAGAAATTAAACAAACGTTTACGAAATCAAATCTTTATTGCAGAAGACTGCAAACATTTGATAAAGAAGAGTAAAAATAAAAAACTTAAAAATAAATTAATAACAAAAAATAAATCTAAAAATAAACTTAAAAATAAGACAAAAATCCGGCACTGGTTCCTGCAATCAAAAAGAAACAAAGTCAGCTCAACCAGTACCCAGATCAACGACGTAGAAAGCAGAAAGTCACTCACCAACGGAGTCAACCAGAAAGAAGTCGATAGTAATCTAGAGAACGCTACAACTAATTATCCGTCATCCAACTGTAAGCAAATTATAAATTTATCCTCCATTAATTCGGACTATTTCGAAACCGTTATCGATATCGTAAATAATATTGTAAAATGTAAAATATCCCAACCCTCGCGAATGTCTGAAAAAAGTGAAAGTACGAGTGCATCACTCCCGGATATATTAGATTCAAAAGCCGAAGAAAATATTTTGGAATCTGAAAATTACCCTACAAATTTGTATGAGAATTTTTCTGAAGAAGGAAATTACCCACTCCTTAATAATCATTGGGGAAGTCGTGTGTCCACATTGTTCCTTTATCGTGTGCTAAAAGCTGCTAAAGTAAAAAGGATAGAAGGCAGAACACGTATCGAACTTCAGAAAAAGCTATATAAAGGTAGACATCCCAAACATTGGTTGTTACATATACTATATTCTAACCCCAACACTGAAAAATTTGAAAGAACGAGTGACTTTAACAAATTAATTGAGGAAAGTAAAAGTTATCGTAGAGTAACAAGAAGTATAAAAAATAAAGACCCCAACGAAGCAGAAGAAATTTTCTCCGACACAGAGGAAGAAGATTTAGAAACTAAAGGAAAGAAATTAGAATTAGAGAAAAAGAAAAAAGAAGAGACAGAAAAAAGGTTAGCAAGAAGAAGCCTTAGCTCAAGTTTTGAAAAACTACTATCTAAAGTGTCACACCACGTGTCACCTAAAAAATTAATTTCGGTTACATCTGATTTCTCTCTCCCTAACGACGAAGACGAAATCTTCCTCGGAGAGCAATCAATATTGAATCAAACTTTTGTCGATAGACCCTCACAGTCTAGTGCTGATTTATCGTCACTAGTCCCTCAAGGACAGGGAAAGTCCTCACAGACCGAAATTCAACATTCAGTCCAAATTCATGTAAAAAGTCCAGAAAATTGGGAAAAACCAAAAAGTAAAATTCCAATAACAACTGAAGAAAATTCTTTCGATCCTATAAATTTATTACCACCAGAAATACGCGTGGAATTTCTTGATCAAAAAGATCACACGTACGTTAACGTAATAAATATTGAAAATAAAAATAATCCCTTTCTAAAATCAGAAAATAATAAAATGAACTCAGAAGAAATTGCTGAAAATAATGCACGCTTGCTTTTGCAACAACAACAACAAGCAAGATATGCAGCAGCAAATGAGGCTTATGCACAACATAACCTAGCAATGAACAACTTTTGGAAAAGGTCAGAAAGATGGACCCCAAGCCATTTTTCAAATGGCCCTGATGAGGATATTCTAGAATTTCTCTTTGAATACGAAACTCAAGCAAAAACATTTGAGGCAACGGAATACGAAATGATCCGAAATTTAAATATAGCCCTCCGTAGTACAGCTTTAGAATTATTTGCAGCAGAAAACGAAATTACCCCAGAAACTTCTTGGTCCGATGTTAAGAAAATTTTAACGCGCATCTTTAAAAAGGATAAAGATACAGTAAAAAAACGTATTAAATCATTAAAATTTGATGATACTTATTTCAGTACTAATGTACCTAAATTCTTTCGACTCTACAAACAACTAGATGCTACAATAAGTGAGAAGAAAATTTGTGATCTTTTACTCCCAAGACTAACAGGAGAAATGAGGAAATTTTTTGCATCTAAAAATCTCCAAACCCAGAGTGAAATCTCAAAAACTTTCACAGACTGGAAAGAATTTAAAGAAAAGGCATTAGATTTGACTGATGTTCAGAAAACAGAAGAAATGCTAAACAAAGCTACCGAAACGATCGCTAAACTAACAAAACAGATGGAAGAAATGATGAAAGGTAAGGTTCCAGAGAAAAAAGAACCAGTGAAACCAGTCACACCACCTATATCTCCAACAGACCCTGTCATAGTAGCATTAGTAGAGGCAGGATGGAAACCTCCCACCTCCAACAAACGTGAACAAAACCGAGGTAGAAGTCAAACATCAGAAAATGAAAATGTAGAAAATAGACCTCGTAGAGAAAGAAACCCAAATAATAACAATAACGAGAGTAACGAAAGTAACCCTAGAAGAAGGCAATCTAGAGAAAGAGAAACGAATAGAATGCAAAATAATCAAAATGCATACAGACAACCAACGAGAGAATCATATCGCCCACAAAATAATGAAAGATATCCACCGAGGGAAATAAACTGTTTCAATTGCGGAAGAAGAGGACATCTCTCAAGAGACTGTAGACTACGAAATCGAACTACACCTCAATTCCCGCAAAGAAATTTCAGACCACCACGCTTTAACAATAACTTTGCGTCGAACTATGGTCAACAATTTAACCCCTACGGACAACAAACAGGTTACGCACAGGCATATAATGCCCCGATGTTAAGTACTCAACCTTGGGCACCTACAACAAATTATGCCGTTCCATCGTATAACTTGCGAACTCCAGATGTAGTTCCAAGTATCCAACAACAAAACTTTACTCAACAGCCAAAAAACTTGCAGTAGAGCCCGTTTGCTCTATACCAGTTAATGGCTACGACTTTCGGGCTTGTAATGGCAACGTCCATCATCCGGACTGCGCTGCTCTCCTAGTAATAGATCCACACGCGCCGCATAATCGGAAAATTCATATCCGTAGTGCATCAATGAAATTAGTCAGGGCGAGACGTAAATTAATCGTCCCCTGCAACATTGTGAGCCGTGAGGAATATGAAACACAGGGAACAGTCGACAGCGGCTCTGAAGTGACGCTTGTCCAATATGACCTTGTAAAGGATAATGTGATCAGACCTGCAAGAGTGTGTATGGTAGCCGCTAACGACAGTGCAATAATCGTCATAGGAGTCGTAGAAATCACTATAAAAATGGGTGACCTCCTCCTTGATGCGGAAGCATACGTAACCTCTGAGGTGACCACACCTTTACTTCTCGGATACGACTTTTTAGATCGACATAACGCCGATATTTTATTTAGTAAGAATTTATTTAGAATAGGACCGCCATGGAAGCGTGAAACATATAGTATAATTAAGTTTAAGGAAGAAAATTGTGAAGGATTTATTAGAGCAGACAAAGATTTCTGCATAGAAGCGAATAATGAATATTATGTAAACCTGGATCCAGATATGGGAAAAGCAGATCCAGATGAGTGGTTTTTAACAAGTTATGGTTTAGAAGGCGAGTATATTGTTGATGATTTAGGATGGCCAGCCTTAAGATTCCACAGTCCGCACTTCGACACCCAGATCGCACAAGGGACAGTTTTAGGACGCTATAGGCTCAGACAGCCGACTATGCGGGACCGTCAGACCAATTCCGTCCGCCGTGGCCAACCCAGCATCCAACGCATTACGTCGGGGGATACTGTGGCTAACCAGGGTGAGGAGGTTGATATGCTAAAACTTGTCCGTATAACCCGATCTGATGACAGCGTTATCCACGACAACGAAGGAACAAGAGTAAATATTAATAAGAATTTAACGAAGGAAGAAAAACGGGCAGTAGTAAGCGTTCTAAAAAAATATATTCACATATTTACGGAAGAACCTGCCAAGGTAAAACCTACGAAATTGAAACCGGCACATGTCTACTTGAAAACAGACGAGCCAATTCAACGTAGAAACTACCATATGGGAATTTTTGAAAAAAGAGAAATAAGAAAGAAAATTAAAGAATTTGAAGAATGTGGTATTATTAAAAGAGCAAGCTCTAGATATGAGAGCCCAGTATTTGTTAAGAAGAAATCAAATGGAATTTATAGATTATTAGTAGATTATAGAGGTGTAAATGAAATAGTGAAAAAAGATACGAGTAGAGTACCTCGTCTCCCGGAAATATGGGATGCATTACGAGATAAGAAATATTTTGTAACAATTGATCTTAATCAGGGATATTATCAAATTCCCCTTGATGAAGAATCAAAAGCGATTACAGGAATAAATGTTGGAGGAGTAAGTTACGTATTTAACTCCATTCCTATGGGATTAAGTGCAAGCCCCAGCATTTTTCAAAAAACAATGACCGATTTATTCAATCATATTCTAGAAGATAAAGTTTTAGTCTATCTAGATGATATATGTGTTTTTGGAGAAACATTTGAAGAAACCTTGGAAAATTTAGAAGAAGTCCTAAAAGTACTAGTTGAAGCAGGTTTGCTAATTAAAACGAGTAAAAGTAGCTTCTTTAACGAAAGTATCGAATACTTAGGACATAAAATTTCATACAATAAATTAGAACCATTAGATAAAAATATCAAACCGATTCGTGAAGCACAACCACCAAAAACGTTACGTCAACTACGAAGATTTATTGGTTTAGCAAATTATTATCGAAAAATGATAAAAAACTTTTCGCAAATTACGGCACCATTAACAGATTTAACGAGGAAAGAAAATGTTAAAGCAAATAATAAAATAGCATGGAATGACGAAGCACAAAAAGCCTTCGACAAAATTAAAGAATTGATTACGTCAGATCCAATTCTTACAATCTACGATCCTGATGCTGAAACATACGTCGAAGTCGACGCATCCAAAACAGCAATAGGAGCAGTAATAATGCAAGTAGACAGAAAAACGAAAGAACCACATCCTATAGGATATTTTTCGAAGAAAATTCCTAAGAATCAACAACATTTATGTTCTTTTGATTTAGAGATGTTAGCTATCACCGAAACTTGTGAATATTTCAGAGAATTTTTAGTATATAAAGAATTTAATATTTTTACGGATCACGAACCTTTAACATATCAAAGTAGAATGAAGAAACCAAACGCAAGATTAAATAGATTAATTTCGAAATTAGGAGAGTTTACGTTTAAAATCAGACATATCAAAGGAGAAAATAACAAAATTGCAGATTATCTATCCCGCCTAGAAGAAGAAGAGGAAGACAATTACGCAGAATTCCGAGATGGTCAATTTATAATACCAGAAGGAACACCTGATCCTCCGAATATTGTAAAACAAGAAAAACAGATCAAAGCAATAACACGCAGTATGAAAAAGAAAGAAAATGAAGCAGATATGGAAAGTGACAATTCAGAAGACGATCGAAGTTCCATCCTATCCGATATTTCGGAAAGATCTGGAAACTCCGATACGTCTACAAATTCTCAGCTTTCCAATTTTTCAGAAAATTCAGAAACAGAAATCTAGTCGAAATAACAGACGAAGAAATCCACAATTTATGGGATTTACAACGTGATGATAAATATTGGGGAATCATAATAAAAATTTTAGAAGGTGGCAACGAAAAAGAGTTAAGAAAAAGTCTGAGTATGAAAAGATCACGAAACCTAAATCCATTTTTTCTTGATGAAAATGGAATTTTATGGAAAAATATTGATCACTCTGTATATCACTATGCAGTACCAGTAATTCCTGACTCCCTCATACCTCAAGTACTAGACATATGTCATGAGAGTCAAACTGGGGGAGGACATTTTGGAATTCGTAAAACTCTTGCCAAAACGCGTGCTCGATACTATTTTACGCAAATGCCCAAAATAGTCTCGAGGCATGTACGTTCGTGCCATCAGTGCCAAATAAATAAAAACATTAACGAAAAATATGGATATTTAAAACCAATTAATCCTGAAGAATGTATACCACTCGCACATATTCAAATCGATTTTATTGGAAAATTTAATACCAATAATGAAAAGAAGTTTGTTATAGTAGGAATAGATAAAGCAACAAAATATTGCTGGACTAAAGCAGTAACGCAACCAAATGCGCATGCAGTAATTAAATTTCTAAAAGAAATCGTACGTCATTATGGAAAACCAACAAAGATTACGTGTGACAACGGAACTCATTTTTCGAACGAATACGTACAAAATTATTGTAAAAATAACGGTATTAAAATATACTACTCAACATCATATTCACCGCAAACTCAAGGACAAGTAGAGAAAATGAACGGAATAATAAAAAAAATGTTAGCGAAATACGAGAGTGCCGATAGTGAAGAATGGTCAGACCACGTGTACAACGTAGCCTTGACCTACAACATGACACCTATCGAAGGATTAAATAATCACGATCCATTTTATCTAATGCACGGTTATAAAGGTGAACCCCCGATAAATTTAATTATTCCATCACCGCTTATCAGCAAAAACAGAGAAGAACAGATAAATGAAGCGAATAAAGTACGAAAAACAATTCCAAAATTAGATAAAGAAAATGCAAAAAAATATTCAGAACGTTATAATAAGGGAAGAAAAGAAATCTCTTATAAAACTAACGATTTAGTCCTTTTGAAAGCACCAATAAATTATGGAAAAGGTAAACCAAAATTTCTAGGACCATATAGAATAGTTAGGAAAATTTCAGACCTAAATTATGTTGTTCGTATAATCTCCGACGATGGAAATCGTACAGACGACACAGTGCATATAAGAAGACTTACACCTTATAATGCCCGTTGTGATGCGAATTTACCATCAGAGATTGAAGAAAATATATCCGATAACTCAGAACCTGAAGAAATTGGTTCTAACCCAAAAAGGAAAAGAGGTAGACCGAAGAAGGAGAAAAGTTCTGAAGAAAATGAATCAGAAGATGATATTAAAATTGTTGTCAAACGTCCAAGAGGAAGACCACGAAAGGGAATATTAAAGAAATCTGGTAATAAGAATAAAAATAATAAAAAGGTAACATTTACAGAAGAAGCGTTATTAAAAGGAAAAGATTGTTCAGAATGGAAAAAGAAATTTGAATTAAAAGACCCAGAAAAGAAAAGAATAACTTTACGAAAAATTCAATTGATTACCCAAAAACAACATTTGGAAGAATTCAACTTGTTCAGTAGGTGTGATGAGGGAAAATGTATTAAACAACCTTTGTCTCTACCTACCCAACCTTTTAAAAACCCGAGTGAGTTAAGCTTGGAGGAATATGTAAGAAGATATTCTGAACCCCCACCTAAACCATTGTATAATAATGTTTATAACCTAATTCATAATAATTATAGATAAGAAATATTGTAAGGACCATTCACGTAAATTAAGTTCTCCCACAAAAAAAAAGAGGTATAAATTTTTTTTACTTACCAATCTACCAGTCCACATCTTGAGGAGAGGTTTCCGCGGCCTCGGGCTTGACTTCTTCATGCTCCACCATTTCAGGACGATCGTGAGCCTCAGCCTCAGGAGAGGTAGAACGACGACGAAAGCGCTGATGCCGAGGTACCAGGAACATACGCCGATTGGAGACAATCATCTTGCTAGGCCCAGGACTCGGCTCACTTCTAGGATCAGCCCCTCGCAAAACCCTACGATCATGGGAAATGGTCAATTTCTCGGACGGATCTAAAATCCGTAGAACCTCGATGTAATGGGGTGTGTCGTTGATTTCAATTTTCCGACGATAAAACCGGGTAAAATAGTCAACTAGATGTTGAAACTGTGAGCGATCCATTATCGTGTTTGCATAGGCAGTATTCGTAACTGCGAACCGAACCTTGCAGCCGAAATTAAGAGGTTGCATTGCCATGATGATAGCAGTCAAAAGATTTAGACCAACGGCATACGAAGTGATATCGGATGGATTAATGTCAAGTGTTGAAAAACACACCACGGATCCTTCCCATCTCCACAGGCTTGCCTCTGGAAAGAGGAAACTGAACTGGGAAGCCAACTGCACCATGGACTGCAAGCAACACTCGCATAGACTCTGTGGCATCACATGCCTCCACGACCCGAAGGACGTATTAAGAGAGTCACCGGGAAAATTTTTCCGATAAGAATCCACCCCGGTTGGACCATAGTCAGCGGATAGAAAAGAGTGCAAAGCCTTGAAAATCTTCCACAGGCTCACCACCCCAGTAAATAAGCACGGACAGCGCGGAGACCAGCAACGCAGATATGGCAGAGAAACTTGCGTGAGCATAAAACTCTCCGAAGTCTCAACCATACCGTTGTCTGGAACCATAAACTTCGGTAGCGCACGCAACTCAGCCGGAGTAGGATACATAGGGGCATCCTCCAAAACAGCCTCACTAGCACGATCAACACCCAGGCTCATGATTTTATTAAACTCGTAGAAAGAATCCTTGCTTAACTTCATAAAATAATAACAATAAAAAAAAAACACAAGAAAATAATAATTACGACTTAAAAATATTAGGAACTCAAATTAAAAAATCAACAGCGGACGAGGACGAAGAAAATCGAAACGAATCCACAGATCGAATACACCGAGAAGACTGCGATACCTCCATATATATCCGACTTGTAAAGCAAGATGAATTCTTGCTGAACAATCGAAATATACTGGAGTACGCCATCTCCCAAGACCTACCCTCGATGGTAGTAGTGCAAACCGAATTCCAGAGTCCCACACTAACACAGATGTGGTAATTTCCGCACATATGTAGATTTTTATGAGAAAGAAATAAAAATCAAAGAAATATTGTGCATCGATGTACATTTTTCACTATATAATTTCCTCTCACGCGAAATGATAACAACTAAGTAATATACCGACGAATATAATACTGCATTTAACAGCAAAATTTCATGTGATTTGTACTGATTTCAGACTGTAAAATGATAAATCACGCCGTTATCGTTTTTATCGCACTTACCACACTCATAACCGAAACAGAGAATACAAGCTTAAAAACGAAGATTAGTGCATCGTCAGGAGCTTACTTTGAACCGAATAAATTCAGCAAAGCCTATGAGAAAACAATTCCAGTATTGTATAGTCTAAAAATTCCAAGAAGGCAAAATATAGAAACACCGGAATGGCTGAAAGAAATTAATAAATTGCAGAGTTGCGTATCCCAAGAAAATATATGGTGCATACAGAGATCGAAAAACATATTAAGAATCCTAGACTTAATTATAGAAATTCAGCAAATCAACGAAGCAATAATCAAAGAATTCGACAGAGAACCATCGAAACGAACAAAGCGCGGCATACAAATGCTCGGTGACTTTGACACATGGTGTTGCAATGTCATGACATTATCACAAGGTAACGACTTCATCGAAAACGAGAAGAATTTAAAATCACAATACGAAAAATTAAGAGAATCTGTAATAGAAAATCATGCCGAATTATTAAATGTTACGAAAGACATAAAAGACTTCGAGAAGATAGAATTTGACAATTCCAAAATTCTAAAAGAAAATGTTCAAGCACTAAAAGAGGCGATACAAAACCAAAACAACGAAATAATAATTGAAGCCAGAAGAGAACTTATTTTCGATACAGCAAGAACTCTTCATGCAAGCCTAGTTACCGAAAATGCTAAACTTAGCCATTTATTCCTATCCTGTAAAAATAACCATCTACCAGCAGCGATTATTAACGAAACAACCTTAAAAGAAGATTTAATGAAAATAAAGAAATTAGCAGAAAAATCAAATTTCGCCGTAGTACTAGACGAAAAATCAATTCAATCTTACTACCGAACGAAATTAGTAAATTGTTACGTAACAGGGAACGAAATAGAAATTGAATTAAAAATTCCACTTCAAAATCTTCACGCGAAATACGACCTGTACAATGTTATTCCTTTAGCATTCCGTACACATGACAACAAAATCTGCTTTTGGGATCAAGAACCTTCGATCTTATCCCACAACAAATTCGACGGATCGATAAGAATCATTACGGGAACAGATATTGACCTTTGTGGCAAGAATAGCATATTATGTTTTCTTCCACAGGACCGCACAATTAATAACAAGGGAAACTGTGCAAGAGCATTATATCAAGGTATGAAATATGAGGAAATAATACAGAAATGCACATTCAAATGTGAAACGAATCATAATGAAATTATAGTAAAACAGATAGAGATGAACCAATTCGCAATTACAAACGCAAAAAACCCACTAATATCAGTCAACACGATAACGAAAACAAGCACGAGTATAGCCATCAACGATTCATGGCCTGGAGCAACATTACTAACAGTCCCATGCATCATGGAAATACAACAGTTACAAGGAGAAAACAACGCCGAAACCATCATCCCGGCAGGTTTTCCCTGTATTAACGATCCAGAGAAGGAAATCCTCATGGAACATCATCTACCACTAGTTTGGACAAAGTATCAGTTTATGGAACTAGATTTTGGGCTACGTCAATCATTCAAATTTCCGAATATTTCAATTGCATACAACAACAAATGGCATGACAACGTACCGTACATCTCGCCGATAACTCCAATCCACAAATTTGAAGAGAGACTGAAAACGGCAGAACTGAAAATTCCTGATTTAGGATATCAAGACACTATAAACACCGTACACCTACTATTATTAGGCTGGTGCGGCTTATTAACTCTTGCGGTAGCCATATTAATTTACGTCAACCTCAAAGTGAACTGTGTTGCTATCAATGCGCA
This sequence comes from Ericerus pela, assembly GCA_011428145.1. Lineage (NCBI taxonomy): Eukaryota > Metazoa > Arthropoda > Insecta > Hemiptera > Coccidae > Ericerus > Ericerus pela. Next base: position 25,747 of record WOFM01000206.1, on the reverse strand, counting down.
CAATCAGATAAACGATTTGGCATTGGGAGCAATACACCGTTAATGGTCCATAAAATTAAGATTTTTTTTTTGTGTAATAAAATATAATAAGTTATCATTAAAAAGCATAATAAATTTGATTATGCCAAAATTTTATCAATTAAGTCCATTTGCAGTAATAAATTTCTATGCTCAAATGCTAAATTTTATATTTTAGGCGATGATCAATTCCGCAACGTAAAATTAAGAGATGATTGTAAAAAATTAACAATGTTATAATTAAAAATAAGAACGTAGCATGTATTGGAAATCTAAACTTTCAGGAACGCAAAATTTAACGAAGCAGGAGCTTCGGGCTTTCTTTCGCCCGGGGACCTTTGTTCCGTCCCGTTTCTGCAGACAAATCAGTTCGTCTACAGAAACGTGTCGAACAAAATATAGACAACTATTATTCTTAATTCTTAGAATAATAGCTGTCTATATACCGATTTGCTTCTCACGATCAGACACCACCAGATATGCTGACTATTTCATGTCATCATATTTGGCGGATGTTCTGTATCACGCCACCTTTTTGGTCGGCCATATTTGATTAAAACAATGAAAACGAAGGTGATGTCGTGTCCTCATTTGGAAGACATGATCATTCCTAAACCTACAGTCAAGTAGACAAGTTAGGGTTCACACTAGTTGTTGTGAACATTAGGTTTCATTAGTCTTAAGAAATAGTATTAAGTATAATTTCGAAGTGTTGTAATAATTAACGTGAAATATTAATAAAAGATAATATAAAAGAAATTATCTTATTTGTTGAGGTAAATTCAAATTAATGAATTACTCTCGCAACACTTATCATCAGTTGTCTTTAGGGTTAAGTTTACTGATAACGTTAAATTAAGCCAATTTGATGCACAACTTCATCTTCTTTTTCAATTTTCTCGGCTTCTAAGGGCTTAAACTTCTTGTTTTTGAACTTAGTGTATTTTTTAAAATCTCTAAAATTTTATTTATTTCAAAAAAGTAGCTATCTCATTAAATAAGAGAATTATGGCCAAAAATTCTGGTAAAAACGCATATGCCTGTGTATTTTAAATGGGCGGGTAGCTGGCCTCACCGAAAACGAGAGAATTGTGCCTCTAGTATTCAGTATTTACTGATATGTTCGTTGGTTAAAAACCACTAGAGTGATAAGGTGATTTTTTATCTGTTGTTTCAGTAGCCTGCGTACGTATACGGGAAAGGTTGCTCAAGTGCTTTGATTAAGGAGAAAAAACGTTTAAGAATATGCGGCCTTTGGTGCGTTCGAAGCGCGCTTATGCGCGTCGTGTCCACGCCCATATTAGTTGCGCAGGTACCGTCGAACATGCCTCTCGCCGAATGGGCGACGACTTTTTTGCTCATTCGATCAAATCGTCCAACTACCGCAACGCGTCCCAAGGCAGGCGCCTTCGGCCCAACGAAAATAATGGCGACGAATCGCGTTACGAACGTAACAATATTATTGCGCGATGATTTACCGATAATGAACTTAGGCGTGTAGGACTCCTGCGAAACGTACCTACCTACGGTCTGTACGTTTGTACGCCTGTACGTCTGTACGTCCGTACGTCTGTAGGTAGGCTGCTTAGGTTTTCGTATTCGTTCGTCCAATGTGAGAGACGTAATTTCAATGTAATTCGGTTCGTCGCGGAAGTCGCAGCGCTACCTGTCCTATCGGGCCGATGCTCGCCTTCGAATTGATTTGAAACTTGCGTCTGTAAAAGGGATTAGTCAGAAGGCAGGATGAGTCGTAGGGCCGCGGCGCGTGCAGTCAAACGCGTGAAGCGCGCGCGATAAACGAAAATATTGCGAAAAGACGTGGCGTCGGTTCGCGCGGCGAGGCGAAGCGAAGCGAGGCGAGGCGAGGCGAGGCGAGGCGTCGAATCTCGAGTGCTTGAGAATCTGCATCCTTTGCCAATAACGCGACTAAGATATTTATAAATTTCGGTCAAACCAACTGACGAACGACTCATTTTGTTCGTGGACTGGCGTAGCAGCAGCAGCAGCAGCAGCAGCAGCAGCAGCAGCGCGCGTACGCGTAAAACAATGGTGAAAAAAAGACAAAAAAAAACAACAAAAAAACGCTCATCTCTCGCTTGTTAGCCTCTAAACCGCGCATCTAAATTTACTTGTCCGCCGATGCACGTGCGTCCCGGCACAGCGTACGGTGCGGCGCCTAGCCGCCTTCCAACCGCGCCTTACCGTTTCACCGTTCCGGCCCCGACCTATAGCTGCCCGATCGAATTCTCAGTGCGCCCCTCTTTTCCCGGCCCAACTTGTGCCCAAAAAAAGGCCCGCTACTTCGTCGTTGACGGCGCTCGTCCCAAGCGTCGACAAAAACGCGCCTCTTGGCCGTACAAAATATTTTTTCAGATTTTCGCACTCGCTGAGCCTATTTGCAATAGGATTTTTGGAGGAACGAGAAGGTATGTTGTTGGCGCCGCAACGAACGCAATTCGCTCGTCGTATTTGCGATATAGCGGCGTGCGAAACGTACGGCGACGCCGTAATTCGTGAATGATATTTGGCCAATCGGGCCGAGTGCCATACAGACAGACACGCTCGTTGGTTGATCGGCCTTCGCCCGTACCAACGCGAATCGAACGCAGCGAACGAGCTGTGGCGACTAGCGAGCATTTCCTCTTCTGCGATACGTGCCCCTACCCATTTTGCCGAAAACCAAAACGGACTCGATTCGGTACCAGCGCCGGAAGACACTCCGCGGACACTTTTCTAGTCTCTGCGGAACGAAAATTTCGATCCGTAATGGTCGGAGGCGGAGATCGATGCGAAAGGACGCGGCGACCCTTTTTCCACGCAAAAATGGAACAATTATGCGCGAGCGCCTATGGACGCATTGTTATTCGCGTAGGCTGCAGCCTATAGTGTCACCGCGTCAGCCTGTCGCACACCGAGCGATTCGCCGGTCACAACCGCAACAGTTGGTATGCGGCTCTATGCTCGTCCGCCCCGTTTCAAGTGCGTTCTATTCAGAAACATACGGCTAAACAGATGTCCAGTGCCCGATTAAAAATTCCCGGTCCGGTATTTGTTATTGCGCATGTGTCGTAACTCGACAGTGTGTGTGTATTGGGATAGAGATTTCCGTTTTCACTGCGAAATATGTGCAGCTTTGGCTGTGCTGAACGTTGTTCGAAGTTGACTATTTGTTGACGATGATAATGATGATGGTCGAAGATTTTTGTCGCATGTTTGTACCACAGAGCATATTGAGAGTTGGACATCTTTCTAGCTATACCTATGTCTTTGGTTCTGTTTCACATACCATTATCCCCACCCTAACCCATCGCATCTAGTCTTGTAGTTGTGGCTGATGGTGCAGCCAGCTACCATTCAAACCAGTGTGCTGCGCTCGAGACCATTTGTACAGGCCCCAAGATGAAAGTGATCCAGAGTCAACTTCGGATACTCCAACACTCGATACAGGTAGCCAGCCCAAATATTCGGTCCACATTCTTCACCAAAAATTCACGAAGCGAAGCCGACACATATACCTGTATAATAATTATTAATAATACACGCGTAGGTCTATCAGAATATTCTAAATGTAGATCTGCACTACTGTACTGCGTACATTCGACCCGAACAGCTAGTCAGCTACCTTCCAAAATTAGTTCTCCGAATCTTTCTCGCTTTAACCAGTAGGTACAGGCATACAAACTTTCATTGTGTAGACGGGAGCGTGTATTCTAGGAATTTAGGAATAATGAGAATATTGTTTGGAAATGTTTAAATAAGTGTTGAGTATATAAAAATGTGTATTTTATGAGTATATCGATGAGTATTTGGTTGTACTTCTAAATTCGTAAAATATGCTGACGTAATTTAAATACGTCGCGATACATATTTTATCATGACAATACGCCATTTAAACGCTGCTACAAGAAACCACTCTACTTTTGAAGCTATTGTCCCCACTCCTACAGTACTGAATTCAAATCTGCTTGCTCCTCATTCGGGTCCGTCGACAATAATCCAGACTTTTTTTTTCTGAAATAATTCGATTGCATGGACGAATAAATGCTATTTTCAGTAATTCAAGAACCCATAACCAACACGAATTTCGGAGATTCATACACCTGTATTCCAGAATGTTTCTTAACATTAAGTAAGACTACGTACTCGTTCTACCAGGTTTATCCTATACTTTTACGTGGGATTCAGAGATAAAATATTACATAAATAGTAAATCTTTACTTACATATCGTTCTGTAATACTGGTGCAAGGGTCCCATTCTTGATCGCTCAGTCCACTTGGTGAACTGCTCAAGGAAAAAAATAAGCGTGGCTACATTATTGTTTTGGTATTTTTAAAACGTAATTTTTTTCACTGTGGAGGGAAAACAAAAGTCTAGTGAGGAGGTCCCTTTAGTGAATTCTCCTAGCTAAATAATGCACTTAATGTTGAGTGAATATTAAGTGACGACTAAAAATATGGCTCAAAAATGAGACTGAAAATTATACGGTTACGTTGGAGTAGGGATATTTTGTTTCGAAAGTAGTGCTATACTTTCCATTACACTTGCGTCCTTTATTATATCCGATGGTAATCGAGTCGTCTGATAAATAACGAAACTTAAAATACGAAAAATCATTCGAATAAAATTTTAAACCAATTTTAAAAATTAGAAATATAAAAAAAACCGCAATGTTTTGCAACGGATGACCACCTAAAGTACCCGATTGTATCGGTTTTTCATCTCGTTTTTTCTGTAATGGTGCTGGTCTCATAGTTCTCGCCATAGTGCCTACCTTTGCAGAGCTATTCCAGATATTTTTCTGTGCCTACATGTGGCTGTCGCGTTCGATGCAGAGGGCACAGGAGAGAGCGCCGATAGTAATGTTCCAAATTCAAGTAACTATGCATGTGGAACTATGGATAACATCGATTACAAAATTGACCCGTATGGCCGCGGTCTACCGCAAACAGTCTGAGTCCACCTTTGCTCGTTTTCTCCCTGTTTTCCTTCCCCACCCAGAATTTGGAGAATATAACTGGCATTCCGGCATTACGCGCGTAAGTCCTTTCCATCCATTAGATTATTCTCGTAACTGTTTGGTAAAAATTGTGGGGCAAAAGGGAGAAATTGGAGCTGCGACCTTACCTTAACCGGTAATGAAATTACGCCTAATACTCACGATGGTTGTTTTTTTCCCCTTCGATCGGTGAAACCAGTGACGAACGAGGAGCACATCGGCACATCGGAGGATTGGCATAAGGACGAAAGGATGAGGATAAGGGGGTCGCTTCGATTCGAAGGGCCTGCAACATTTCGTGGGTGGCGTCGTCGCGACGATGGCTAGCAAAATTAGGTTACGTAGAATGTGGGTGCGTGAAGGCCGGCTGGAGATCGGGGCTACACCGTGTCCCCGTGTCCGTGGGTGACACTGCGATAAACGAGCAACGAGGCGCAGGACTGCAGGTCATCCTTTAGGCTTGCGGCCTGTCCGCGGTCACGCTGCCCGCCGCTCGGTTTCCCACCGCCGCGCGGAATGGTGGCGTCGACACAGCGCGCATAATGCATATTTTGATTTATTCTCTTCTTTTTGCGGTTGCAGCGGCAGCTCCTACGAGGGTCAGTGGCAGAACGGCAAAAGACACGGTCTGGGTATTGAAACGCGAGGCCGCTGGATCTATCGCGGCGAGTGGACTCAGGGCTTCAAAGGCAGGTACGGCGTCCGCCAGTCGACCACGTCCAGCGCCAAGTACGAAGGCACTTGGGCCAACGGACTGCAGGACGGATACGGATCGGAAACGTACGCCGATAGCGGTGAGTACGATACGATATATGATTGCGGCGCGATGTAAACCATCGTTATAGAAGATGTGTATTATCGTTCCTCGTTCCTCGTTCCTCGTTTTGGTCGCTAGGCTGCCGGATGCGCAAGTGGCACCTCGTCCGCACTTGGTAACGAAGCGTCGTCGCGTGAAGCGAATTCTACGTCAGCGTTGACGTCATGGCCGGATTTAATATTCTGGTGGAGTACCTCCCATAGTTATTGGAAAAAATTTTCCTCTCTTCGCTTACTACCCCCCCCATTTTTTAAATTTTCTTTCCGTTCGGTTAAAGCCCTATTTTGGTGTGGGCCCCTTTCGCACCCTAAATCCGGGCTCTGGTCGGCTTCGTGTCGTATCGCTCATTGTGTTACTCGCGATCGACGTGCCGTGGTAATCGGCTATTTACGAATGTTGCAATTCCCCCTCTTCATTTTCTTCGGCGTTGGCTACTCGGTCCGAAAGTCCCAAACTGCTGTTTGGCTATTTTCTGACGCAACAGGCGTTTTCAGTTTGACAGCTCCAGTTTCAAAATACCACAGTCGGGCAGTGTATTGCGATGTTGAAGGAGGAGGTTGCGCTGAAGGTCGGAGGTGATGAACGGGATTTGAAAGCCGTCTGTTTTTGTTTGCTCGTTTTGTTCTTTTTTAAGTGAAACTTCCTTACTATCGGTGGTTAACTCGTATGACCTTGACCCGACGAATCCGACAGGAAAAATCGTTACTGGCTGAAAAAATCAGACGCCGTGGGCGGTGCCAATATGTGGATAGTACTGGTTGAAAATATTCGACGTCAGTGGGTTGAATTGTGGAGCACTTGCTCGTTTTCTGTAGAGCAGAAAAAAAGGAAAAAAAGAGGTTTGAGGAGCGAAGCCCCTATTATACTAAAAACAATACGCGAGGGCCGCTGTAGCTATGTTATAATAGTACTCACGGAGGATTGTGATTAGTAAACCTGAAAATATTTACGCAGTGTTGAAACCACAAATTTTCAACTAATTTAGGTTTTTTATTTCGTCTATTTTTAAATTTCTAAAGATGATAGAAACAATTATATGGATAGTAATTTTATACAGATTTTCTCCCCTTTCCAATGATACCAACCTCAGTTCTCTAGTTCAAATATAGGCTGAGGAATCACTGAGTGAAATATAAGAAGTTTCTAAAAACCAAAAAATAGCAAATTTTCCATTATTTGCGTTTTTGTTTGTTTGTTTATTTTCAAATTAGTAAAAATGATTAGAAAATTATATGAAAATTTTGTAGGTTTTCTCTTCTTTTCAGCAATGCCAATCGCAAAGCTTTCTAGCTTGAATAGAAGCTGAGTAATCAGTGAATGAAATATAAGAGGTTTGTTTCAAAATTGAAATGTTGTGTTTAACCTAAACTAACAAGGGGCACGCACACAACCCCACATACACACACAATCAGTGAAACTTACAATCTGATACCTAACGTTTGCCAGTCTCGCCAAACCTTTACCATAAGATAAGATATTTACATATCAAAAATTTGATTTTGGAGAACAAATTTCCCAACCGCAATAAAAAATGGAATTTTTAATTGTTATTTATTATCGTTTTATAGTCATTTTGTGATACATCAGCGGGTGTTTTTTAGGGCATTTGACGTTCATTTTTTCATTCAACCAATTCTTTGACCCTCAGGTGCTTCAATATGGTGCCATATTCTGACTTCTCATGTTTTGTTGTATGATAAATTAATGAGTATATTTTTTGGGGCGCTAATATTGATTTTGACATTCATTTTTTGTTTCATTTGACCCATTCTTCTACTAATATGAGATTCAAAATAAGGCCAGATTTTGACTTTTCATATTTTATTGAGTGACATACTTTGACTATATGTATAGTACTGGATCATTTATGAACGATGATTTCTGGTTGACATGCAGGCTCTAAATAGGCAACCATTGTGTACCATTTGATGTTCTTCAAATGAAGTTTATGTACGCTGTCCGTATGAATTTAAGGAATGACTTTACCAAAGTTATTCTAAATTGGTGAACTGAAGCAAAACGTTGAAAGTGTGCACAAAATATTTACGCGGGCATGTCTTGACATTAAAAAGTACGTTGGTCTTTAGGAGCTTTATTGGTCTACTGCCATAGGAAATATAGTCAAAGGTGGTATATCATCAGGTATGTATTTTGTGGTTCTGATTTTTTTAAATCTGACTTATTTTGTTTTTTAACATAGGAGAAAAAAATTAAAAATAAAAGTTTGGGGCATAATTGATTTTTAATGAAAGATCACAGGAATTCAGGCTTATTTCAGCAATGTGTTGTTGAGTTTTCACTTCCACCGTGTGTCCCATGACACACTTATTTTATTTGTTTCTTTTTTTTTGTCGTCATCGTTGTCGTCCGCTTTCAAGGAGCGAAAAATTCGAAGATAAGTGTGGCTTTTAAGCAAATAACAAAATTACAGTGGTGAGTAGAATAACAGCTTATAATAAAACAAAATAGGGGTGGGTTTGTTTGAAAAAAGAGAAACGAGAGAAGAGAAAAGAGAAAAAAGAAAAGAGAAAATATCTTTCCGGCCCATCAACCGCGGTTAGTGTATTTTTCAAAAATCACAAATTTTGTTACGGCTTCCATTTGAAAACTAGTTGATGGATTTTGCTCAAATTCAATACCAAACCAGTCCTTCATAGTTCCCAACTACTACAAAACTTTCAAGTCAAAATCTTTTGATTTGCGGGCGTTATCGTGATAACAACATGGTGAGTTTGCAAAACTTTGAAAATCCCTCATTCCGAAATTACTGAACGAATTTCAACACGAGTGTGTAGCCCATAAAAGCCTCTAACACTGCCACAAGTTTCATTGTCATAGTTCAAACAGCGGAGACTCCACGGACTTCCAGAGAGTACCAAAATGAGAAAAAGTGGAAATATATATATATATATATATATATCTCTTGTATGATATATTGTATTGTGTCCAGAGGAATTTGAGTGAACTCTATATTCGTAATCTACGACTCAGAATCGGCGTTTTTCCGCATGTCCCGCCCCTAGGTCCTGTCTTTGCGATGAATGCAATAGTTGTATTTTCCTTTGGAAAATACACTAAAAGAGACCTATGATCGAGAGCATGAAATGGAGCTGATGAAATTTTGGGATTACTCGAAAAGCAGCTGGAGGTGACGAGTTGGGGCGCGCGTCACACATTTTTGGAATTAAGGACGAAATACGCGTGTGGAAAAAACGCGACTGCGAATGAAACGAAATATACAGAAAAAAAAAGCCGGAAAGAGGAGAAGGGCCAGGGTGGGTGGAAAATGCATCTTTCAAAAAAGATTACTCCTCCTCCTCCCATCCATGAATTGGACCTCAACCCGTTCGGCACCCATCTTCCTGCAATCCGCACCCCGCATCCTCTATCGTCTGGCCTCGGTAACAAAGTTTCTTTTTCTCTCTCTCTTTCTCCTACTCTCCCTCTTTAACTCTACAACGTTCCTTCAAAAAAAAAGACATGTTGGGAAATTTCTTTCGCTTTTTTTTAATTTCAGTGGTTTTTGCGACTCATTGATGTGGAAGTATTATTCGTGAACTTTCTACGTTAAATTTGTGGCTTATATAATGGGGCAGCACGCGGCCGGCGGACTAGGTCCATTTCCCCGGCCCCCCCCATTTCAAATTTTGACCTGAAAATTTTTGGCCTAATTGTGCTCATTTTGTGCTAATGTGTGCCATCAATTTTAGAATTTGTGCTCACCCCCTTCCTTAGATATAAACAAAAGAGTCTGGGTGGGGCTGGAGAAATGCTAGCCCCACCCATTTCAAATTTTGACTCTAAACTTTGTATGCTAATTGTGCTTCATTTGTGCTAATTTGTGCCGTTAATTTTAGAATTTGTGCTCATTTATTTTCAAATATAGGGGCCTCAGAAATTTATGTGTCAGCCCCCCCCATTTGGAATTTTGAGTTGAAACTTTGCATGCTAATTGTGCTTAATTTGTGCTAATTTGTGCTGCAAATTAAAAATTTTATACTCATTCCCTTTCAAAAATATTTGTGGTTTTATGTCTCCCCTCAGCCCCCCCATTTTGAATTTTGACCCAAAATTTTTCATACCAACTGGATTTAAATAGTGCTAAATTTTGCTACCAATTTTGGAATTTGTTATCACCCCCTTCTTAATATATAAAAAAAAGTTTGTGGGTGGGGCTGGGGAAATGCTAGCCCCACCCATTTTGAATTTTGACTCAAAACTTGGCATACTAATTGTGCTCAATTTGTGCCAATTTGTGCCAACCATTTTAAAATTTGTGCTCACTTCCCAACTCAGATAGGGAGGATGAAAGATTTCCCCTCAGCCCCCCCCTTTTTGAATTTTTATACAAAACTTTGCCCACTACTCTTTTTTGATTTGTGCTTAATTGTGCCAACAAGCTTATAATTCCTGTACATTCAAATCTTTAGTTATTTGCAAAACAAATTTGGGTGGGGCTGGGGAAATGCAGCCCCACCCATTTCAAATTTTGACTTGAAATTTTGCAAACTGATTGTGCTCAATTTGTGCTGATTTGTGCCAACAATTTTATAATTTGTGCTCAATTATTAACTGAAATAAGGGGTGAGGAAGGTTTTGTCTTAGCCCCTCCCTTTTGGAATTTTGAGCTGAAACTTTTCCCATTATTTTATCTTAAATTGTGCTTATTTGTGCCAACTTTCTTTTTTGAAATTTTAAAGTTGCAATTTCAACCAACTAATAACAATCACCCATTTCTGCTATAGCCTAAATAATAGTCATTTATAACAAAATTTTCAGTAGGGTCAAGAAAATTCAAGCCTTCCATTTTAAATAGGAGTTAAATTTTATTACAATTTTTATGACAGTTTGTACCAAATTTTTACCTTGGTATTTTGAGGGAACTATACTTAACCCATGTAACGTATATTTTCGTCTATTTTTAGAAATGACGAACATATTCGTTCACTCATATTCGAATACCAAAAATGTAGATATTTATCAACAATTATCATCCTATAACTCTTTATAAACAACCACCAAAGTATTCGTATTTAATTTCACATATACAGATATACCTCCTGTATATTTATGACCTAGTTGTACCTGTCCCTCGAGTACTCGACGAGTCAGCACAGCCCTACAATAACAACACCCTACCTCACTTTATCTATCCGACACGTACGTTTTCATACCCTGAACGAGTATATAATCCCTCGAATCAGTTGTATGATTGTTCAGTTTAGTTCAGTTCTCCAACAGCTACTTCTAAGTACCTGGAACCTCTCTTGTAGAAGTCTCTAGTGAACAGATAGTCTTGCTTGTTGAATGGTGATTGAATATGTATTAATATTAACGTAGAAATATTAACTGTGTTGTACAGAATATTATTTTATTAAAAGTGTAAAATCACTCATGTGTTTAAAATATTATTGAGTCTCAAACGAATGTTAAGGTCCACTATAGTTTGTGGATGTTTAACTTGAATTTATCTTAGAAATATTACTACTTTTAAGTACGTGATATTTCGTGTATGGTGTACTCCCGAAAGTGGTCGTAACTAGGTACTACACCACCTCTTTTGGCCGTTACAACCCATACTTAGCAGTATGTCAGATTTTCTTAATTTTGTATTTTCTGGGTGTTGCTAAAAAACTTTGTAAGTACATGTAAATTTTTCCATTGATCATTCTCTATTGACAGTTTTTTTCATTTAAGTTGCCAAATTAAAAATATTATCATAAAAATCTTCTATGTGAATTGAATAGAAAGAAAAAAACAAATTTTTATGGTCATATGTGTATAAATTATTAAGTAGGTATTTATGCTAATTTTGGTTTTATATACTTAATAATTTAGAAAATACATTTGGTGATGTATCACACAATAAAATGTGAAAACTCAATATTGGCCCCTTTAGGGGCCTGTTTGAGGATGAAGAATAGGTCCAATTGAGAAAAGAACAGCAAATTTGGTCTGGGCGCCTCAAAAAACATATTTGGTGATGTATCACACAATAAAAAGTGGAAACTACAGATTAACCCCCTTTTGGGGCCAATTTGGGGATGAGGAAGGCTAATATAGTACTGACAGAATGGTGTTATTTGAAATATTTATATAACTACAAGAAATACCGTATCCTAGACACTTTTGGGTGATCCAATCACGATGTGTTATTCCATAATCTGACTTTTTTGATGAGAAAAATTCCCAAATTTTGAAAAATATTTTTGCGTTATCTATGGGGAATTTTTAGGATTACTTTGGCCAGTGTTATCTATATATATAAAAGAGAATGTATGTCTGTTTGTCTTTTATGCATTACTACACCATTAATCTATATAGGTATATAAAAGAGAATGTATGTCTGTTTGTCTTTTATACATTACTACACCATTCATATGATGGCCATGAAACTTTTGGAAGTGGTTGAGTATACTCCAGCGAAGGTTTCTGGCATAATATGAAAAGAAAATTTCAAACAGTTGTCAAAAAATTTCCCAAAATATGTATTTTATTCAATATCGATATATCGAAAGAAAATATTGCATCGATCTGGTGAAGAACATCAATACATCGCAAAACATATCGATGTTTGTTGTATACCTATGCAATAACAGTGACAATGAGTTTACTTCTAATTCTGTTGCATTATGCATAGGATATAGTAATATTTTAATTCAATATTAACTGATAACTAAAGGATATCGAGGTGAGGTTTTCTTATGTATTACGGTTTTTAATAATTTCACGAATGCACTTCGATTCACCTAGGAACTGTTAAATTATCCATTCGTCGCCCATAAATTAGTCAGGATTCAGCGGCGAATCGATGAGAATTTATTTACAAATTCTCTTCAGTTCGTCGCCCGTAAATTAGTCAGGATTCAGCGGCGAAAATACATATTTTGGGAAATTTTTTGACAACTGTTTGAAATTTTCTTTTCATATTATGCCAGAAACCTTCACTGGAGTATACTCAACCACTTCCAAAAGTTTCATGGCCATCATATGAATGGTGTAGTAATGTATAAAAGACAAACAGACATACATTCTCTTTTATATACCTATATAGATTAATGGTGTAGTAATGCATAAAAGACAAACAGACATACATTCTCTTTTATATATATAGATAACACTGGCCAAAGTAATCCTAAAAATTCCCCATAGATAACGCAAAAATATTTTTCAAAATTTGGGAATTTTTCTCATCAAAAAAGTCAGATTATGGAATAACACATCGTGATTGGATCACCCAAAAGTGTCTAGGATACGGTATTTCTTGTAGTTATATAAATATTTCAAATAACACCATTCTGTCAGTACTATATTAGCCTTCCTCATCCCCAAATTGGCCCCAAAAGGGGGTTAATCTGTAGTTTCCACTTTTTATTGTGTGATACATCACCAAATATGTTTTTTGAGGCGCCCAGACCAAATTTGCTGTTCTTTTCTCAATTGGACCTATTCTTCATCCTCAAACAGGCCCCTAAAGGGGCCAATATTGAGTTTTCACATTTTATTGTGTGATACATCACCAAATGTATTTTCTAAATTATTAAGTATATAAAACCAAAATTAGCATAAATACCTACTTAATAATTTATACACATATGACCATAAAAATTTGTTTTTTTCTTTCTATTCAATTCACATAGAAGATTTTTATGATAATATTTTTAATTTGGCAACTTAAATGAAAAAAACTGTCAATAGAGAATGATCAATGGAAAAATTTACATGTACTTACAAAGTTTTTTAGCAACACCCAGAAAATACAAAATTAAGAAAATCTGACATACTGCTAAGTATGGGTTGTAACGGCCAAAAGAGGTGGTGTAGTACCTAGTTACGACCACTTTCGGGAGTACACCATACACGAAATATCACGTACTTAAAAGTAGTAATATTTCTAAGATAAATTCAAGTTAAACATCCACAAACTATAGTGGACCTTAACATTCGTTTGAGACTCAATAATATTTTAAACACATGAGTGATTTTACACTTTTAATAAAATAATATTCTGTACAACACAGTTAATATTTCTACGTTAATATTAATACATATTCAATCACCATTCAACAAGCAAGACTATCTGTTCACTAGAGACTTCTACAAGAGAGGTTCCAGGTACTTAGAAGTAGCTGTTGGAGAACTGAACTAAACTGAACAATCATACAACTGATTCGAGGGATTATATACTCGTTCAGGGTATGAAAACGTACGTGTCGGATAGATAAAGTGAGGTAGGGTGTTGTTATTGTAGGGCTGTGCTGACTCGTCGAGTACTCGAGGGACAGGTACAACTAGGTCATAAATATACAGGAGGTATATCTGTATATGTGAAATTAAATACGAATACTTTGGTGGTTGTTTATAAAGAGTTATAGGATGATAATTGTTGATAAATATCTACATTTTTGGTATTCGAATATGAGTGAACGAATATGTTCGTCATTTCTAAAAATAGACGAAAATATACGTTACATGGGTTAAGTATAGTTCCCTCAAAATACCAAGGTAAAAATTTGGTACAAACTGTCATAAAAATTGTAATAAAATTTAACTCCTATTTAAAATGGAAGGCTTGAATTTTCTTGACCCTACTGAAAATTTTGTTATAAATGACTATTATTTAGGCTATAGCAGAAATGGGTGATTGTTATTAGTTGGTTGAAATTGCAACTTTAAATTTCAAAAAAGAAAGTTGGCACAAATAAGCACAATTTAAGATAAAATAATGGGAAAAGTTTCAGCTCAAAATTCCAAAAGGGAGGGGCTAAGACAAAACCTTCCTCACCCCTTATTTCAGTTAATAATTGAGCACAAATTATAAAATTGTTGGCACAAATCAGCACAAATTGAGCACAATCAGTTTGCAAAATTTCAAGTCAAAATTTGAAATGGGTGGGGCTGCATTTCCCCAGCCCCACCCAAATTTGTTTTGCAAATAACTAAAGATTTGAATGTACAGGAATTATAAGCTTGTTGGCACAATTAAGCACAAATCAAAAAAGAGTAGTGGGCAAAGTTTTGTATAAAAATTCAAAAAGGGGGGGGCTGAGGGGAAATCTTTCATCCTCCCTATCTGAGTTGGGAAGTGAGCACAAATTTTAAAATGGTTGGCACAAATTGGCACAAATTGAGCACAATTAGTATGCCAAGTTTTGAGTCAAAATTCAAAATGGGTGGGGCTAGCATTTCCCCAGCCCCACCCACAAACTTTTTTTATATATTAAGAAGGGGGTGATAACAAATTCCAAAATTGGTAGCAAAATTTAGCACTATTTGAATCTAGTTGGTATGAAAAATTTTGGGTCAAAATTCAAAATGGGGGGGGCTGAGGGGAGACATAAAACCACAAATATTTTTGAAAGGGAATGAGTATAAAATTTTTAATTTGCAGCACAAATTAGCACAAATTAAGCACAATTAGCATGCAAAGTTTCAACTCAAAATTCCAAATGGGGGGGCTGACACATAAATTTCTGAGGCCCCTATATTTGAAAATAAATGAGCACAAATTCTAAAATTAACGGCACAAATTAGCACAAATGAAGCACAATTAGCATATAAAGTTTAGAGTCAAAATTTGAAATGGGTGGGGCTAGCATTTCTCCAGCCCCACCCAGACTCTTTTGTTTATATCTAAGGAAGGGGGTGAGCACAAATTCTAAAATTGATGGCACACATTAGCACAAACTGAGCACAATTAGGCCAAAAATTTTCAGGTCAAAATTTGAAATGGGGGGGGGGCCGGGGAAATGGACCTCGGCGGACTGTATCCGCGCGAATTTTATTACCACG
Source organism: Ericerus pela (assembly GCA_011428145.1). Classification (NCBI taxonomy): domain Eukaryota; kingdom Metazoa; phylum Arthropoda; class Insecta; order Hemiptera; family Coccidae; genus Ericerus; species Ericerus pela. Next base: position 10,122 of record WOFM01000206.1, on the reverse strand, counting down.
AGTAAAATAGACCAACGGCTGGTTGGTTAATACGAGGCTAGTTAAGCCTAATAGATCCATGTTTTTCCGGCTATTGATGAAAAACCTATCGTTCATTTCGGTACACTCTAATTATGGCGTAATGGCTGTCACTTTCCTTCTTGTTGCAAACATGTTGGTAATTTTCAACGAGGTTGTATGTGATGTGAAGCCACTTTTTACATGTTGCCAATCTTCTTCACTATCACACCACACCACTTGGGCTATCTCAATTTTGTAGGAGTACGTTCGAACACTCCGAGCCAATGGACGTTGTTTTCATTTTAGCCATTTTAAGCAGGTTTTCAAACCTGCTATTTAAGATCAAAAAAGTTGGGGCTGAGACTATGATGGTAAAATTACGATTTTTGCCATAGAAATCAAAAATTCGTGTTTCTTAATATCTTTATATACATATAATATATTGCCGTATGTGTGCATGTATAGGGCTCAATTTTGGTGCCCGAAGCCCAAAATATCAAATTTTTGGGGACAAACACTCCCTTCCTAACACTGCAAGAGGTGGGGAGTTTTCAACTTTCAGTATGTTAATCTTGCGGACACACCAAACAACCCTATATAGTTAAAGTTTGAGTGCTTTTTTGTTTTCTTTGTAAGATTTAACTGGACTGTTAATACTAATCCAAGGACCTGACCTATTGATTTTGATGTGGATCGCTCAGACGATACATATTTTTGTTTTTATTTTAAGTATAAAATACTTAATTTTTGACCCATAGCTAGGAAATTGGAAATGAATGTTTAATATAACTTCTTGTAACGTGCTACAAATTTTGGTTCCGATTGGTCCGACGGTACTTCTATAAAGTCAATTTTTGTTTTGGACTGTGTAATTGTAGGTAAACAGTTGCAAAATATAATCTTTACAATCATCAATTATGATCTGTTACACACTTTTTAGCGCCTGATTTTCTACTTTTTGAAAATTTACTTTTTCTAACAGCTGATATTGTATTACAGTTTAGGTATATAAGCTATTATTCCACTCACTACTGTGATTTTTAAATATACCAATATAGCAAACAAACTTCTGCAATGAAATAATGTTTATTTCGAATGAAGCTAAAACCCAAAAATAAAAATAAGAGTTTATCTTTTAAAAATTAGTTTTTAAAGAAGAGTATAAATCTCACTCGGGAGTTGGACTCTGGCTTTACAACGTTGTGATTGGTTGTTTTTCCCTGTTCTTCCATATTTTTTTATTCGTATACTAAATTATTGAGCTAACTATTCAAATCCGGCTTGGCTCCCTCTTGTAACCTGCCGTTGTAATACTGATGTTGATGATTTGAATCCCAGTGACGGAATATTTTATTTTTTTATTTTTGGTTTTTGTTTTCATGAGTTTATTTGTAACGATGTTTTATAAGGGTTTTTAAATGTTAATCAAAGTATGTGGTTCATTCTTGGCATTGGTGGTGGCATTTTTCAGGCAGATGTGGGGGAGGTCCATGGTATGCCACTTTTGGGGTTGAGGATGGTGGGGGGTTGAAGTGCATGGGGTAAAGTCCCACTCTGGAGACCATCCTGCCATCATTGACATATTAAGTGGCATGCCTGGGCCAAGGCTCCCCACATTGTCTGAAAAATTCCTCCACTGATAATGCGCTAGCGGGTACAGGATCTGACTTCACGCAAGAAATAAAAAGAAAAAAAAACAACCAGTCAGAACCTTGTAAGCTAGAGTCCCGGGTGAGATTTAGATGCTTGTGTTTTCAATTTTGAGGATATATATTTACATAATTATATATATATATATGATGGAGAAGACATCCTGTTTTACAATGAAATCGACTGTCTTTAACATTTACGCCAACATTTACACCTGCAGCATGTATACACTGGTGTATAAATTATCTCACATCAATCCACATGACCAGTCAGAATAAACAGATTCTTCAGAATGGGGTAATTTGTATGCCAGTGTTTATAAACAAATGCACTTGACAATTTTTTTCTCCAATTAGATTTTTAGAAAGCAAAACATGTCATGTTGGCACCTCTATTCATAGATGTGACACCGAAACGACTATTATGTCGTTTCCATCATATATATATCCTTAAAGATTCTTAATCTAAACTTATTATTATAATTATAAGCTTTTATTCTACTTACTACTGCAATTTTAAAATATACCAGTTCTGCAGCCAACCTTCCACAATGAAATAAAGCCAAAAAAAATAAAATTATCTTTTAAAACGGGTTTTTAATATAAACTTGTATTAAACCTATGAAACGCAGACATTCATAATCAAATTTAAATATTTCAATGTTGGCGGAGGGGCGCCTATGTAATTCCTTTTCCCAGTGAAAAAAATTCTAGTTACACCTATCGTGTGTTTCAAAAAATGTAACATGGATGGAAAACTACTAAAACTATCGATAGTACCAATAGTTTTTGAATATCGATATCGAAACTTAACAATATTTGCCATCTTTACCCAAATTTGATACGAATCAGTATTGTATCTTTTTTTATTGTATTTTTTCACAGACAGGGTTTCCTAAGCTCCATTGAATTAGAGGTCTGCGTATTTATGTATTTACAAGCTCCGAAGTGCCGCAGAGTGGTACTTTGGCTTGTGTCAGCCCTGAATTTCTAGTAACTGTAGAATTTGTTTTTTCGGAGGAGACAATGAACTTTTTTTTGTGTCTGTATGGATAGTGGGGTATGTGCATCAAGGGAATAATTGATGAAATAATATTGGGGAAATAATTTCATGAACAGGGCAAGTTTTTTTATGTCGCAAAAACACCGTTTTGTGCACATAAAATATTCGTTTATAGAGGTTCAAATATGTCCACAATATGTTACAAAAACAAAATATGTTGAAATATACAAACGTATATTGGAATCGATTCAGAACATTCGTAAAGCAACAATAAACGAAGTAAATAAATTTATTTTTCAGTAACAGTAAGGCTACAATTTGAGGCAACAATTAAATGTTTTTTTAGATTGTTATTAGTGAAACTTCGCCTATTAGCTCAGTAAACTTTTCAAAATACTAAATGAACGCTCGACTTCACAAGAAATGATTGGTGCATAAGTAAATCGCGATAAATCGGTAGGGGACATGTGTTTAAATTGAGGACATGAAGCGATTATCTCAACCTCCTGATTCACAAGAGCGTAAAAAAATTTCAAGTCGGTGTATTTACTCAGAACTTGCTCCAATTTTAACGTGACACTCTCATCCGGTGCCTCCTTCAACTTATTCTCAGATTCTTTAAGGATTTTTAAACTTGCAGAAAGAGCTATCCCATTCTCCTGTAAGCATGTAGTTGACTTAACAATGTTCATATAATTTTGTTTGATTGTAGTTAATTTAACTATCAGATGCGATCCCTTTTTACGATATAAATTCTTTACTTTTGTAATTGCTTGAGTATCCTATTCATTTAATGCTTTGATAACGTTTACTACCCCATGATAATTATCCACATAATAATTTGTGGCATCAAGTCACATTACCCAACGTACTAACACAGGCTTTGGCAGTAATTTCAAGTTCGGATACATCTCTTTGAATTTAGCGATTTGAGATGGTGATTTTAAAAAAATTGTCTTATTTAGAGAAATAAAACAATCGGCTACATTATAGAGAAAACAAATTCTTTGTACAACTCGATGCAATCTGTGAAGAACGAGTGAGAGAGGGTGTGTTCAGACTGGGTGACATGAGTAACGTGGTGTGAGGTGTGTACAGAGTGTGGAGAGCGAGGATGACGGTCCTACGAAATCACAAACAAAATCCAGAAATCAAAATTTTCAGTGTTTCCACTTGCAAAATTAAGAAAAATGGTTAAATATTCCCAAAATATGCCCTAAAGCCAGTTTTATGCATTTATTGTAAAATATGTCAAAATATGTTGGATAAAATTTGGCTCAAAGTTTTCAGAATTTTCTGATTCATGAAGATATTATGAAAATTTTTAAAGAGGATAAACGGCAACAATATGTAATTACATAAAAAAACTTGCCCTGTTCATAAAATAATTAACAGCTTGTACGTCTGTTATAGTGATTTGTTTATTTATATGTATGTGTGTATCAGTTATTTTTCTTATAAGCTCAATAGAGATGAAAATTTATTAATTTTTGTATTGTAGGGCTGAAATTTAGTATGTGGCTAACTTTGGCCTTATCTCAGATAGGGTTGTGTTTGGTACAAATTGATTGAAGCGTGGAGCATTAGAATGTTAAAATAAGTTCCACCGATGAGGTTTTAGACTAGGATTCATATATGACACTTAGGACTCACTTACCTAAGGATCTATTTTTAAAATAATATAATGCTGGAAAAAAAAATTTTAGCTGAGAATGGTGAAAAACATAGCTCCTTTGAGATAAACTATCGAAAAGCTATAAAAAAAAATTGGTTTTGTTGAAAATTATAGCTGAGAAATGCAGATTTTAAATGGACCCTCTGGTAAGTGAACTCTAAGAGTCATCTATGAATACCAGCCATAGACTAATCATTTTATAGGACTCAAATTTTGGTATGGTGGTTGTTGTGACTGAATTTGCAAACAAATGTTACTCCCATGGTAACTTAAGTATGGATGGATCTTGTGGAATCAAAAGGCGAAGAGATAAACAAATTGGAATGTTGCAAGGGTGAATGAAAATTGCAAAGCTTTATTTTTAACTGTCACAAAATGCGCAATTAGGTATTTGTTTTCAACTCCTAAAATGTAGAATTTATAATCAGTGAGCAAAAATGTTTTAGCAAGAGCAAAATTCAATAGCCAGAACAAAACAATTATTTTCTCTCTCAACGAAAATTTTTGGCTCCTTCCATCTAATTAATAAAATGCCTTCCTTAATTATATAAGCCCATGAGTTGCAAAAAATAGCATTTGAACCTTGAATGCAGTATAAGCAACCTTAATCTGTGTGATTGTAGTACTTGCCTGTAGCTTGTTAGACGTCAAAATTTGTCGAGAATTGCTCACTTTGTGCTCTTGTAGCAAATGTATTTGTGGAATACCTTGTCGTGAGAGATACTCTCACCAGAAGGAAATTCTACAGAATTTAAGCGTGTTCAGCCACTTTGTACACAAGTATGGGTAAGCCAGAACCAGACCAAACACTGGCGATTTTAGAGCCAAGAACCAGACCAAACACTGGCGATTTTAGAGCCAATTCGGGTGGTTTATATACAGCTTATTTACACGCACACAAACTCACGTACGTAAGAGAATAAGTACGTTGGTGAGAACGGCCAGGTCGCATCATCCCCTATCGAGATAAGAGATGGCTGGCCGGTTCATGTACAAATTGTGACATCATCTTATTGTGTCACGATTTGGTACTCGTACATTACCTGCAAGTACATACAGGTAATTACGATCAAACGGGTTTTGTGTGTTTAACGTCACAAGGACGATTATTTGCCTGCCCTTTGGGGAGGCGACTGTCATTGAGGGGTCCAAGCCCCTTTACCTCATACCAGTGAGTCCCCACAGCATTATTTTTCAAAAAGTTTAAAGAATGCTGTATTTGAGCCAGATATTGAATGGAAAATAAGTGAAAAAATCTGGTAACTGGAGAAATAAAAAATGACAATGAAAGTGAGGTAAAAAAGGAAATAGGCAAAAATTAAAAAGAAATGTAGAAAAATAAAATCTAAAACAACAGAAAAAATTCTTGTTGGCAATTGATGTATAAGCAAATTGTTAAAAAAACTTTAAAAAATCTATTGCCACAACAGCTCTGTTAGAAAAATTAGGTCTTTAATAGTTGGAAAATTACAAAAAACTTATTGATAGATCATAATTGCAATGATTGTATTGAATTTTGTAACTGTTAATGCAAAATTATGCAGTTAAAGACAATCTCTTTCAAAATTAAAAAAAAAAAATTATTTTAAGTACTTTCAGGCCAATTTACATAGAATTACTAGAATGCTGCAATAAATTATAGCTAATATTTTTTTCAAATTTTTTAGTTATTGGTTCAAAATAAAGTATTTTTATAGCCCAGATAATATCCAAAATTATTGGTTTAAACGAATAAACTAATACAGAAAATTCACACTGTCTGAATAAAACAAATCATTTTTTTAGACAAACTGTATTTCAACCATCTTTACAAAGAGTCACTAAATCAAGTGAAGTCAACAATGTCTTCACAAATCATATAAAGGTGTATCAAAATCACAGCCAAGTCAATAACAATTAAATAATTACCTATGGGCAGGTTTGTCTAAGACTGAACATAAAATGACTGAATAAGGTTTCAGTATATGATTACAAATTTAACACCTTCCTTCAAACCTGCAATTCAAGTAAAGCTAAAATTAACATGTACAATAAAAATTATCACAGCAATAAACTTTCATAAATTTAATAATTGTTTCCTAAATTCTTCGAATTTGGTCCTGCCAAGTCCTTTGATTAATGCATCAGCAAATTGATTCTGAGTGCTTATTTGCTTCATCAAAATTAACTTATTAATGTTTTTGAACATAATAATTCTTAACATCTAAGTGCTTTGATTTCTTACGTGACCCATTTGCAAAACATATACAATTTTCATTATCTTCGTATATCAGACTAGGATTAGTTACATTAACACATAAATCAATTACAGTATTCATAATAGAAATTATATCGATGGAAGCCTCACTAAGAGCAACAATCTCACTGCCTGTAGATGACAGAGTTATGATTGATTGCTTTTTGCTTTTCCATTGAACTAATCCTCCAAGTACCAAAATACCGTATCCCCTAATGGATTTACAAAAGTTGGGGCAGTTTGCCCAATCAGCATCAACAAATCATTCAATAAAATTACTATCTTCGCAACAATGAAAAGTTAAATTTAATTCAGCTGTAGTAACAAGATATTTAAGTACTCTTAATGGATATGAATATAAATTATTATCTGCCTCATTTTGAAATAGGCTATAGTAGCTAACCATGTAACATATGTTGGGACGAGAACCAAGAATAATGTACATTAGGCACCCTAGCAACTCTTTGAACTTTTATTGTACATTACCATGTTGATTACTATTAAAATTCTCATCTTTTAAATAAAGTTTTTCTTTAATAGGTGTATAGACTGGATTGCACTTAACTACGTCAAACTTCTGTGCTACTTTATTTATTAATCATGATTGATTTATTTTTGTTTCATTATTTTTCATGCTACGTTCAATGTGAAAACGTAAAAACGATTTTACTTCACCCATATCATGAGTTTTGAAAGTGTTAGCTAGTCTAATTTTGAGATAGTAGATTTCTTGTTGATTAGAACTACAAATTAAAATATCATCCACATAAATAAGCAAGCAGATGGCGTCATTTCCCTTGCTTTTTACATAGACACTCATCATATTTATTATTTTTAAAATCTAAAGAATGAATAAAATCACAAAATTTAGTAAACCACGCTTTAGGAGCTTGTTTCAATCCATAGAGTGCTCTCTTTAATTTTAATACTTTTTTTTCTTATCTACATTGTAATCAACACCGTCTGGAATTTCAATAAAGACATCATCGACCAAAATGCCATTTAAAAATGCATTTTTGATATCTAGCTGACATATTCAAAGACCATAAAAATTGAAAATGGCTAATAAAGTTATTAGAGTGCTGAGTTTTGCCACTGGTGTATAGATTTCACCAGAATCAAAAACCTGATCTACTTTAAAACCTCTTGCCATCAATCGAGCTTTATATAATTTAGTACCATCAGAATTATCTTTAACTTTAAATAACCAGAGAGATGAAATTACGTTACCCTGAACAGGATGATCAAGTACCTTCCAATTGTTATGGGAGTTAGGGCATCATGTTTTTTTTGGACTGCAGATTGCCAATCCTTTCAATTATATGACAACTGAGCTTCCAATATGGTTTTTGGGTCATCTGAAAAAGTTAAATATGCATACCGACAGATTTTGTCATCTTCTTCATTACTGATGGTGTTTTCTGTATTATCTATATCAACATGACCAATTATGTTACATTCAAAACTTTAATTTGTAACACCATCATTATTATGAGCCAAATTAATATTAGTTATCACTAGATACAACAGTATTTACGTTAATCTTTTTGCTCAAACATTTTGTCTCATTAAATGTTACATCTCTACTAAATACTAATTCACCTTTCTTCAAATCAAGAATCCTGTATCCCTTCTCAGCTGATAGGTTGATAAATGATGAATTATATCATGTTAGTTTTTTGAAACATAATCTCTCAGACAATAATGTTAAAGATTTAGCTCTGGCTACCATTAGTAATGATAATGATGTTAACTTATGACATGCAAGATTGGGATATGCGAATTTCAAAACCATGAAAAAGATGAATCATACAGGACTCTTGAAACCTTTGAAATTTGATGAAATTGATCTTTGTAAAAGCTGGGTTAAGGGAAAACAAGCTAAGTTACCTCATCCTAGTACTAATTGCCACATTACTTGTCCCTTACAGTTAATTCATACTGATGTTTGCGGTCCTATGCAGACAACATCATATAATGACAAGAAATACATGCTAACATTTCTAGATGATTATACCTCATTTGTCACAGTTTATCTCTTAAAGTCTAAGGATCAAGTTTCTAAATTGTTTAATGATTTTGAAGCAAAAGTTAGAAATATGTTTAACTTTGGTATTGCTGAAATTTGATGTGACAACAGAGCATACATGAATCTCTGGTTCAGAACACAATGTAAGTTTAAAGGTATTGTTTTAGGCAATAATGTTCCTTTTTGTCCACAAATGAATGGTTGTGCCAAGTGGTTAAATCATACACTTATCGAACGAGCTCGTACTATGTTATTGCACAGTGGTCTTGATTTGAAATACTGGTCTGAAGCAGTTTTGTGCGCTGCATATTTAGTTAATAGGACCCTTAACATTTTGTCTCATTAAATGTTACATCTCTACTAAATACTAATTCACCTTTCTTCAAATCAAGAATCCTGTATCCCTCTGGATTGTAGCCTATAAAAATCAGAGGAATACTCTTACTGTTAAATTTATTTTTATGCTTTTCTTTTGGAATTAAAGAAAAAGAATTGTATCCAAATAGGTGTAATTTTGGAAGATCTACATTTCAGCTGTATCATAATTTAGCTGGTTGTTAGTTTCGATAGTTAAGGGTCCTATTAACTAAATATGCAGCGCACAAAACTGCTTCAGACCAGTATTTCAAATCAAGACCACTGTGCAATAACATAGTACGAGCTCGTTCAATAAGTGTATGATTTAACCACTTTGCACAACCATTCATTTGTGGACAAAAAGGAACATTATTGCCTACAACAATACCTTTAAACTTACATTGTGTTCTGAACCAGAGATTCATGTATGCTCTGTTGTCACATCAAATTTCAGCAATACCAAAGTTAAACATATTTCTAACTTTTGCTTCAAAATCATTAAACAATTTAGAAACTTGATCCTTAGACTTTAAGAGATAAACTGTGACAAATGAGGTATAATCATCTAGAAATGTTAGCATGTATTTCTTGTCATTATATGATGTTGTCTGCATAGGACCGCAAACATCAGTATGAATTAACTGTAAGGGACAAGTAATGTGGCAATTAGTACTAGGATGAGGTAACTTAGCTTGTTTTCCCTTAACCCAGCTTTTACAAAGATCAATTTCATCAAATTTCAAAGGTTTCAAGAGTCCTGTATGATTCATCTTTTTCATGGTTTTGAAATTCGCATATCCCAATCTTGCATGTCATAAGTTAACATCATTATCATTACTAATGGTAGCCAGAGCTAAATCTTTAACATTATTGTCTGAGAGATTATGTTTCAAAAAACTAACATGATATAATTCATCATTTATCAACCTATCAGCTGAGATTACTTTATTGTAGTTTCTTTCGGACCAACTTTACATTTTTATTATAGTAAAAAAATACATTAATTCCAGACTGGCATAACCGTTTCATCGAAAGTAGATTGACTGGGAATTCATCCAAAAAATAAACATTTTTAATTTCAGATTCAACACCTGTTTCGGACCAACAACGAATCGTACCAATTTTAGCGGCATAGACAAACATGTTTTGTTATAAACTTTAATTTTAATTGGC